>CM055274.1:53382628-53982628 GCA_029237695.1 Conchocele bisecta
CACACAACAATTGTCGTCTGCTGTTGCTTTTATATGTTGCCTTATTTCTCAATAAAAACATCGTTTGACAGCACTTCAGAATCAGTTCCGATGGAAATGATTCTAAAGTGCTGTCAAAGCATGTTTTTGATGATAAAAATGGAAAATAGCAAATAAACAGCAGACGACAAAAAGTAAGATAGCGGTGTCGGGGTTAATACTCGTTTGTTAACTGCTAATCGGAAGGTCTCGGTGTTTATATATTCGTATTCAAAGCATTTTTCTATGATAAAAATGGAAATAGAAAATAAACAGCAGACGACAACAAATGAAGATAGCGGTGTAAGGGTTAATACTCGTTTGTTAACTGCTAATCGGAACGTCTGTATAAAATACGACATCATTATGTGAATCCTAACCCATTACTGCATTACCGCATACGGGTAGCCTTAATAAGGACATACAGCGGAACCTTTCTAGACCGGACACCCTGGGATTTCGCCAAGGTGTTCGGTTTTGAGATGTTCCATTGTTCATCAGACGTATGACTACATATAAGCCTATTAAGCATTATCATCAGAAATAGATGAAAAAAAACCCATACAATTAAGGATACAGAGAGTACCTGCGTGTTCGGTTTAGAGAGGTTCCACTGTACATGTATACAGTTTGGTGTAGAGCCCGCTACGGACGGACGCACGGACGTCATTGTGATCACTATGAACACAATGACGTCCGTCCGTCCGTCCGAAGTGTGCGTTAAAGTTTTTAAATACATTATATCCCTGCAGTCCTAAGTGACATTGACTTGAAACTTCATATTCTTATTAGTCATCATCCATATATGCATGCTGTATCCCACTCATGCGGCCACTGTGCCCAATGTCAATGTCAAATGACTTAGAAGTGTGCGTTAATTTTTTGTCGAAATTTGCGTTAAACTTTTCACATACATGTACATACTATCTCTGTAACCGTATGTCAGATTTGCTTGAAACTGTGTATGCTTATTGGTCATCATCCATATATTAATCTGTGCCCACTCATGCGGCCCCTGTGCCCCAAAGTCAAGGTCAAACTACTTAGAACATGCCCTGATTAGACTGGCCGCAAAGGCCTGTAGTCGATTTCACCAAAATTACAACGTATACTTATCTAGCAAAGTACACTTTGAGGGAGAAATTTTCAATTTAAGAATAAATTTATTATTTTTTATTATACTGAATGTATTACATTATCACAGCCATTTTGGTTGTGATAATGTAATAAATTCAGTATAATAAGTATGCATACGTTTAATCATCAAATATATGCAGTCGTTGGTTCCTCGTATATATGAAATAATGAATTTCGGCGAAAATAAATGATAATCCCACAAAGTACACTTTGCTAGATAAGCATACTTTGCAATTTTAATGAAATCGGCTACTGATATGTCGCATACATAAGAATAAACGTATCATGAACATTGATTCAAATGAACATTTTGTAGGAAGTGTATAGACGATACACAAGTGGAGTTATCTACCTTACACTACTCGACACCAAAATCGCTATTAAATGTTCATGCCTCCTCAGTAGGCATAACATGTTCTTTATAGGAATTAAATAAGTCTATAATTGTGTCACTATTTCACCATTAAGTGCCCGCTATACAGATATAATAATTTAGTAATGTCCGTTAACATTGTAAGGAAACACGGTTATCGCCCCTGATATCAGTTTGGAAATTTTACGTCTGATATAAACTGTATAACAATGCGAATTAATGCGTGCGTTAATGGTAAATGAATGTTTATTTTGCTGGAAAATGTCTCAGATGATGTCTCTGATATAAAGAACATGTTGTGCCTACGGAGTGGGCATGTACCTTTAATGTACACTTTGCGTGAGTGATGTTCACTTGATACATACCTTAATTATTAAGTTTATTTAATGAATAAATCATTTGAATCAACGGAAAGACTGTTGATGTATTAAATACACTACATGAATCATACATGTGACTGGATCACTGAGGCTATTTCACCAACATTGCAAAGTATACTTATCTAGCAAAGTATACATTGAGGGAGAAATTTTCAATTTTAGGATAAATTTATTAATTTTTATTATACTGAATTTATTACATTATCACAGCCATTTTGGCTGTGATAATGTAATAAATTCAGTATAATAATTCTGCATACTTTTAATCATCAACTATCTGCAGTGTTTAGTTCTATATGAAATAATGCATTTTGGGAAAAATAAATGATGACTCCCTCAAAGTATACTTTGCTAGATAAGTATACTTTGCAATTTTGATGAAATCGGCTACAGAGCAGCTGGTGATCAAATAGCACATTCCTGCAGCCTGATAACCATCTATAGTGTTTGTTTGAAGCATGCCGGGTGTGCCATCGATGCAACGGCGAACAGTGTAGATCCTGATCAGACTGTGTGAATGCACAAGCTGATCTGGATCTACACTGGTCGCAACACCAATAAGCCTGATTTCTCCAGTCACAGCTACACATAATGTTTGCTCATCCGCAGTATAAACACAGTTCATATATAGTATATAGATGGAATTTTGCACTAAGAAAGCATTGCTCTCTCAATGTGCCCTATGTTATAATAGTGCACTTATCATTTTAACTCTTTCAACACACAGGTTGAAGAAACGAACGAATGTCCTTAAATACATTAAATATACCTAAAAGGACCGATAAGTGAAACAAATAATTTAAATAATATTGTTTTTTACTCCTTTTTGTAACACGTTACTGTACCGTAATGTTCTATAACAGGGAGTAAAAAATGTGTTTATCTTATTTTGTTCACGCAATGATACAGCGCTCCAGATATTTTAGTAATTTGTAATGGAGTATTGTCACTCGATCATTTCTGAAGCAATTGGGTATTTCAAAATTTGAATTGGGTAAACTAAAATCACTCTACTGTTTACACATCAACAGACAGCAATTATTGAATAGTTTGCTTCGAAATGAAAACATGTCTTGGCATTTCATTAGAATTGTCTCCTTGGATGTGTTTTCGTGGCAAAATGTTAAAGGTATCACAGCATGTTAAAGGTATCACAAACTTTTCATTGCTTTTTGATACTCGCTACTTCTGATTTCAATTGGGTTTTTTTTAAATTTTAATTGGACATTTAAGCAAATACGCACCTTATCTGGAGCCCTGTTGATACTAGGAGTATTTAGACATGTGTTTCAACACTGCAGACCTCTATTAGTGGTGTTTGCAGACATTGTAGATTCAGCTTGTTATAGAACAGAACAGAACAGAACAGAATACACTTGTCTGAAAAATCAGTTTGTGATGATTGGATTGTTTGGGAAATTAACGTACCATAGACCATTCTAGTTATTTAGGGGTGAAAGCGTTAATCTGTTACCGGGATTGTAGTAACCCGAATTCTCTGTCTGTAACGCCGGGCGCGCCCTGCGTGTCAGACAGAGTATTCGGGTTAGGATTGTAGGTACATTGAGAAATTACATTCAGCTCGGTAGTCTGCCGAATGCAGGCCGGTGGTTTTCATTCAACGAGTATAGTAAGGATGTCCCCTCTAGAGTCTGTCAGTCGACTGTATTATTGTATAAATGGGTAACGTGGTCAAGGTGCATGATCACGTGCTTACAACAACAACAACGTCGCCCGCTCCAAAGTAAGTATTATTTGATATTTTCCTTAATATGCAACGGATTTTGATGAAATATGGCGCAGCAAACGCGTCATCATGAGCTGCATTTGGTAGTCCAGGGAGTTCGGCACAGACTTTTGTCGTTTTTGCAAAGAATCGATTTCCCTGTCGGAGACACGGACATCGATTCTTCGCAAAGACGACAGAAGTTTGGGCGCAAATACAGAGACCACCAAATGCAGCTTAAAAAGACGCGTTTGATGCGCTATATTTCATCAAAATCCGTTACGTAATAAGGACAATATAAAAGAATACGTACTTTCAATCGGATGGATTCTGGAAGTTTCAGTACTTGTTTTTGTTGTTAGTACCACGTGATCATACACCTTGGTGGTGATAAGTATCTACACCCGACACTGGTGACTCATGACCTAGGTGGTGTGGCTATATATGGCCAGCGACCCATTTACAGACAATAGGACGGACGTACGACTGGAACCAATCAACCAACCCGTCAACCAACGAATCAACCAAACATCAAGCAATCAATGTAACGAAACAATTTATCTCATAATGAGTGACTGACCTACAACTTGCTACGCTGGTAGTAAACACGAGTTCAACCATTTTACATGTCGATACACAATACTACATAATCCATGATTGATATATTACGCCGAGACACCATTGAGACGTCGAGGAGAGAATACCCTATACGACCAAATGTATGGGAAGATAATTGGCTGGTTGGGGGGCCTGACCTAATTCCGTATCTGCTTGGAGCACAGCGACCTACTGTGATGCGGTAGATAAGCAGTGTGACACTTGCATTTCCATACTCACATTTTAAACAATTCTTTTCGGTGTCAGCGTTTACCTTTTCACCAAACACCATTAGAATTATTGGGTCCAGGACATTTTTAACAGCGGCCAACCCGGGTGTCTAGTAGGGTGGGTTTTGATTGAAAATGTGGGTCACTTTTCGACGTACCTGGATTCAAACCGAACACTTGCCTATATGTCCCCGACGTGATATCTTTGTTCATTGAGATGGAATACCGTCTTGTTTCTTTATTCAACCAGCGTAGCTGCATATTAACAATTTCACCTCTAAATATAGCATGGTTGGTTAACATATTAATAATAAAATAATAAAATCTTAAATCTTAAAACTAATACTAAGCACTTCAGTAGCCTATTTCACAAACATTGCAAAGTATACTTTTCTAGCAAAGTATACTTTGAGGGAGTAATCATTTGCTTTCCCCGAAATGCAGCATGTCATATAGAACTAACGACTGCATGTATTTGATGATTAAAAGTATGCAGACTTATTATACTGAATTTATTACATTATCACAGCCAAAATGGCTGTGATAATGTAATAAATTCAGTATAATAAAAATTAATAAATTTATCCTGAAATTGAAAATTTCTCCCTCAAAGTATACTTTGCTAGATAAGTATGCTTTGCAATGTTGGTGAAATATGCTGCAGATCATTAGCCGGCTCTACCGTGGGGATGGATTGTGGCCTATTCGGAGGTTGTGGGTTCAAACCTCGCCTTAGGCATCAACAATACTTTCATGGTATTTCCATCCCACTGGTCTGTCGGATGAGACTTTAAACTGTGTTCCCGTCTCCATATGACCCTAGCTGTTGGTGGGACGTCAAACCCATACACTTTCACTTTCTACAGTGTTTGCAAATGTTGGAGTTTTTGTCTGCATGGTTGAAATAGATAGCTTTCACTGTCTGAAGCACATGCAGTGATTAGTTGAAATCAGAATACAAGGTGTATGATCACGTGGTACTAACAACAACAACAAGTACTGAAATTTCCAGAATCCATCCGATTTAAAGTACGTATTTATTTATATTGGCCTTATTACGTAACGGATTTTGATGAAATATGGCGCATCAAACGCGTCTTGTGAAGCTGCATTTGGTGGTCTCTGTATTTTTGCCCAAACTTCTGTCGCTTTTGTGAAGAATCGATTTCCGTGTCGATAGACACGGACATCGATTCTTCGCAAAAATGACGTAAGTCTGTTCCGAACTCCCTGGACGACCAAATGCAGCTCATGAAGACGCGTTTGCTGCGCCATATTTCATCAAAATCCGTTTCATATTAAGGAATATATAAAATAATACTTACTTTGGAGTGGGCAAGATTTCAACACTTTCAGCCACTGTTTTTGTTGTTATAACCACGTGATCATGCACCTTGGAATATACACGTACACGTAGCGATCCTTTTCAGACACGGTCATATATATGGATCGGTGTTGGAATACATCTGGGACTACAGTGGAACCTCTCTAAGCCGGACACCCTGGGGACCTCCCAGGGTGTCCGGTTTAGAGAGGTTTCACTGTATTTGCTGTACTGGTTACAAGCGCAACATATGTGCGTTTTCCAAACGCCTAAGCTCGGCTGAATTGATCCTAATTATACAGGCGCTCATCACAATTGCTGGTTGGAATGGGTCGCAAAAGTTCAATTGCTTAATAATTATGCGTAGACAAGTCGTTGGTGTCCTTCTATTGTTAAAGGTACGGGATCTGGGAAACTGACATCAGGGCACATGTCTACGGAAATGGTCAACGGCAACGGTCTACGATTATATGTACATTACGTGTACATACAACCGAGTTAAAGATCCAATTTGATAGTTTAAACTCTGCAATGATGATTTCTGACCAGCGAAGGCACTGGACTCAGACTCCGAGCCTACGCCGGTCTCTAATGTCATAACATCACTGGTTGTCGGTAGCTGACATCTATTATAGCGCTACTTAAGATCTATACCGCGATACGGTGTGTTTGACCAGGTAGTGCGAATATGTGTGGGCGTATGACTAACCGCGGACATTGTAAACGTGAAAAGGTCCGATGGAGTTCAGGTACGAGTTACTCCGAGTCCGAACTATTGTGGGAGGAATTTACACCGCCCATTCTGTCAAAATTCGCCCACTGACGACCCCACACACATAGCACATCTAGGTAAACACGGTACACCCAACCATTATAAAGAGCGCGACGATGACAGTTAGATAGAATACATGAGACAAGCGATTTTTCATGATGTGCGATTTTTCATGAAATATTTACAGAAACGGTGATATTTTCTGTAAATGACGTTGAAAAGATGACGATTTTTTAGAGCAAATGCGTAACTCGTGATTTGAATTTTTGTCACGGAAAATCGTATTCTTTGCAAATAGTGTTTATGACATATCGCATATCTTCTTGGCAACACAATCAGATGGCCTCTTTCATCTGGACCAATCGGTGGACGGGAGGGTGTGCGTGCGTGCACCACCGCCTGTGCTAATCTTGTCAATATCTGTCAGTTGTTTTATTTCAAAACACTTGCATATTGTGTTTGAAATCAAGCAACGTGATTGACGGAACTCGCAATGAAACAATGTGTTTGGTTGAGCCTGAGCTGTAGCACAGCTCAGGCTCAGCCAATCAAGTTGTTTGATTGCGACTTGCGATTGCCATGAGATGTTCAGCAACGTTGACATATTGGCAAGCTTAACGCAGGCGGTTGTGTATCTTATAGGTACATGCCCACTCAGTAGGCACAGAGACATCATCGGAGACATTTTCTGGCAAGATAAACATTCATTCATCATTATCCCACGTATTGATTGGCATTATTATACCTTTTATATCAGAATATCGTAAATTTCCACACTGTATCAGGGGCGATAACCGTGTTTCCTTAAAACGTTAACGGACATTACTATTTAGCCTCTGCATTTATTTTGTTGATGTACAATGATCGTACATTATAATCTGTCGAAAATACTATTTTTTATGTGACGCATTTAATTGGTATAATTAATTAAAAAATAGCATGCCTAATGTGCATATGAAAATAGCCTGTACCACCTGTTACTAGGAGTCACATGTTTGACAGGGCGGGTTCGCGTGTACAGGGCCATCATGATTATCGAAATGAGACACGTCATGTGATTTTGTACCTTCGGACATCTGCGTAATTTCATGAAATACGTTTACACAATTTACAATATCTTCCGCAAATGACGTCAGAAGTTGACAAAATCTTCAGAGTACATGCGGAACTATGTTCCGCATGTACTCTGAAAATCTTGTCAACTTTTGACTTTATTTATGAAAATTTCATAAACGTATTTACTGAAATTACACAGATGTCCGAAGGTACAAAATCACTGGGCGTGTCTCATACATGTATTTCCATTGTGTGACATTGTTACGACTGCCTACCTGGTCGTCTTCCAATGTCACGTTCGCCGATCGTTCGCAAACATAATTATATAGGTCTCTGGCATGAGTATGTTAGTTGGTTGAACTTTGATGGCATTTGCGAATAAAATAGCGAGTCGCAATGCGAGTTCCTAATGTGATATGTTGACTTAGTTTTGTAACCTTTCATTCCCGCGATGTTTTGTCTTTGCAATGCGCATAGAGACACATATATGTGATACCACGCCCACCAATACGGGACTTACTGTCTGTTCCACGTTTTGCTGCCGACGAATATTTGGCCATTAAACATATTAAATCTAAAAAATATTTAAAATACATTTTTTTGGGGAGGGTGACTTTTTTGTTATTGCTAACAAAGTACTTACTTTTAAATATTGTTTATATTTAATATGTTTAATAGCCAAATGTTCGTCGGCAGCAAAACATGGAACAGACAGTAGTCGTGACTTCATGATTTTCTTGATATACAGTCATGATGGCTTACTCTTGTAAAGTGGCGTTTTCCTGTGGAATTTTCAAAAACAGTGATAAAGTATGAAATTTACATATTTTTAAATTAAATAACTTAATTTAAAAAGTATGTATGTAAATATTAGTTGTGAAATATTTTGAGCTTTAATTGTTTATAGAAATACAAAAACAAATCATTTTTATTGACAAAATTCATGACTATCCGAGAGAAAAAAATGGATTGAAATCAACAATATAATGCTGGTGTATGTTTGTAAATGTAAACTAGGGTTCAATCCAAGTGTATATATATACAGTTAGATGCTGTATATACTCAATTTTATTGAAAAATATAAAATGCCAATAAACAAATAGCAGCTATCACGACCCAACGGGTCGGTGATGTTCTCGACTATACGGGACTTTAATTGACCAGGTTTTGAAATTCATGATTGTTGAAATCAATATCGGCGAAAAACGGTATTGCGATACAGTAGGTAATACCATAACCCGGGCTCATACTAATGCATTATATGTGGTTGTGACTGGAGAAATGGCGCTTATGGGTTATGCGACCAGTGTAGATCCAGATCAGACTGTGCATCCGCACAGTCTGATCTGGATCTGCACTGTTCGCCATTCCATCACTGAAGCTCGCGTAATCTTTCAAACAAGCATTATAGAGTTTATCAGGCTAGACGAGCGTGCCATTTGATCAGGGGCTACGCTGGTCACAAAACACAAATCCTATTTCCCCAGTATAAGGTTCTCCAATCTTGTTTTCCAATCCCGCTCCAGCTTTAACCCCCCCTGTACTATGAGCCCTGTATTATTTGAAAATGCATATTGTTCAACTAAGGTCAACGACCGTTTAATTTTGTCTCCACAAATATGTTGACGCTGTCCGTTGCATTCACACGTGGGTGTCTGTGACCTTTGAACAGTCCATATTTATTATTCGAACGCTAGCGAAGACTTATATAACCACCATCCAAATTTGAGGTCTTACAACTTTTATGCAAATGAGCTAATGTCGGTCGCAGCAAATTATTTTGCAGGTTGAACTTTTAAAAAACACGGCATGAATAATAGTTCTAACAACTTAGCTTGATCGCCTTTTCAGGGTGATTAATGTGTTTTGTTTGCTTGTTTGTGCTAAATTTTATGTTATTGCAAATGTTTCCATAGTCTAAGGGTGCGACGATTAGCCGTAATACTCGATTATTCGCGATTCGTAACTCCATGGTTCGGTGCACGAATACAATCTTGCGGTTTTCAAACAAAATATTTTTAACTCGTGTTGTTGTTGTTGCTGCTGCTGCTGTGACGTTCAGTCGTTTGATAGTGACCTGCTTTTTGTCGCACCCGCTTACGGACAGCGCTATATAGTCGGCACATTGGCGTACGTACGTACGTGTCTCCGGCTTGAAGCGGTTTGTTGAAGTTTGTCTGTATACTACCAAAGCCTCGGCGGGCGCGACAAGCGGGCCGCGGTCATCAAGTTTGTAAAAATGCAATTAAAATGAGCATGGGAGTGATTAACCCGAACTTTCTGTCTGTAACGCTGGGCGACTTAAGTCGCCCTGCGTTACAGACAGAAATTTCGGGTTAGGGCGTGATATGTATGGAGTAGAAGTTTAAACAGTTTAAATATTCTTCAGTCCACGGTATGTTTCTACCCAGTGAAACATGCTTGCCTAGTCAGTATAGTTGGGCCACTGTAAACTAGAACTCTGTACATGTATCTCGAGGAGAGTTTCTGCTTGCTTTGTTTTGTTTCTATATTTTGATACGTTACTCCAGTACGTCTATCTAAATTACAGCCTTTTACACGTTGATACGAGACAAACATGTGAACAATCAATCTGAAACTTGCTACACGTGCTCGTCAGATATTGAACATGCGCACTACCATTTTGTTATGACAATAAACGGATTTTCCACAAAAATGCCGCTTTTTCTGCCACAGCTCAGGCACAGCCAATCAAAATGCTTGTTTGCGAAGGTTGATTTGGCGGTTGTGTGTAGACGAGTAGATTGTTTTTACTAAAGTGTATTCAACCACTTGGATCGCATAGCTGATGCCCAGTGCCTTTAATCGATGATACTTTTCGATCGATGCATGTTTTTGGAGATCTCTGAAAACAGCAACAAGGCAACTATTGAACTGCAAACTGAAAAGCATGATTCATGTAAATGTCCCGGCCTGGAATGACCTTAGCTGTTGATATACCGTTAAACACCAATGAATACAATCATGTGAATGTGCATGCCTACAGTGGGGTCAGCGTGTAAGTGCACACACGAACGAACACGACAGGTTGGAACCAACCTGTCTCGTTCGTTCGTGTGTGCACTTACACGCTGACCCCACTGTACTTGGTATTTCAAGACAGGTGCTTGTTTGTATATTTTTGTCGTGTAGCAATTGAGCACGCTTATTTTATTTTTGTATTCAGGCGATGCGGCTATTAGAGAAACATATGAAGAAACCGGTATTAAAACGGGTAAGTTTAGAGATACAGTGGAACCTCTCTAAACCGGCCACCCTGGTAGATCCCCAGGGTGTCCGGTTTATAGATGTTCCACTGTAAAACAGACAGATGACTACTTCAAGACACGCATGTGTGCTTTGTGATCATGATAAGACATGATCGTCGGAGATAAAGGTCAATGAGCACTATCAAAGTTTCTCGGCATCTGGTTTAGAGAGGTTCCACTGTATATGGCACGATGCGATAACCGACACGTACATAATTAGTATATGTTACGTGTACATAATTATTATCTGTTACGTGTACATAATTATTTCTGTGTGTACTGGAAAAATGTGGTTTCTGTCATCTTTAGCTCTGGGTCTATATCGCACTCCAGGGGCGGATCTGGAGGGGGGGGGGGTCGGCGTTGCACCCCCCCCCCCCCCACCCACACCCGTTCAGCCACGGAGTTTACAAAGATCACAGGTTACCACCAGTTGGAGTCTGAATTTAAATGCCGTAAAACACAGGAAAGTGCATTTCGAAGAGCTCGAAAATAGGACAACCCTCTAGTTGCGAACGGTAACTCTTGCAATTACTCCCGTACCGTCCGTAGCTAGCTGTGATTTTCCCCTCAACTCGCAAATATATTCTTTACATTTACCCATTGAATAATACGTTATTACATTGTTATGGTTATGTGTACTGGTAGCAAATGTAATGTTTTTCCTTTCAATCGTCGTTATTCGCGCAGTTATGTATAGTGGCACCTCTCTAAACCGGACACCCGGGGTGTTACCCAGGGTGTCCGGTTTAGAGATGTTCCACTGTAGCTATTTACTCTGTGACTAGTGCAGGTGTACTTTGGGATCATGTCAAGGGATGTCATAATTGATAACTGGCCATGGGATCAATCACAAAGAAGCACTAGGGGGCCGTTTCACTAAACTTCGTACGACTAAGATGTTCGTAAGTCCAAATTTAGGATCGTCTGGAAATTTCAATTATGGATTTACATGTATTGAGCATAGGCTGCATATGCAGCCTATGCTCAATAAATGTAAATCCAATAATTGTTTACAAGAAAACAGTGTTGATGTGAAATTTACGCACTATCATAATTGTGCACTTACGAACATTTTAGTCGTACGAAGTTTAGTGAAACGGTCCCGAGGACGTTAGCATGGTGATCGGTTTAGAGAGGTTTCACTGTATATAGTAACTGGGTCGTAGGGTCAACAACACATGCGCAGTGGAACCGGTTGATTGTTAGTTCGCCGCCGGTAATCTGTAACGCTTGTTCAGCAGTATTTCGTGAATGGCACTGCAGTATATTTAATAATCTACTTAGTTTATTTGTATAGACTATCGCTGCGCATATGTTTGTTCTAATTTTGCATTACATGTTGCATCTAATAAAGTTCAATGAACGTTGTAAACGTCACCAGTAACATGATGTATCCTTAGTATGCAAGTGGTATAGTTTTCTCCATGCATGTTGCACTATATATATGTTTGTTTGTTTGTTTGTTTATTGGTACTTAATGGCCTATCAACAGCTAAGGTCATATAAGGCCGGTCAAACGGGTTCGATCCCGTTTTTACCGGCTGCTATCATGTTACTAGGTCTAGTGAACCGACATTTACTTGTTCATGCATATAGTGAGTGGGTGGCAGGTGGAAGAATGCGATGGGTAATTTAACGATCGGGGTTCATCCTTACCGGAATTCCGACTGGAGACCTGGTTTGGCCCTCACATACGTCTTTGGCATTTTGTATGTGACAGTTGAATCTGGTTATACCCCTTATTACTATTATTCGTAATCCTATTATAGGGGAAGGGGCCAAGTGACTTTGGTGTGGTATGGACCTGGCACCAGGTCAGGTGATTCTAATTTCAGGGCTGAATATATTTGTTCTTGATGTAAATATTCCGTTCTGATTTTGTGATTCCCCCCCCCCCCCCCCAATGCAGCCGGTAAAAACGGGATCGAACCCGTTTGACCGGCCTTATATGACCTTAGCTGTTGATAGGCCATTAAGTACCAATAAACAAACAAACAAACAAACATATATATAGTGCAACATGCATGGAGAAAACTATACCACTTGCATACTAAGGATACATCATGTTACTGGTGACGAAACGTTATATCATGTTATATCTTAGTGCATGCATAATTATTAAGGCAATTCAAATTGGTTGGCACCACACAACAATTTGAGCAGGCATGACATAATATGGTGACATGTACCGCCAATGTCACCATATTATGTCATGCCTGGTGCCAACAAATTTGAACATGTATGGGGAACAATGTTAAAGAGCAGCGCGAAACAAGAGTGTACTGATAAACATATACATGTATACACATTATGAAGCTGGAATGAATGCTAAATGCCGAATTCACACATGCGATTGTGTAGCTAAGTAGATGTGCGATATCTCCTGCAAAACATCTACAAAATAATAAATGACGTCGGAATTTATGAAAATTTCGTCATGTCTCGACGTCATATCTATGAACTATCACGGTATCTGTAGATAGCTCGCATGGAAAAAATCTTCTTCGGTACAAAAGCATGTGGCTTGTCTGAAATAGCAAATAGTGAATACGTTATACATACAGTGGAAGCCCTCTAAACCGGACATAGACAGAAGTGAGTGGAGTTTAATTTTGATAGGTTTCACTGCCATTTATCACCGATGATACTGCATGTTCATGTTCACACAGCACCCACGCGTGTCTTGAAGTCGTCATACTCCTGTTTTACAGTGGCACCTCTCTAAACCGGACACCCTGGGGACCTCCCAGGGTGTCCGGTTTAGAGAGGTTCCACTGTATTTGCAATTGCACGGTGTCGGTAGTATAAAGAGAAGGCATTGCGCCAATTCATTGTTTCTTCTCATATATAGTTCAGTTTCCCACGTGTTCAATTGTAATGCTTGGTTCATTAGCTGTTCACTATTTATTTGATTAATTTTACAGCCGAGCAAATCCTTCCGTATCATTATAATATTGAATACTAAATACAACGAAAATCTGTACCATTGACTTTTCCAACCAGTGTAAACTGCACCAATGATACTCCAGTGTGTACATGTATCGGCGTCGTGAACAGATCGTCCTGAACAATTCAATTATCTCCTGGGCGTAATTGCAGATTTTACAATGTAAGTCATGAAGTAACGACGGCCGTGATAGTAGACACCAGTGTCTACGCTCACGACGGGAATATGTGTCAGTGGGTCAGTGTGGTACGAGGGCAATTAAACGCCATGCATCTACATTCCTGCTGCAATAGTGCAGCTGTCATTTTGCGTGATCTGGCTTCATGGTAGCAATGTGTTTTCATGACATTTACCGAATTAATCGTGTCTACTTGCACGGTATTATTTCCGCTGCAGTTTGCTTTGGTATGAACAACAGGTGTAACATATGGTCAGTATGTTGCTGTCATATGGGTATTTTTTGTGATTTTGGGTAGATTTGGGTAGATTTGGGTGGATTTGGGTCATTTACAGTTTTGTGTAACTACTAATGCTCAATCATTACACACGGCAGAAATCGTCAATTATCTACACATTCACCGTGCCGAACTATCGGACCCATTTTATACCGTCAACATTCTTACTTATACGTGTAACTCGCGGGAGGTGATGTAACTTGTATGTTGTATGTTGGTAACAATGCACCCAAACCACCAGATATACCGAAATAACCCATAAAACACCAACATATTAACCGTTCTTCAAAAACCTGTGGTATGAACCACCAAGGTAGTGGAATGCATATATTCAATTTTACACCGAGCTTCGCATTAGCCGAATACATTGATTGATTACAAAATGTATCCTACATTGACTAGATACGCAGATGCTGGTCACTACAAATTCAAAACCAACGTTTCTGAAATTTCATTGGCCGAACGACGTCAGTAACTCTTGCAATTTACCCCCGTACCGTCCGTAGCCAGTTACGGTACTAATTAACCCTTAGACCGCTACTCACAACAATTGTCGTCTACTGTTGGTTTTATATCTCGCCTTATTTCTCAATAAAAACATGGTTTGACAGCACTTCAGAATCATTTCCAATGGAAATGATTCTGAAGTGCTGTCGAAGCATGTTGTAAATTATTCTGAAGTGCTGTCAAAGCATGTTTTTGATGATAAAAACCTCGGATAAAATTCTCTTTCTCCCAGTCGGTGACCCACAAAAAATGTTCATATCTTTAGTGCACCTAATATGTGGCTGTGACTGGAGAAATGGGTCTTATGAAATGTGTGACCAATGTAGCTCCTGATCAAATAGCACACTCCTGTAACCTGAATACGATATATATCGTTCATGCATGCCCGTTGTTTCGTTGAGGGAATGACGAACAGTGTAGATCCTGATTGCACAGGCTGATCTGGATTTACACTGGTCGCAAAACACGAGCGACCAATTTATCCAGTCTCAGCCGCAGATATGTATTTATCCCGTCAACACAGTGCGTATGTGCCGTGAAACACGGTGCCGTGAAACATGTTTGATATCCTGTCAATACGACCTAATCACTGCGTATGAATATGTGCGGTGGCTGGGGTTATATTTTTGCATTTTAAAGCCATTTGTAGGTGTTGACGGCAGAGCCTCGCCCATCCCGTTTCCTCAGCCTTGCCATATATTTTACCAATTCACTAACCTACTATTCTCCATGTGTGTGTTTGTAGAGATATATCTTCGCTATGCTGTCAATTAAGTAATTATTTCTTTCAAATACAAATCAGAGGGTAAATTGAGTAATATATGCCATCTACAAACATCCACGAGCGAACAAAAATCCATCTGATCTCAATTAAATAAATATATATTTCAGTCTAATTCAAACGTGACGTATGTTAGCTAATTATGCGTATTGGTTTTAATACTAATGATATTTATATCCACGACTTACAAAGTATGCCGAGGGTTTGCAGTTTTCGCCTTTCCGTCCGGATCTAGTAGAAATTTAGTACTGCGTGTATTGTGTTCGTTTCTTCTTTAATGAGGGTCATGGGTAACCTTTGTGTATCTTTTTCTCGATTTTTGCTTAATCCCAATCACGTTAAATATTTCATTTATCTACGCCCGTTTGTGAAAAAAACGGGACGTCTTATGTATTCACCAAGTGCATTTCGGCGGGGATCTGGCGGTCACAGCTTGTCCACGCAATAACTAGAGTTCTACTTGACGTATCTTAACCAAATTCGGTATACATGTTTATCACGGCAAGAAGAGGCCTACTCATTTTCAAAAATGTCCGATGACTTATCTCCCCCTGGCGGCCATTTTTAATTTTCGCTCTCTCTATAATTGTCCACGCAATAACTCAAGTTATACTTGGTGGATCGTAATCAAATCAGGTATGCATGTTTATCACGGCAAGACGAAAACCCCTATTCATTTTCAAAAAATATTAGGATGACTTGTCTCCCCTTAGTGGCCATTTTTAATGTTCGCACTCTGTATCCTTGTCCACGCAATCACTCAAGTTCTACTGGACCGATCGTAACCAAATTCTGTATACATGTTTATCACGACAGGACGAAGAAGCCTATTGCCATTTATTTTATTTGTGCACCCTGTATTCTTGTCCACGCAATAACTCGAGTTCTACATGACGGATCGTAACCATTCGATATACATGTTTAGCAAGACAAAATGAAAACCCCTATTGGTTTTTAGTGACTTATCTCTCTTTGTTGACTGGCCTTGCCTCGACGCTTGTTCACTTTATGTATGTAACATACAAGAATAATACGAATGCATTTGACGTGTCACAGCATAGTCTCCAATGACATGAAATATAAATGTTCTTGGTTATATAATGTGTGGTGTTTTCTCTGTGCGTTTCCATTTCCCCGCTCCGAATATATACAACCATACCAGCCGTAGAATCGGTCCTGAATTCACATACGTGGAGGGCATATCATGACTGTGTCAAACGCTACTTCGAATGAACATCGACAGGGATACAGCGGTATCAGATATGAGACTCGCCATGACATTTTGTACCTTCGGACATCTGCGTAATTTCATTAAATACGTTTACAAAATTTACAATATGTTTCATAAATTATGTTAAAAGTTAACAAAATGTTCAAAGTACATGCGGAATTATATTCCGCATGTACTCTGAATATTTTGTCAACTTTTGACGACATCTACGGAAAATAGTGTAGTGAAACTCCGGTTCCACTACCAGATTCTGTCATCCTGGTCGGACTGAGTGCCCCTGATCTGAGTTACAAAGCCCCAGAGTGCCTGTCATGATACACATGTAATCCTGAAATACATTTGGATGGATTACTGTGCATCTTATGCCACCCTGGAGACTCTCCAGGACCTTTAGCCAGTGACTGTTCATTGACAGTTGCCGACTATTGGTCATTGTCGGGTACTGGTATCAAGGTCGTGACCCATCGATTCACACTGCAGGTGACTGCTATTTCTTATCACATTTAAACTCGGCCTACACTTGTCTGACCAGGATCGGCATAATCTTATTCACTATTCATTATTGTCCCTAGAAAGTACCCGCTCGCGCAAGGAATAGTGGTATTCATAGCAGTATAACCAAGTTTAGTGAGCGCGTTAGTGTAAATTCCCCAACTTCATGTAAACTTGCCTACCTTTAGCCGTGCGAGCAGCCTCCAGTAAATCCTTTCAACCACCGAATAATATGTCATTGCAAAGATCTACACTGTCGCTATCTGCTCTTGTAGCGCCCGCACAGACCAAACTTGTCTAGATGACACGTTTGTGTGCTGGATTTCTACTTGTTATTTTGCGTATCTAATATGGCCGACATTTTCCCTTGCGTCTCTGATTTTCTGTGCTGTGATTGGTTGGAATTATTTGTAGCGGGAAATTCGATTGGGGCTCGCACTCAAAGGGCAGGGGTGTTGATTACAATATTGTACATTTTGTAAACGTATTTCATGAAATTACGCAGATGTCCGAAGGTACAAAATGCCATGGCGTTTCTCGTATAAATATGACCAGTGCGTGGCACTTAAACCATTGTAGACACAGTAACATGACGGTAGCCCAGTAGTATCTCCCTTTTAAAGTTTTGAACGTGTGACGTGAACGTGAAAAGGTTTAAAGTTACAGGTCACATAGAGACGGGGCGTATGGGTTTTGCTACCAGTGTCGATCCAGATCAGCCTGTACATCGATCCGCACAGTCTGATTAGGATCTGCACTGTTCGCCATTCCGCCAATGCTTCTAACAAGCAATATACATCGTTAGCAGGCTACATGTGTGCTATTTTATCAGACACTACATTGGTCACAAATCGATGGTCTAGTAACATAAGGTCGTAACTGCTATGCTAAAGCATAGCAGTTACGACCTATGTTACTAGACCATCGAAATGTCATAAGCCCCATTTATCCAGTCACAGCCACATATGAAACAGCTTTGGTATTGTAATCTTGGATGTATAGTTATTCCAACAAGTTTGCCCTTTTCATACCTGAGATGCGCAGATTCTTGTTTTCAAATATTTTAATGACATTTTTGTTTCATCATTGTCACGAATAGTATTTACAAAGTATTACCGTTGTAAAAGAAGTTCATTTCTTTCATTTTATCCCGTCAACACAGTGCGTATGTGTCGTGAAACACGGTGCCGTGAAACATTTTTAATATCCTGTCAATACGACCTAATCACTGCGTATGAATATGTGCAGTGGCTGGGGTTATTTTTTTATTTTATTTTTGCATTTTAAAGCCATTTGTAGGTGTTGACGGGATAAATAGAATAGTAGGTTAGTGCCGTGAATTGGATAAAAAATATCTGGCGCGGCACGGAAACGGGATGTGCTCGGCAGAGCTTCGCCCATCCAGTTTCCTAAGCCTTGCCGAATATGTAACTTACTAACTTCAGAGTTATCCCAATTTTACGACATCATATTGTCGTAAAATTATCGGTTGTCTTTGCCATAAATGTTTGTTTTATAAGGTATATTTGTACATGTTAAAGTGTACAGATACATGTATTGATATGGTTACGTTTGGTAAGTGTGACGTAAGTTTTGAATATCCATATACAAAATCTCTATTATAAGTGCATTATGTTCCTATTACAGACATTTGATCTACCTGGAGTGTCTAATTTGTTTTCTACATATTATATATCGTTTTGTGAATTAAGAGTTGTCACGATGTGTTAGTACATTCGATTTTGACATTATTACCGGTTATTGGCTTTAGTTTTAGACATTTAAATTCAAACTCCAACTGGTGGTAAACTGTGATCTCCGTGGCTGAACGGGGGGGGGGGGGGGGGGGGGGGGGGGGGGGGGGGGGGGGGGGGGGGGTTGCAACCCCGGAACTCAAGATCCGCCCCTGTTGTTACAGAAACTGGGTTTTCACAGTTTTATATTTACACTGTCCTTACATTCATAATGCGTTTATAAGTACACCTTTAATAATTGATCGCGGGGTTGCGTATGTTATTCTTTCTGAACTTCAAATTGTTTTGCTTTTTTACTGACACGTGCTCTATTTCAGTGTGTAGTATTAAAATATGTATCTGTTAAACTATTATGCGTATAATTTGCACATACTAGCTGCTGTTTTGTGTGTGTTTTAATACTATTTTATACGAACATTCTGAAATGCCCAATTGACCTGGAAACAATAGGGTGACGTTTTCAATTGGCTCATTTGCAATCTTGAAAACAAACGATACATACACACTGGAGTGAAGGTACCCACTGCCATATTATTTATGTCGAGCAATGTGAAATAAATGTTGCCGATTCGACAGCATATTGCCACCCACCATCTTAGATCGAACTCTTTGTACGACGTCATGCTGCGCTCGATATTGTATCAATAAGCGAAATCATTATGTCAAACGTTGGTGCTACCACACACCATCATACAGCGAGTAATTGAGTGTTTTATGTCAATAGGGGCATTCATATACTCGTGTTATATCCATTTATAAACTACATAAGCCGTTTTATGAATCGTTCCATTTGTGAATTAGTGTTAACCAATTAACCAGCATACCGCTGTTATACAATAATGAGACGCGCCTTGGGATTTTGTACCTTCGGACATCTGCGTAATTTCATGAAATACGTTTACAAATTTGATAATATTTTTCATAGATAAAGTCAAAAGTTGACAAAGTTTTCAGAGTGCATGCGGAATATAATTCTGCATGTAATCTGAGAATTGTGTAAACTTTTGACGCCATTTACGGAAAACGTTGTAAATTTTGTAAACGTGTTTCATGAAATTACGCAGATATCCGAAAGTACAAAATCGCATGGCGTGTCCCAATTATTGTGAACTGAAGTTTTCTTAGACCGTGTGAACTTGTGGCGTATGTATCAAGCATATACTGTTTGAATCTTCTCGTTTCTATGTTAAATCAACGGAACAACGGTGCTGATTGTCCCTTCGTTTTGGGGGTCATGTTTCATATGTATCAGTTTGTGAGGTTTTCGGCGTTGTAATTACTTCGTATTTTTGGTGAATTTGATGCTGAAACAAATGCGATAATTTCCACAAATGACGTCGAAAGATGGCGGAAACTTCACAGCACACACGGAAATTTGATTGTGCGTGTGCTTTGAAGTGTTCGCCAAACTTTTCAACGTCATGTACTATATCGTAAATTTGCGAAATCAGCTTCGGAACACTATTCAATGTGCCAAGGCAGAACATCTCGCAAGCTGGCCTATATGTTTAATTACAATTCAGCACTTCTGTATTATTTGTACAGAACATAAAATCAGACTTTGTGACGTTTGAACCCAGTATAGATCCTGATATATGGGAAGCAACGAGGTATACTATTATAGGAATTAATGGCCTTTTTGTGGAATTTATCGGGGTATAAACGTGGAAAAGTCTCGTCCAGTATTCCCGCGACTTTTCCAAGTTTATATCCCCGATAAATTCCAAAAAAAGGCCATTCATTCCTTATAATTCCAACATTTGAAATAAATTCATCAAGAAAATGTGTTTATTTTCCGTTTTCTTAATTAAGAATTATTTTAACTGCGCCTGACGGTTACGGAAAGTAGTTAGGCATGGGAGTTTACTGGGATATACATTTTGGACAGAGACTTGCTACGGACCAATCAAATGTTAGGGAATTGTGTAAATATTTTTGTGCTGGAATTATAGCCTAGCAAAAAATGTGAACAGATCCCTGTGACTCGTTTCACTAAACTTCGTACCGTACGAATAAAGTGTTCGTAATCGCAAAATTAGGATCGTATGGAAATTTCAATTGATTGATTTGCATTTATTGAGCATAGGCTGCATATGCTGCATAGTGAAACGGGCCCCAGATTTGTCACTTCCCAATTGCTGGCCTTTACTCAAATGCTTGACTGTATTTGATTGTCCAGCGTCTGTCCGAGTCTATACTGATTAATAATTCCACGTGGTTGGTTTTATTATACGGAGCCCCGCAGGGGACATGTTTTTTTTTTTATGAATTCGTTCCCACGAAATAACAATTCGTTCCCTCAATTTAACAATTCGTTTCCTCGAATTAACAATTTGTTCCCACGATATAGCAATTCGTTCCCTCCAATTAACAATTCGTTCCCACGAAATGACAATTCGTTCCCTCAATTTAACAATTCATTCCCTCGAATTAACAATTCGTTCCCAAGATATAACAATTCGTTCCCACGAATTAACAATTCGTTCCCGTGGGAACGAATTGTTATTTCGTGGGAGCGAATTATTATTTCGTGGGAACGAATTATTAAATTGAGGGAACGAATTGTTAATTTTTGGGAACTAATTGTTAAATCAAGGGAAGTAATTGTTATTTCCTGGAAACGAATGAATGAAAACAAAAGAAGTCTACGTCCCTTGCACTAGTTCGTATTTTCCTCCGCTTCACATGGTACCGTACCATTAGTGTAAGCGGTGCGGTGTTGCCGTGTTTTTAAACGTACAAGCAAGCAATAGCATATCATGATCGCAAAACGAGGCTTCCAGAAAACAGTATACTTAGCAACAGCGATTTACATGAACGCATTCTACTTGCGAACAGTACCTCTTGAAATATGCGGTGTTAACCGTGACTTTAAATGTAAGAGACACAAGATGATAATCTCAAACCAATGCTGCCAGAAAAACAGTATACTTGTACATGGCAAATGCGATTTGCATGAGCTTATTCTACTTGCGAACATTAACTCTTGAAATCTACTCCCTTGCCGTCCGTAGCAGACTAGGGAGTAGAGTAGATTTCAAGAGTTCATGCCCATGTATGGCATGGTCTGTGTGTAAGGGAAACGAAGTGCCCCAACACCCAGTCCAAGAACAGTTTGATCAGTTTGACGTACTGTCGAACCTATGTTGTCAGGTACATGTATTTAGTTGTTTATTGACTAATTCATGATCACTGTCCGCGCGTCTACTCAGAATAACGCTCTGGTTTCCACCATTGTTGTTATACGTTATAACACCATTCATTTGTCAGTAACTCACCGCTTCACCGATTTTGATGATATTTGGCCACAATTTGTGTCAAAGGATGATACTTCGTTTTGCATACTACGACCCACATCCGACCACCCAAGGTCAAGGTCAATGATGACTTACAGTAGCGCTTTTCTGCAGGTAAACTATACGTACTATACCAATACTATACGTATACTATACCAATACGATATGTTTTCTATACGATATGCATATAGTATAAACGTACGGTATGTTTGTACCTACATACCAACCAATATCGTATATATATACCATTCAAATCGTACGTTTATACGATTTGTATACATGTGTATAATTCTGGTACGTTTGTATCATACATATCCGTACGGATATATCGTATATACGAACGGATATCGTATGTTTGTATAATATTCTTTTAGTATGTTTGTACTATACGATGATACGGTACAAACATACCAATAACTTAGTAATGTAGCATACGTAATGCCATTCATTAAATATACCAATGCTATACGATTACGATATGTATACGATATTAGTATATACAAATATGTAAGGAGCAGAAAAGCGCTACTGTATGTTCACCTCGTGTGTAAGGCAAAAATGTTAATTGTTAACCTTTTTTTTTTACGTGTATAATCAAGGCTACCAGCGAGGGGATTTGTTTTGTGGCAGACAGCGTAGATCGTTAGCAGGCCGCATGCACGTACTTGTATGTTTGGACCAGTTACAGTCGCATATCAGACGACACAATTATACACTTTTTAGCCAGGTTTTTTGGAAAAAAATCCAGGCTATTGGATTGGCGAAAGCCGGGCGGGCGGGCGGCGTCCACAATCAATGTTAAGTGTTCGTGTTTGAGTCCATTTCTTTGTTACTGTACCACCTAGGACCACCAAACTTTCACAGCTTCATAATCTAGGGGTGCCCACCACATATCACTATCCAACATGTTACTTTCTTTTTAACTTCACCCATTTTTTCCGCGCAGTCGACTTAGCCATTTTCAATGTTAACTTTTCGCGTTTACAATGTTAAGTTTTCGTGTTTAAGTCCATTTCTTTTGTACTGTACCACCTAGGACCACCAAACTTTCACAGCTTCATAACCAAGGGGTGCCTACCACATACAACTATCCAACATGTGACCATTTTTTTACCTTCACCTATTATTTCTACGTAATTGACTTAGCCATTTTCAACGTTAACTTTTTAACGTACGTCTGGTTAAATTTTTTGGTTAAAACTTTTTTGTTATACTATATCTCTGCAACTGCTTCGCCCATTACCTTGAAACTTCACATGGGAGTTTATCATCGGCCATATTTTCACTCTAACCCCCAACCGTGTGGCCCCTGCGCGCAATGTCAAGGTCACGGCCATCTAGTCTACAAAAAGTGGGTATAATTATGTTATCCAAGTGTCCATGCTTGGAAAAAACCTGGCCTTCGTGGCTTTGCCTCGTTTCTTGTTATATGTCCGTTTGAAAAAACGGGACGTATTATGTATTCACCTTGTACGGGCGGGCGGCGGGTGGCGGGCACAGCTTGTATCACGGCAAGTCAAAAAGGCTTATTGATTTTGAAAAACATCCGATGACTTATCTCCCCTCGGCGGCCATGTTTAATTGTCGCACTCTGTATCCTTGTCCACGCAATAACTCAAGTTCTACTTAACGGATGGTAACCAAAGTTGGTATATATTTGTATCAAGTCAAGATGAAGAACCCTATTGGTTTTCAGTGAGTTATCTCCCCTTGTTGACTGGCCTTGCCTCGACGGGCTTATATTGTGACGTTCGGCACTCTTGTTAAGTCATATAAAGAACATTTTGTGCCTACGGAGTGGGCATGTACCTTTAAAGGCTAGCAACCACCAATTAGTTTTACTATACAACTTAACCGATTCCTCCAAATATGGCCATTCTCTCACACTTTCACTATTCGTATGGATGCTGTGGAACCTACCTGTTCATAACCTGCAACCTGTCTGCACCGGATTTTCACTAATTAAACAATATGTTCACTTACTCCTAAGAAAGAAAATTTCAACATTGTCCTGTCCGCCATTTTGTTTATCATCAAAGTGTCATGTGACGTAGTGTTCACATCACGTGACAAGCAGGCTCAGTAATTTCTTTTAAATGCTAGAAATATGCTGGAAACTGGTGTTAAAAACACCCCAACATGTTTCTCAAGTAAAATTGGGCTGTAATGGATCAGGATTTACAAGCAAACTGGGTCTGTGGCCTCAAAACGTCTGCACTATTTTTTTATACCGGACTACAAAAGCATACCCCCTGGCCGATGTGTACTATATTTAGCACAGTGATACCTAAATTGACTTCCATATTCTTGTTCGAATAATGACCTTTCAACACTGATAACCTTAAAGTTTACCCCCGAAACACAATAACGTTCGGAAGTAGCACACCGAATATTTATGTTTGCGTTAATACAATCGATGGTATTTGACTTGTTTTACCTTTTATGTTTTTGATTATGAGAATTGTAGTCGACTGGGGTTGTGAACCAGAAATGAGGTCAAATGTCATTATACTGCCAAGTCATGACCTATTGAACGCTGGTGCTACGCCTGGGTCATATAATGATATGTCTGGATTGGAAAATGGGCGAGTTTAACAGTTGTATTTGTGTCCTCAGTGTACAATTATCGATATATAGAGAATATTAGGTTAGTGCCGTGAATAGGTAAAAATATCTGGCAAGTCTTATGAAACAAACTGTTTGATTGCGAGTCGCGATTGTCATTGGATGTTCAGAAACGTTAACATAAATTTCACCAAAATTGCAAAGTATGCTTATTTTGCTAAATACACTTTTGAGGGAGAAATTTTCAATTTAAATTAAAAAAAGGATAACTTTATTAATGTTTATTATACTGAATTTATTACATTATAATTCCAGCACAAAAATATTTACACAATTCCCTAACATTTGATTGGTCCGTAGCAAGTCTCTGTCCAAAATCTATATCCCAGTAAACTCCCATGCGAACTACTTTCCGTAACCGTCAGGCGCAGTTAAAATAATTCTTAAGAAAACGGAAAATAAACACATTTTCTTGATGAATTTATTTCAAATGCTGGAATTATAAGGAATGAATGGCCTTTTTGTTGAATTTATCGGGGATATAAACTTGGAAAAGTCGCGGGAATACTGGACGAGGCCTTCCGGCCTTCGTCCAGTATTCCCGCGACTTTTCCAAGTTTATACCCCGATGAATTCCACAAAAAGGCCATTCATTCCTATAATCACTTGACTGTGATGATGTAATAAATTTAGTACTTGTGTAATTATTCTGGATACAGTTAATCATGAAATATATGCAGTTGTTAGTTCTATATGAAATAATGCATTTCGGGAAAAATAAATTATTACTCTCTCAAGTAAATGCCTTCTTCCACCGTTTCAATTGGGTACGGATAATACATGCCCGATTATACTGCAGTATACGTACATGTAGGGTACGTATATTTTGGTTTCCATCCGTGTGTCTCTCTGTCTGTCTTTCCGCATATTGGGTATGTCGGTGTCTCATAAAATATATAATTATGTCGTTCTTATTCCTATAAAATAAACAAAGATGATACGTAGGTCCGATAAAGACCAATATCAACACACGATACGTCAATATGCATGGACAAATATTGACGGCTTACACTGCCTTGTGTTTGAATGGGAAACGAAAGTACGCATATATAACAAGCCGATTTACAGCCGATATTAAAGGTACATGCCCACGTGCCAGGTTATAATAAAGGGAGGCATATTTTGTTCGTTCATTCGTTAGATATGACATTGTTCGGGTAAACTATACAGTCATGAACCATTTCCCGACGATATAATTGGCATTATTATACTTCGCATATCAAACATGAATTTCCACACTGATATCAGGGGCGATAACAGTGTTTCCTTAAAATGTTAACTGTTATTACTATTTATTATATGCACTTATTTTTTGATGTGCAATGATCATACTTTATACTCTGTCGAAAATATTTATTTTTTCATGTGACGCATTTAATTAGTATAAATAATTAAAGAATACCATGCCTCATTTGCATATGAAAATAGCCTGATACCACCGCGCGTCATTATCAGTGAAATAAATATTACTAAATGATTATATCTGTATAGCGGGCACTGGTAATTTTTATAACTGGTGGAATAGTGACACAATTATACACGTATTTAATTCCTATAAAGAACATTGTGTGCCTACTGATGGACATGTACCTTTAACCCTTTGAACCCGAAAGCCCGCTATATCGGTTTATGCAAACAGTGCAGATCCAGATTAGCCGGCTCGTAACGAGCCGTCTCATCAGGATCTGCACTTTTTGAAAGTAATGTTCATAATTTTGAAAACAAAAAAACACCCCCTTTTCATAAATGGACTAGTCTGAAAATTATTTTGTGACAGTTGGATTGGTTGCAAAATTAACATATCAAATCCATTCCAGTTGCTTAGGGGTGAAAGGGTTAATGTAACAGGCCTGTTTTCGCAATTTGATGTCTCGTTAATTGTTATGTCATATGCAACCATGAGTATGGTTATACATATCTATCAAAATTCCTCATGTCTTTATGTGCCTATGCATAAATCATTTGAACTAACAGTTGACGCACATCAGGGCTCCAGATAAGCAATTAGTAATTCAGTATTTTCACTCCATCATTTCTGAAGCAATTGGGTATTTCAAAATTTTAATTGGGTAAATATAAAATCACACTACATCAACAGACAGCAATTATTGAATAGTTTGCTTCGAAATGAAACCATGCCTTGGCATTTCATTATAATTGTCTCCTTGGAGACAATTCTAATGAAATACCTAGATGTGTTTTCATGGAAAATAAGGGAAATATGCTATATTTGTGGTCTGTTTATTGTTTTCTGCAGCGTGATAAAGGTACCACAAAATTGTTATTGCTGTTTGATGATCGCTATTTCTGATTTCAATTTGGTTTTTGACAATTTTAATTGTCTGTTAATGTGCAAACAGTAGTGTGATTTTATTTTACCCAATTACACATTTGAAATACCCAATTGCTTCAGAAATGATAAGAGTGACAATACTCAATTACTACTTCCTTATCTGGAGCCCTGTTAATGGTAAGTTTTCCTCGCCGACGATTGAAGTATGTCAGGTATGTTAATGTCCCATAATAGCTGGTAAGCACGTTTAATTAAAAGCTATGTGAATTAATTATGACAGGTAGTCCAAGGTACGACGAGACAAACGCATCCGCCAAGATGAATTGCTACGATGGTGCATATTTTGACAAGAGTGACAACACAATTTTCATTAAACATATTACATTTATACAATATTGCGCCGATGTGTATGGGAAACTCCGCCTTATAGCAGCATGCGTATAACATACTTTCTATACTGTATACATGCATGTGGTGTTGAAAGGGTTAAATATGTTAATGGCGTCCTCACGTGATTTCGAATTTCGCTTTCAACGTGAGTGTTAAGAACAGGATAAACAATCAAACAACCAACCCTGGTTTATTTCTCCTAACTTATGGAGATGGAATACCGTTGGGTTATGTTGGTATACCCACTAACAAATATATTGGAATTATTTGCTACATGTACAGTCTGCTAGAATACAATGGTCATTTATCTCAAATTGTGATGTCCATATCTAGAAATGATACAATGTTTGTTTATTGTATAAACACTTCCACATGTTGCAGTGGGATCAGCGTGTAAGTGCACACACGAACGAACACGACAGGTTGGTTCGCTACCCACCCAAAGTGTATGTTGTTACCACTCAGTTGAACCGTCTCGCCGAGACGGTTCAACTGAGTGGTAACAACATACACTTTTGATGCGAAATGAGAAAAAAATGCAGAACAATATTTACTTTTTTTTAATACATGAATTACAGTGGGGTCAGCGTGTAAGTGTACACACGAACGAACACGACAGGTTGGTTCGCTACCCACCCAAAGTGTATGTTGTTACCACTCAGTTGGACCGTCTCGCCGAGACGGTTCAACTGAGTGGTAACAACATACACTTTTGATGCGAAATGAGAAAACAAATGCAGAACAATATTTACTTTTTTTTATACATGAATTTTCAGTGGGGTCAGCGTGTAAGTGCACACACGAACGAACACGACAGGTTGGTTCGAACGTGTCGTGTTCGTTCGTGTGTGCACTTACACGCTGACCCCACTATATGTCTTGACACCAAAACGAATATACATGTACCACGGTGAACTTACTTTATTCACAGATTTTACTGCATTCTATTAAAAACATGTCTTGATGAAACAATCGAATGTAAGAACAACTGTAACTATACATCTTTATCGACCACATTGTGATGTTTTTCCCGCCCATTTTACCAGTTATCACATATTTGTCTTTAATATGTTTCTCAAATATGTGCTTCATTTCTCTCATTACCATGATTAGGTCAATATGCTTAATACAACAACATATGAATATCGTCATTTGCAATGCATGCCACCTTTGAATTATAGCAGACAAACTGTCGCCTTTTGCCATGCTTACAGCATGCGTATATGTACTCGTATTCTGTTCTGTTCTCATAAATCATGAAACCCTGGTGACCGCATTTTGTTTCATTTCGATGGGTTTCACTGTACTTCCTTTCATTGTCGTGTCTCGTAATGATGGAAAATGACAACACATGTTAATGACGTGCTTAATTACTGTGGAACCTTTCTAAACCGGACCCCCTGGGGACCCCCAGGGTGTCCGGTTTAGAGAGGTTCCACTGTATTCGTATAGCGCCAATCGATGTAACGATGCAATGGGTTTGGTTTGCAATCAAATATTGCTAATATGTGTCATTACTATATAAATGTACGTACTTTCGTTTCCCATTGAAACACAATGCAACCGCGGCATATTGACGTCTCCATATTGACGTCTCGTGAGTTCATATTGGTCAGTGCCGGAACTACGCTTCACCTCGCAAAATATACTGAAAGGATAATGAAACGCAGGGTAACAATATACGAAATAATTATTTAAATGCTTGGCCTAAAATTATGAAAACCGGTCAGGCGACTATCTTGGTCACTGTGCACCCAAACAGGTGCCTAAAGTTACTCAACCGTGTAATGCACCGTACCACATAGAGAAAGTGATAAAAAGCCAAAAACACTTGCAGAATGATGATCATAAGTTCGTCAAAACATTTTGTCATACCACTTCATACGTTTGAGGTATGCACATCGTTTTCCGCTATTTACACTGAATTTATAGCTCTCACAATCATGGTACGTCTGACGGAAGTTCAGAGGGGTCAGGCTATTGCATTGCTAATGCAAGGTCACACGCAATAGCAGGTTGCTATGCAGTTCGGTGTGAATGTTTCCACCATAGAACGTCTTGTCCGTCGTCTGAGAGAGACCGGAAGGGTTGCCGACCGACCGAGATCGGGACGTCCGCGCGTAACGGCGCGACGTCAAGACGGGGCTATTCGTCTCGCCCACCTACGTAATCGCCACGTTACTGCCACTGAAACCGCTATTAACACGGTAGGCAATCATAATCGCCACATTCACCCCTAAACTGTAAGAAATCGATTGCGCGAGGTTGGTCTGCGAGCACGTCGTCCCTACGTTGGTCTGCCTATCACTCGTGCACGCCGCGCGCGTCGTATAGCGGCACATACTCCCAGACGATTTCCAATGAGGCAATGGAGACAAGTCTTTTTCACAGATGAGTCCCGGTTCACTCTTTTTCGTCCGGACGGTCGAGGTCGTGTATACCGACGTCGTGGGATCGCTTCGCCGACGTTTGCGTTCTTGAGAGGGATAGGTTTGGGGTGGCTCGGTTATGGTCTGGGGAGGAATATCTCACGGGGTAAAGTCACCGTTGATTGTGGTAGCCGGGAATTTAACCGCCGTAAGATATAGGGATGAAATCCTCCGCCCGGTTGTTGTTCCATTTGTGCAACAGCGTCAACTAATTTTCCAGCATGATAATGCCCGGCCCCATGTAGCCAGAGTTTTTCAAGACTTTCTCGCTGACCATAACATTAACCCACTCGACTGGCCAGCGTACAGTCCCGATTTGTCCCCAATCGAACATCTGTGGGACGAACTTGACAGGAGGATAAGGGGGTGTCGGAATACCCCTTCTAATCTCGACCAACTAATGACTGCATTGTTGGAAGAGTGGAACAATATCCCAATAAGAAGGATAAATGCACTGATGAATTCCATGCACAAGAGAATCAGGGCTGTGACAGATGCGCGAGGGGGGCATACGAGATACTGACAAAACAGTGGATTTCACTGTGCGATATTGGGGGGTACCGTCAATTGTGATTCAATTACTCATGAATTATCGGTCAAAACCTAATGCAATTTTGGTAATGTGTTGACTAAAGATTTTTTTTTAATACTCATATAAAATATTGTATATAACAGCAAACACATCACTTTAAAGGTACATGCCCACGCAGTAGGCACAAAATGTTCTTTATAGGAATTAGATAAGTGTATAATTATGTCACTATTCCACCAGTTCTAAAAATTACGAGTGCCCGCTATACAAATACAATCATTTATTAATTATCAATTTACTGTTAGCGACGCGCGGCGGTAACAGTCTATTTTGATAATGTGCGGGGACGACGACTTTCACATCACGGCTTGCGGTGCGCATGCGCAGTATACTACGCGCGCCAGTAGGCTTCCCAATATTTAAACAAGAATATCAACATGTCGAAACGTCCAGGACAGAAATTGTATGAAACGGCGTCGGCCAAAAAAAGGCGAAATGTCTGAGGGACAGGCAGTACAGAGAGAGAGAGTGGTTAATATTGGCGACCAGATCACCAAATTGAAAGAGTTACGTGGAGATTTAGATTAGGACTCGAACAGAGATTTTTTCTTCTCAACTTCCGATACTTCACTGCGCATGTCAAAGATGTGATATGATTGACCGTGTCACGTGACGCGTGTTGATAAAAATAGCACGAGGTCGGAAAATACCCTTTCTGGTCGCAGCATATAAAATGGGATTTAACATTTATTAACACGCGCCGTAATTAAAAATAACTCGTTAGTGGGTAGACAAATGGCTCATATAAGGCATGACAGAAAATGAAAAGTAGTAGTACAGTGTAACCTGCTGCGTGGGCATGTACCTTTAAATCACCTCATATATTTACCCTGCGTTTCTTTATCCTTTCAGTATAGTTCCTTCTAAATCACCACTAATGTGTTTATTTTAATTACATTTTTATATTTTTTCAAGCGCATATAAATTGCGAGTGATGTACGTATATAGTAAAAAGGTTATTTGATTTGTATGTGGATATATGCCACTCGTTCCGCTGCGCAGCGATATGTCGCGCAATATCGCGCGCTTTTAGGAACCACTACGTGCCTGTATAGAGAATGTACGTTACTCAGGAAATATAGAATAGTAAATGCTGGTGCATCATGAGCCTCTGTAGGCTGGCTGTTATCATGTGTTGAGCGGTATTGTATTGTATTGTATGACTAGTTGCACTTTAAATACAATATTTACACCTATAAATCCATAATCATAATACAAACGCCCATGCGACGTATTTCGTTTACATCCCAATACAATACATTAGACCCACGTCGCGTTGCGCGACGTTGTTGATTGGTTAACGGTCGTTTTACGTCACGAATTTCCACGAGGTTGTCAATTACTGCACGCTATTGATCGGCAACGTCGTTGTTCCAGGTATTGCGACAGAATGACGTAAAACGTGATTAATCTTAATTTTAACGCCACAAAAGCTATTTACATTTTTGAAACTATCAGCAGATTCAGTGTATATATAAGTAATAAACACATGGACTGTACATATCGTTTACTGGGGTGTACAATACATTTGGTCTGTTTATAACTTTAAAGTTTGTGGGCAGTCCTTCGGACTCCACACACTTTAAACAGACCAAATTTGTGTCACCCCAGTAAACGCAATAGCACATGGTTTTATTCCTTAAATGTATACATTGCATACATGTTTCTATATTTATGTATGTATGTATATAGAGAATACCAGGCTAATGTCTTTCGATATCAAGTTTATCAGGCAAGGCTAGGAAACGCGTAGGAATTCCGAGGCTTGCCGAGGAATTCCTACCGTTTCCGAGCCGAGCCTGATAAACTTGATATCAAAATACACTAGCCTGATATTCTATTTATCAGGTAGCGTTTTATGCTGGAAAATTACCACATATGACGTCGTTATCTATGGACAGAACGCGGACTTGTTTACGTAACGTCACGTGACGTAATCCGACCAATGGAACGTCAGTTTTCACTTCGTTGTAACCCGGGTGTGTATATCAGGTCAATGCCTGATACAACAATATGTTATCAGTTAGTACGTATTCGGTCAATACAGGGCAGGTTACCTGATAAATGTTATGTACGGTCTTGGTAATGATTTACCTACTACATATCGTAGCACGTTTCTTTCCTATAGTATATGATAATTATGTTCTAAATTATACATACATACATCGTAATTAATCAGATGTTTATCGTGACAAATCGAACCAGGAAGCCGAAGTTCAAACCACTTATTATATTAGTCAAACGGTCGATTGTAATACAACGATTTGTCGGAACTTATCATTCATTTCTTAATAATACACCACTTAAAAAATACAGGTTCCCATACTAGACAATAGTTTTGAGTAGGTTTGTCAGTGCGTCCGTCATTAAACATTAATGCTCGGGTAAATGGCTTATCATTTATGTTGCCTTGCTCGGATCTGCTTCATATTTCACACACGCGTTGCTATAATGGTCCTCTACCGCACTGTGTTCGTGCTGCCCCAGCTAAGCCCAGAGTCAATGTCACATACTGGGGCCCACGCGGTGGGTATTCCGTAAGCCTTGCTTACTGACAAATATGTTTTATGTGTGGCTTTCTTGTTACTTGAGAGTTGTATCCGGTTATACCCATTATATATGTAGTAATATTAGTACTAATCCTATTATTCTTAGGGAGTGGGGCTAAGACTCTGGTGTGTTGAGGACATGGCACCAGTAGCCTATTTCATCAACATTGCAAAGTATACTTTACTAGCAAAGTATACTTTGAGGGAGCAATCATTTATTTTTCCTGAAATGCATTATTTCATATAGAACTAACAAATGCATGTATTTCATGATTAAAAGTATGCAGAATTATTTTACTGAATTTATTACATTATCACAGCCATAATGGCTGTGATAATGTAATAAATTCAGTATAATAAAAATTAATAAATTTTTCAAAAAAATTGAAAATTTCTCCCTCAAAGTATACTTTGCTACTAAAGTATACTTTGCAATGTTGATGAAATGGGCTACAGGTCAGATTGTTCAAGTTTTAGGGCTGACTATATATTTCTTTTGTAAATATTCAATTCTGATTTTAGGGGTTTATTACACTCTTGCAAATTATTTGCACGGGTTTCGCTGTGAGAGAAAACCCGTAATCAACTCCTTACAAATAATACACCGTGAAGAGAACACCCGTTATTGCGCACCTGTGTTCTTGGAAACCACGAGCTACCATGCAAAATGTTTAATCTTTATTACAGTCCAAATAAAGTTATTTGAAAATTTGAAAGGGTCTCGACTAATCTAGAATGTTAATCAGGCCTCGACGAATCCACTCGACGTCACATTTGACGTCACACAAGGTAACGTCAAAACGCGGGAAAACACGTCATTGTGTAACTTCATGCGCACATCACAATTCATTGATTATAATCTCAAAAATAGACTGCATATGTATCCGCCGTTGAAGTGTAATAAATAGGATATTCCATTGTGCATGTTTGAATAGCGGAGACAATACACTCGTGTCCGTCGGCGTCCGTGCAAGCAACTCGTTCGCTACGCTCACTCGTTGCTTACGCGGAAGCCGACGCACTCTCGTGTATTAGTTCCCCCTATTCAAAATGTACGATGGAATATCCTCTATTTCCTCCCATCTCAACAGTTGAAATATGGGATTCGACACTGTTATCTGGGCCTAAAATGACGATAGCTGTTAACACCATTAAATAAATAAATAAATAGAGAATAGTAGGTTAGTGCCGTGAATGGGAAAAAAATATCTGGCAAGGCTTAGGAAACGGGATGGGCGAGGCTCTGCCGAGCACATCCCGTTTCCGTGCCGCGCCAGATATTTTTTCCATTCACGGCACTAACCTACTATTCTATTTATCCCGTCAACACCTACAAATGGCTTTTAAATGCAAAACAAAAATAACACCATTCACCGCACATATTCATACGCAGTGATTAGGTCGTATTGACAAGATATCAAAACTGTTTCGCGACACCGTGTTTCACGGCACATGCGCACTGTCTTGACGGGATAATACACTGTTCGCACAACCCATAAGCCCCTTTTCTGCTCTCAGCCACATTGAAGAAGATGGCATTGACCTTTTGTATGTTACGCGTTGTAAGAAATCATGACAGAATTTGTTTGAGACCAGTGTACATACAGGCCCAAAAACTCGAGCAATTTGATCTGGCGGCTGTTCATTGTTTTAGTAGTCAAATAATGTCTGTTTCACGTAAGCTCATTCTTAAATTTTGCTATTATTTAATAATTATTCGAAAAATATATTGTTTTTGCATTACATGTATTTATATAGCCGTAAAATTTGGACAGGTTTCGTGAAACAGACAGTAGTGCCCATGCGTTTGTAGTACTCGTACATAACTGCATCTAGCTCTATCAGGGGCCCGTTCCACTAAACTTCGTACAACTAAAATGTTCGTAAGTGCAAACTTATGATGGTCTGTAAATTTTACATTAACAATGTTTTCTTGTAAACACTTACTGGATTTACATGTATTGAGCATAGGCTGCATATGCAGCCTATGCTCAATACATGTAAATCCATCAATTAACATTTCCATATGATCCTAATTTTGTACTTACGAACATTTTAGTCGTACGAAGTTTAGTGAAACGGGCCACAGGTTCTTACTTGTCGGCATCTTTACTGGTTACCTATTGTTCACAACGTTTTCTCGAGTTTTAACAAAAAATCATGCCACAATATTCTGGATATGTTCCATTAAGTGAATTATCGTACAAATTGTGTGTGGTTTTGACAATACGGTAATGTGTTTGTACCGGGATATCGCTACTTTGATGGTGCATGATGTGGGAACAGGCTGTGCGAAGTTCAATTCTCATACAAACAATAATATGTAGTTCTGCTGACATTATATCTATTAGTATATTGTGGGGTTTTATTCAAACATTTCTGGGTGATTTATAGCACGCTTTGCGCCACAAATGGCGCCATAATCAAAACAAATTAATAATTCAATTTCTTCTAATGTCATATTCCTGCAGACATAGCTCTTATCGTTTTATCGTCATAAACCTACTCAGGCCCGTAGCCAGACCTGTTTGAAGGGGGGGGGGGTCGTTTCGAAGGCCCAAGGTGCCCTGAGGTATCTAGGGGGTCTAAAAAGTGGACCTCAAGGCTAAAAACGTGCACCTCGAGGCTGGGCGGGGGGGGGGGGGGTCGTCCGGTGGGCGGGGGGGGGGTCGTCCGACCGCTCCGACCCCCCCCCCTTCCCCCCCCCCCCCCCCTGGCTACGGGCCTGCTACTTCTCCCGTCACAGCCACAAATATCAATGTATGTGTTTACACAGGTGCATGCTCACAGTAGGCACAACATGCACTTGATATCAGAGACATCATCTGAGACATTTTCTAACAAAATAAACACTCATTCATCATTACCTCACGTATTGATTGGCATTATTATACATTTTATATCAGACGTACATTTTTACACTGATATCAGGGGCGATAACCGTGTTTCCTTAACATGTTAACGGATTTTACCATTTATTCTCTGTAATTATGTTTTTATCATACTTTATAATCTGTCGAAAATATTATTTTTTCAGGTGACTTCGTACGACTAAAATGTTCGTAAGTGCACATTTTAGAGTGGGAATTTCAATTAATGGATTTACATGTATTGAGCAATAAATGCAAATCCAATACTTGTTTACAAGAAAACAGTGTTAATGTGAAAATTGACGGATTTACATGGATATGTAGCCTATGCTCAATAAATGTAAATGCAATAATTGTTTACAAGAAAACATTGTTAATGTGAAATTTACAGACTATCATAATTGTTCACTTACTAACATTTTAGTCGTACGAAGTTTAGCCTGCCCCCATTGTTCACAGACAGATTGCTAGTTCCGTGAATGTAGTGGTTGTATGCCTTATTTGCACGCAGGGACGGGTGAACGCCTTTCTAGCCCGACTTGATTGAACTCGTCACCTGTATTTCGTGAGGTACCTATTTTCGGTGGATTCGCTGTAGGTCTGACAATGCATGTGTTAATAATTGTACCGCTGCACCGTTCAAGTGCCATTTGTAATGTATTACGGATACAATTAAGGACACATATCAACCGGGGTGGCCAGTAAAATAGCAAAGTCTGACTTGATCGCTTCATTCATCGGAAACTGCAGCAGTTGTAATGTGTGACGCGTCATGCAACATTGCGAGACTCGTGCAATGCGACCTATGGCATTAATGGCCATTCTAACACAGTCCGCGCGGCCTAGTTATGACTATATAACTGTGTATTGTTAAGAGATTGACGGTCTCATTGACTTAATCACGATCATTGTAGACCCAAATGAGCCTGCGCGGATGCATCCGCGCAGGCTCATCTGGGTCTTCACTGACAGCAGAGACAATAACTCCCTGTATTTATGGTCACAAATATCACAACTATGGCGGTTTAGCTGTTTTACCGTGTAGCTCCTGCATTGCCCATGAAAATGTATACGGCCGTACATTGAATTATTGCTAACGTTCCATGTTTCAGTGTAATGCCAACCAACAAAATGCGCACTGTAGAACACCCTACTGTTCACCCACGTAGTATAACGCCGGTTACATCTACATGCTTGGTAGGTGAACAGTGTGGGCGTAATTTGATCAACTTTGGGGAGACTTTCGTTATTTCTTCGCCAAAATTGGCAAGTTGGGAGTGCTTTAGAATCGTCTCGATGAGACGATTCTAAAGCAATCCAAACTTGCCATTTTTCGTGAAGAAATAAGAAAAATACCCGGAAAATTTGATCCAATTACGCACCTTAACTGGAGATCTGGTATATAATAATATGAAATACCCACTTTACCCCATGTTGCGGTGTATGTGCCAAGCCTGCAACATGTGTCAAGGTAATTTAAATTACATACGTCTGCACGTCTGTCGAGGAACTAACATGCGTGCATAGTAAATGGAATTTTACGTCATTTACAATACATAATTGCAGCCATTGAGGCAGGTTATTGTGTTGGTTGCATGCAGTATTACATAAAACTCACACCGCTGTATAGCGGAACTGCTGTATATGGTATGGAAGGCCATTGGAGCCAATTGTTACCCTAAGACGCGCTGTGTCTCCGGATATATATGAAATTCGACCGTGCGTTTTGCCTTTATCATGTTTATAGACCGCAAATCACATATGCCTTTCAAATTCATCATTTTGTTAGATCACATTTCAAGACGTTTTTTTTTTCCGCTGTATATGTATGTGGTAGCCATGGGAGATGCGTTTGTAATTGTCGCGCCCGTACAGTGGGGTCAGCGTGTAAGTGCACACACGAACGAACACGACAGGTTGGAACCAACCTGTCGTGTTCGTTCGTGTGTGCACTTACACGCTGACCCCACTGTAATTCATGTATACAAAAAATGTAAATATTTTTCTGCATTTTTTTTTCATTTCGCATCAGAAGTGTATGTTGTTACCACTCAATTGAACCGTCTCGGCGAGACGGTTCAACTGAGTGGTAACAACATACACTTTGGGTGCGTAGCGAACCAACCTGTCGTATTCGTTCGTGTGTGCACTTACACGCTGACCCCATTGTACGTACGTGCGTCCGGGTTAAAGTGTTTGGTTAAAGTTTTTGGTTAACGTTTTTCGGTATACTATCAACGCCTCGAGATAATATCATTCTAAGCCCCACCCGTGCGGCCCCTGTGTCCAATGTCAAAGTTAAATTACTTTGACATTTACCTTAAAAAAAAATATTTCTGTTTCTCAGAAACCGCTTCGCCAATTCACTCGAAACATTACATGTGTGTCTATCATATTCCATATTTTCATTCTATGCGCCACCCGTGCGGCCCCTGTGCCCAATGCCAAGGTAAAATTTACCATGACATATTTTATGAAAATGTGGTTAAAGTATTTACGTATACTACATTTTTTTTAATAATCGATAGTATGTGCTTAAAGCATTTTTGCATTCAAAGTTGTGTTAGTACTATCAAATGCCTCGGCGGGCGCGACATGCGGGCCGCGGCCATCTAGTTTATTTATTGCGCAGCAAACACAAATTGTGAAACTAAAAGCTTGAGGTTTCGATTCCAGCCACTAGTTGGATTAATTTATGTTCATTGAATTAATAACTATCGATTTATGTAAAAACTAGCACTCGCAACACTACTGTCTGTTCCAAGTTTTGCTGCCGACGAGCTTTTGGCCATTAAACACATTAAATCTAAAAAATATTTAAAAGTAAGTACTTTTTCATCAATAACAAAAAAGTCACCCTCCCCAACAAAAAATTACTCCCAATGTTAAATTCCCATAGGAAAATTGTTGTTTTCGCAATAAAAATCAATATTTGATGGATAATTTCATCAAATGATTTTTGTTTGATGGTGACTTTTTTGTTATTGATGAAAAAGTACTTATTTTTAAATATTTTATTTTAGATTGAATGTGTTTAATAGCCAAATGTTCGTCGACAGCAAAACGTGGAACAGACAGTAGTCAATTGTCAGTACTACATATGAATACATGTAGTTTTTTGCCAAAGCCAGATTTTTTTTTCAGGAGAAACATATTTACAATTCGTTTCGGAAATATGATACGAATCTACAATTTAATTACGTTTTACTAATCTTTATATTTATAAGGCTCTTGCATTATAACGGTCATTAGACTCTTACAGTTAACAAACTAATTATAAAATGTTCAAGGACTAAAACGTACGTTATGTTAATGATGGGGTCCCGCACATCTAGCTGTATTGTAGGGATTATCCAGTGCTCCACATAAGCTGCGTATCTGCTTAACCCTTTCCCTGAAAGAGACGACTTTTGACGGCTCTGCAGAAGATGTCTTTTGAAAACATTGTGGGAAAAGGAGAAATTGCTTGTAACAAGCGATTTCTCCTTTTCCCACAATGTTTTCTACTCTATCAGATAATTTAACCATCATTTGACCCAGCATTTGATTCTTTTATTCAGATGTTTTCGATTTGGATGAGTCGAAATATCGCAAAACAGGGAAAGGGTTAAATACCCAATTGAAATTGCCAAAAACCCAATTAAAATCAGAAGTAGCGAGTATCAAAAAGCAATACAAATTTTGTGGTACCTTTAGCATGCTGCAGAAAACAATAAACAGACCACGAATATAGCTATTTGTCTTATTTTCCATGAAAAAACATCTTGGTATTTCATTAGAATTGTTTCCAAGGAGACAATGCTAATGAAATGCCAAGACATGTTTTCATTTTGAAGCAAACTATTCAATAATTGCGATCTGTTGATGTATAAACAGTAGTGTGATTTTATTTTACCCAATTAAAATTTTGAAATACCCAATTGCTTCAGAAATGATGGAGTAACAATACTCAATTACTAATTCCTTATCTGGAGCGCTGGTTATCTTTTATTGTTTCAACCATTATATATGTCAGTAATATGCATAAATATCATTTAATTCGTATTACCTGGTAGACTTATTGGCATTATTTTGCCGTAATTGTATGACAGATTTTAATCATTTTGAGGTCAGGGGAGATAACCGCGTTTTCTCAAAATATTAACAAAAATCAATATTTATTTAAAGGATATCAATATTTATTCATACAATACATTTGCTGGTGTACACTAATTATACTTGATAATATATCGAGAGCAGTCGTTATTAAGTTGATTCACGTAATGTATTCAAATAATTAAATCTAATCACCGATTATTATAGTAATAAATGGCATTTTTGTGGAATTTATCGGGGTATAAACTTGGAAAAGTCGCGGGAATACTGGACAGAGACTTGCTACGGGACAATCAAATGTTAGGGAATTGTGTAAATATTGTTGTACTGGAATTATTGACATGTCCGTACACTGGTGATCACCACTACTGACACGAACTTGAAATATTAGTTAATTCTATGTAAAAAAAACCCATACACTTTTCGATGTTAAAACCATGTGGAATAGTTACATAATTAGGTGCCCACTTAATTTCCATAAAGATGTATGTTTACATACTTTGAGGGCACCCACCTTTAACTGAGTTGCTACCAGCTTCTGCCGTAATCGAACTGTCTTTTCTTTGACGGGTGCCCAGTTACTAGTATATGATGCATGAGACAGTGATGGTGATATCGAAAACTAGTTTCCTTCAATCACGTCGAACGTTTACAACAAAATCAGTGATCGTATGAGATTCAATTCCGCACGATCTCTGATTGTTTTGTTTAACGTTCGACGTAATTTAAAGGTACATGCCCACTCAGTAGGCACAAACTGTTCTTTATATCAGACATTTTGTGGCAAAATAAACATTAATTCACCATTACCCCACGTATTGATTGACATTATTATACATTTTATATCAGACGTAAATTTCCACACTGATATCAAGGGCGATAACCGTGTTTCCGTAAAATGTTAACGGACATTAGTATTTATTCTCTATTTATTTAATCATATTTTATAATCTGTCGAATCTATTATTTGTTCAGGTGACGCATTTAATTAGTATAAGTACTTAAAAAATAGCATGCCTCATTTGCATATGAAAATAGCATGATACCACAGTGCGTTACTATCAGTAAAATAAATATTACTAAATACCTGCATAGCGGGCACTTGTATTTTTTAGAACTGGTGGAATAGTGACACAATTATACACTTATTTAATTACTACAAATAACATGTGCCTACTGAGTGGGCATCTACCTTTAAGCATACCTGTGGTATCGCGACTACGCATTTAGTCATAATTATATTTTCAAACAGAAAATGCAGATAGGCGTTTCCTGAACCCATGATTATGCCAGTTTTTCATGAACCGTGAAAAAGCTATGAATCAACCCGGTTGCACAAGAGGTATTCATATGACACGAATCTACCCGGTACCATGGTGGGCAAAATACGTCACACGCACCTGCTGTTTATGTCCGCTTCAACCGACATATTCCTCTATATCTCAGTACCGGCATGGGGATATACCTATTCTATTCTATTCTATATTTAAGGGTGGGAATTGGCTCGAACACCTTCCATGCCCGGCGGGATATACCCCGGAGTCTTCTATTATATCCGTTGTTGATGGCGCTGCATCGACATATATTAACGTATTACATGTACACAGTCGCCTGCGTTGAACTTGCCAAAATGCCAACGTTTCTCAACATATAATGGCAACCTCGACTCGCAATCAAGCAGTTTGATTTGCTGAGCCTGAGCTGTAGAACCGCTCAGGCTCACTCAATCAAACTGCCGGAGTATCAGGGGCCGGAGGGCTCAAATAGGGTTCAAATTTCATATTTGACCGAATATGGTCAGATTATATATCAAATCGAAGGTATCGACAAGACAACCACTCTGAAGCAGGTTTTGTCGAAATCGGATGATTAGGTCTTCCAAGATGGCCGCCGAAAGGTGAAATTAGAAATTTCAAACGTCTTCTACTCGTGAACCGCTTGGCCGATATTGGCCACGCTGCATAGTTATGGTGCGTGGGTGAAGCCTTTGCATATTTGTTAACATGGAGGTCAGGGGCCCGTTTCACTAAACTTCCTACGACTAAAATGTTCGTAAGTGTAAACTTAGGATCGTCTATAAATTTCAATTAATGGATTTACATTTATTGAGCATAAGCTGCATATGCAGCCTATGCTCAATAAATGTAAATCCAATAATTGTTTACAAGAAAACGTTGTTAATGTGACATTTACAGACTATCATAAGTTTGCACTTACGAACATGTTAGTCTTACGAAGTTTAGTGAAACGGCCCCCAGATGTGTTAAAATGCTGCCCCCAACATGGGCGGGAGTACATGTAGGGGACAAACTTCACATTTTACCGAAGATGGTCATCGACAAGACAATCAATCTGCAGCATATTTTGTCGAAATCAAATGATTACGTCATCCAAGATGGCATCCTTTTAGTATCCCCTCGCTGATAGACAAGAGAGCATATAACGTTAGTCCATGTACGTACGTACGAACGTGTGTTAGTAACACCTTTCATTTTTCAATAACTTATGAATGTGTCTGTGTTTGTTCACATTTCGTGTAATAAAACTTCGATGACAAATGTCATGAAAATGAAAAGCTGTGACAGTAATTCATGATCTTGAAAAAGAAACTCGAGATTACAGTTTTAGAGCTAAATACTTTTATTGTAAACATTGCATTTATAAAGGCGTGTACGGTGTATAGTATATTATATGTACTGACGTAGGTTATGATCAACTCGGTCGGCATCAGGGGCCCGTTTCACTAAACTTCGTACTACTAAAATATTGCAGCCTATGCTCAATAAATGTAAATCCTTACAATAAAACATTGTCAATGTGAAATTTTCAGACTATCTTAATTTTGCACTTACGAACATTTTAGTCGGACGACCCCCACTTTAGTGTTGCTGCAACATACCAATGTATGCCAGATAGGTTGCTAAAAGACCACAATGGACTGTGATATGTTAATTTAAGGACCAATCCAATCATCACAACATGATTTTCAGACACGGCCTTTGATAAGAAGGGGTGTTTTGTTTCTAACAAATATAAAAATTGCTTGCGAACAGTGCAGATTCTGATGAGACGGCTCGTTACGAGCCGGCTCATCTGGATCTACACTGTTTGAAAGGGTTACATTTCAGTAGTCTAATTTTCTGTAAGTTATGGAACGTTGTGAATTTGTGTACGTTGTTTTCATCGACAATTGTTTTGGTGTATACATGCCATGATATTTCAAGGTGCATGCTCACGTGGTTACAACAACAACAACGTCGCCCACTCCAAAGTAAGTATTATTTGATATTTTCCTTAATATGCAATGGATTTTGATGAAATATGGCGCTGCAAACGCGTCTTCATGAGCTGCATTTGGTGGTCCAGGGAGTTTGGCACATACTTATGTCGTTTTTGCGAAGAATCGATTTCCGTGTCGGAGACACGGACATCGATTCTTCGCAAAAACGACAGAAGTTTGGGCGAAAAGACCACCAAATGCAGCTTAACAAGACGCGTTTGATGCGCCATATATCATCAAAATCCGTTACGCAATAAGGACAAAATAAAAGAATACGTACTTTCAATCGGATGGATTCTGGAAGTTTCAGTACTTGTTGTTGTTGTTAGTACCACGAGACCATACACCTTGTATTTACTGTTCAACAAGTGTACAATGGCATTGGGACATTGAGACATTGTTACGTGTACCTTATTCATAAAGTACGTCGAAATGTTTCCCCACCGCTACATTATACTTTATTGAAAATTCATTTTACACTGTGTGCCGCTTAAGCCGGAGCTAGGAGGTTTTGTTGTCTGTGAGCACTGCATAGAAACATGTAATAGCGATAAAACTGTACTGGCAATGAATAACCCACATTCCTTAGTTACGTTAGTCATGCCTGGTTGTTTTCCTCGATGCTTTGACCTACGTTTGTCTTTCAGATAATAACCTTTGGTTTGTGTGATTTTAATTTGCGTCGTATTTGAACAGTTTCTATGCGATAGATGCCAATTCGTGATTAGTCCTTTTTTATTTCCTGGTTCAATATTCATTCATTCGTGATCTATCTGTGCATCATCTATCATGATATAAAATGTATTATACACGCAATTATAATAGGAACTACGCGTAATCATTCATCGGAAAGTAGCCAACCGCCGTATGTTAATTTACATGAAACAGTACTCATCGACGCCGTCTTACAACAGTTTGTGTAATATGCCATTTTATCCCGCCAACACAGTGCGTATGTGCCGTGAAACACAGTGCCGTGAAACATTTTTGATATCCAGTCAATACAATTTTTGCATTTTACAGCCATTTGTAGGTGTTGACGGGATAAATAGAATAGTAAGTTAGTGCCGTGAATGGGAAAAAATATCTGGCGCGTCTCGGAAACGGGATGTGCTCGGCAGAGCCTCGCCCATCCCGTTTCCTGAGCCTTGCCAGATATTTTTCCCATTCACGGCACTAACCTACTATTCTCTATATTGTATGTTTGCTCAGGGGCGCAATGCACTATATACTGACACCATAAAGAAACGCAACACAGGATTGGTTGCAACACATTGCGACGTGTTGCAGGGAATTTGCAATCTAATGTAAGTTCAATGTGTCTGCTATCAAAACAATGATCACGAGCTGCCAAAAAACAAGCATAACAACAATGACCTTGACAGATTAATGTCAGAGCTCCAGATAAGCTGCGTACGTAAATACCCAATTAAAATTGCCAAAAACCCAATTGAAATCAGAAGTAGTGAGTATCAAAAAGCAATAAAAAGTTCGTGGTACCTTTATCATGCTGCAGAAAAAATAGACAGACCACAGGTATAGCATATTTTTCTTATTTTCCATGAAAACACATATTGGTATTTCATTATAATTGTCTCCAAGGAGACAATTCTAATGAAATGCCAAGACATGTTTTTATTTCGAAGCAAACTATTCAATTATTACTGTCTGTTGATGTGTAAACAGTAGTGTGATTTTATTTTACCCAATTACAATTTTGAAATACCCAGTTGCTTCAGAAATGATGGAGTAACAATACTCAATTATAACTTTCTTATCTGGAGCCCTGTAATGTCAAAATCGGTAGCACTCCCTATCGAATATGTCCCTCATATGCAGCAAGTCCAGCACGTATGCGTCTCGTCATCGAGTTAATCAGACGGTTTACCTGAGCGATAGGAATATTTTTCCATTCTTCACTCAACGCCTGATGTAGCTGGATTTTGACGTCGCCTTAGACGTCTGTCTAGAATATCCCAGCTGTGCTCAATTGGGAGTAATTGGGGCTGTAAGGTGGCCAATTAATCACGTCAAAGTCGTTTGTGTGTAGAAAGTCCATACTTAGCATTGTCACATGAACGCGTGCATTGTCGTGTTGCAAGCTAACGTCATAATTCCGCACAAAAGGCACTACGACCGATTGCAAAACACTGTCACAATACTTTTGAGCTGTTAATGTCCCATCAATGACAGCAAGCGGTGTCGTCTTGCCATGGGAGATGCCACCCCACACCATAACACCACCTCCACTGAACCGATCACATTGTACCACTCAATTATTCGGGTAGCATTCGCCGTTACGTCGGAACACGCGTCGACGGTCTGACCTGTACAGTAGAAACCCCGTCTGTGAATAGTATACAGTGGGGTCAGCGTGTAAGTGCACACACGAACGAACACGACAGGTTGGTTCGCTACCCACCCAAAGTGTATGTTGTTACCACTCAGTTGAACCGTCTCGCCGAGACGGTTCAACTGAGTGGTAACAACATACACTGTTGATGCGAAATGAAAATAAATGCAGAAAAATATTTACATTTTTTTGTATACATGAATTACAGTGGGGTCAGCGTGTAAGTGCACACACGAACGAACACGACAGGTTGGTTCCAACCTGTCGTGTTCGTTCGTGTGTGCACTTAAGACTTAAGACTTAAGACCATGTACGTATGCACGGGCAAACCCTGTAGTTCAATGTACGCCCACCCGAGCGTAATTCGCTAGCCATATGCTGACAACAATGCGATGTTCGTATATATATGGAGAAGAAGAAATAACGTATGCAAAATTTGAAATATACTACCCTGATATTACGAAAAATATAGGATATTTACTGTGTTGCGTTTCTTTATGGTGCCAGTATATGTTCTATGACGCGCGATAAATCTAGGTTATTGATGCATGTCTGTCCGTTGAATGGACGTAAAAGCACAATATATCTCGGTGCATGAATATAAGCGCGTACTCAGTTCACATACTCAAAATCAGGAAGTGTTTTGGCCGAGGATGCTCAGTCTCAGCCAATTAAACTGCATAATTTCGCATTCGAAGTTGAAGAATGCTATTAAAATGGTTTGTAATCAGGACCGCTGATATTTCATTTGTGAAATGTTCTGGCGGAAGCAACCGCCACGGCGACTGGAATTGTGTAGTTCATTAAACTTGAAGGTACTGGATCTCATATAATTATGCATAGATCATGATGAAACGGATTAGTAAATATAATAGTTTAATTGTAGAATTGTATCTGAACTCAATTGTACATGTAAGTCGCCTGGAAATAAATCGGAGTTCGGTAAAAAAATATTTATATTATAATACTGAAACATAACTAACTACGTAGTTATTTTTCAGCATTATGGACATGTTCTTCAACTTACGGTTACTAAATTGTTATATTTAAATTCATTATGATAGCGTCTATATTTCGAACTTCTGACTAAAGTTTGTATAGTGTTATCATTTCACAACAAAATGTAATTAATAATAAAATTCTTGTTTTTGTTTCTAGTACAGTATAGAGAATATCAAATTATACAACCACATTACAGTGGGGTCAGCGTGTAAGTGCACACACGAACGAACACGACAGGTTGGAACCAACCCGTCGTGTTCGTTCGTGTGTGCACTTACACGCTGACCCCACTGTATCTCCCCTGGCTATCACCATTTCTGATAAGATGTACTTGAATATAACGTATTGTTTGGTGAATTTGATCAAATAAAAGGGTGCGATTGATTTATATATGACATTTACTGTGTATGAAGCGGACAACGACATATTTGGTATCTGAGACACAGGCACTTTAAAGCGTCCGGTTGGATGTTTAGATAATTTTAACAGAACTTGATGTATTGAAAAGTACTTAAAATCCGGATTTCCACACAATGAGTGGACGGCTGGTAGCATGTGAAGGGTAAATTTGCCGGGTATCCCGAAATCCCGGGTTTTTGGCCCTCGGGTACATTTTGTTGTCTGCTTTCTTGTTACCTCAGAATTAAACCTGGTTATACATATTATACAAGTAGTAGGATTAGTACAATGAAACACCCGTCATGCGTCTAACAAGCAATATAGATCGTTACTCGGCTTCATGAGCGTGGTATTTAATCAGGAGTTACACTGGTCACAAATCCAATAAGTCCAGTATCTCCAGTCAGAGACATATATATTTATATGATTACCATTCTGTTCTGTTTTGAACGCGTAGCACTAATAATCGAATGAAATATCATGAGACACGTGCATCTTCCTCATACATCGCATTCTTCACTGGCGTTATCATCATGATCATGACACTAGACTAATTGTTTGTCATATGCTAATTACAGGTGGCAATATATCACGTGTAATGAGCCCACTCGTCGTATTACGTGGTTTACAGTAGATTGAAGTGTATCCGGTTATCTTATGTGTATCTTGGACATTGAAGGGGTCAGTGTAAGAAGGGGGCTAACTCCCTCGCGGGAGTTAGCCCCCTTCTTCCACTGACACCTTCGATTTCTCCATGAAACCAACATGTATCGATCGGAAAATCTAATTTAATCATTGTATACATGTTGCTCATTTATATTGTTTATCATAGTTTCTTTTTTACCCTAATCATTTGATTACCTACCACATCTAACATACTATTTTACTATTATGTTCTTCTTCGTCTAAATTGCTTGGCCTTAAATGATACTCATTTGTGTTGATGGGCCGTTAAGCACCATTCAATTCAATTCAATTCGATTTGAATACATTGCTACAGGTGGAAATATAGCACGTGTAATGAGTCTACTTAGGTATCACGTATATTACATTATCTGTTTATCCGTTGCCTTGGCAATTAATGGGAAACGTGGAATAAGTGGGTGGGGCTAACTCCCACCGTATTCCACTGGCTTCTTCAATTTGAAGACATCGTTACGGGTGGAAATATACAAAGTGTATTACCCAATGCAGCAGGTTAAACTGGGATCGAACCCGTTTGCCCGGCCTTGCATGACCTTAGCTGTTGATAGGCCGTTAAACACTAATAAACAAACAAACAAAACAAAGTGTATTGATCCTACTCATTGTATTACGTAGTTTACATTATCTGTTTATCCGTTACCTTGGCAATTAATGGGAAACGTTTAATAAGTGGGTGGGGCTAACTCCCACCGTATTATACTGGCTCCTACAATTGGAAGACATTGTTACGGTGGAAATATACCACGTGTATTGAGCCCACTCATGGTATTACGTATCTTGCATTATCAGGTTATCCGTTGTCTTGGCAATTAATGGGAAACGTGGAATAAGTGGGTGGGGCTACATGTAACCCCCACCGTATTCCACTGGCTTCTTCAATGTGAAGACATTGTTACGGTGGGAATATAACACGTCTATTGAGCCCACTCATTGTATTACGTATCTTACATTATCAAGTTATCCGTCGTCATGGCAATTGATAGGAAAGGTGGAAGAAGGGATTTGGGTGGGGTTGGGGGAATCTAACTCCTGTCTGGGAGTTAGCTCCCTTATTCCACTGACACCTTCAATGCGAAGGCATTACTGAAGGTAGCCGCATTACTGCTGTTTGCAGTTTATCCGACGCTGGAAAGTCATGAAAATTACAGCTCAAATATGCGTCGTTACTTGTGTCTCGGCAAATGTCTCGGATTGTCTCGGGCTGTTGGGAGGACGTAAATGATGCCGAATTCCAGGGGGCCGTTTCACTAAACTTCGTACGACTAAAATGTTCATAAGTGCAATCTTCTGATAGTCTGTAAAAATCACATTGACAATGTTTCCTTGTAAACGATTATTGATATTTACATTTATTGAGCATAGGCTGCATATGCAGCCTATGCTCAATAAATGTAAATCCATCAATTTAAATTTCCAGACGATCCTAAATGTGCACATACGAACATATTAGTCGTAAGAAGTTTAGTGAAACGGGCCCTTGAACCGTACTAATGCGGCTGTTTGAATCGACTTGCACTATGCCACACACGGACAATGAGAAAAATGATTTATCCCGTCAACACAGTGCGTATGTGAAACACGGTGCCGTGAAACATTTTTGATATCCAGTCAATACTATTTTTTGCATTTTACAGCCATTTGTAGGTGTTGACGGGATAAATAGATAGTAGGTTAGTGCCGTGAATGGGAAAAAATATCTGGCGCTGCACGGAAACGGGATGTGCTCGGCAGAGCCTCGCCCATCCCGTTTCCTGAGCCTTGCCAAATATTTTTTCCCATTCACGGCACTAACCTACTATTCTCTATATATTTTCCTTATTTCTTAACCAAAGTATATGTTGTGACCTCTCATTTGAACCGTCTCGGCGGGACGGTTCAAATGAGTGGTCACAACATATACTTCTGATGAGAAATAAAGAAATTCTTGAGCCTTGCCGGATATTTTTTCCCATTCACGGCACTAACCTACTATTCTCTCTATTCCAACCTCGTAGCATACACTACTACTGTCTGTTCCACGTTTTTCTGCCGACGAACTGTTGGCTATTAAACACATTAAATCTAAAAAAATATTTAAATTTAAGTACTCTTTCGTCAGTAACAAAAAAATCACCCTCCACTTTTGTTTTTATTTGATGAAAGTCCATCAAATATTGATGTTATTGGGAATTTGACATGGAGACTGAAAAAAATGTTTTTAACTTTTTTTTATTTGTTGACTAACTTTTATTTTCTTAGTTACATCATTTCCAAACTTTTGTTTTCTTAGTTACATCATTTCCAAGCTATCTAACCAGGTTTCGGAGTCAATTTCCATTTTTTTTTCTCCTCCCCAGCTCCTCCAGCTCCTTTTCCCCCATGTTAAATTCCTATAGGAAAATCATTTTTTCACAATAAATTAATAACATAAAAATATTTTGGGAGGGTGACTTTGTTGTTATTGATGAAAAAGTACTTACATTTAAATATATTTTAGATTTAACATGTTTAATAGCAAAAGGTTCGTCGGCAGAAAAACGTGGAACAGACAGTAATGAGGTAGGTCTGTCCTAGCGGCATATGTATATAGAGAATAGTAGGTTAGTGCCGTGAATGGGAAAAATATCCGGCAAGGCTCAATAATTTCTTTATTTCTCATCAGAAGTATATGTTGTGACCACTCATTTGAACCGTCTCGCCGAGACGGTTCAAATGAGTGGTCACAACATATACTTTGGTTCAGAAATAAGGAAAATAGATAGAGAATAGTAGGTTAGTGCCGTGAATGGGAAAAAATATCTGGTAAGGCTCAGGAAACGGGATGGGCGAGGCTCTGCCGAGCACATCCCGTTTCCGTGCCGCGCCAGATATTTTTTCCCATTCACGGCACTAACCTACTATTCTGTTTATCCCGTCAACACCTACAAATGGCTGTAAAATGCAAAAATAGTATTGACTGGATATCAAAAATGTTTCACGGCACCGTGTTTCACGGCACATACGCACTGCGTTGACGGGATAATTTTAGTTCGACTATTCGAAGAATAGTTAGAGCTTATGTAGTCACCCCGGCGTCGGCGTCGTCGTCACCGTCACGCTTTGGTTAAGGTTTTTAGTCAAGCTTGCATATGGAATACTCCTGGCCCTACACCCACCATACTTGGACACCTTCATCTCCTAGTGATGTACATCAACAACCCCTGACCTACATTTAACCTTGAATTACTTACTTAATTCCCCTTGGTTAAGGTTTTTAGTCAAGCTTGTAGATGGAATACTCCTGGCCCTACACCAACCATACACTTGGACAACGTCATCTCCTAGTGATGTACATCAATAACCCCTGACCTATATTTTACCTTCACCTACATTTAACCTTGAATTACTTAGTTATTTCCCCTTGGTTAAGGTTTGTACTCAAACTTGGTTAAGGTTTATAGTCAAGCTTGTATATGGAATACTCCTGGGCCTACAGCAACCATACTTGGACAACTTCATCTCCTAATGATGTACACCAATAATCCCTGACCTATATTTGACCTTGACCTACTTTTACCCTTGGATTACTTAGTTATTTCCCCTTGGTTAAGGTGTTTAGTCAAGCTTGTATATGGAATACTCCTGGGCCTACAGCAACCATACCATCTAAAATGCTTAATATTTCACACATGCATTCCTGTAAGGCTCTACTACCATGCTGTGCCAAATCCACGACCGTCCAATCCCCGCAGATCCCAAGGTCAAGGTCAAATACTTAGTCTCTTTACAAAACTTAACATCAGAGAAATATTGTTATAACTTCTATTTCCTTCATCTATAATGCTTAATATTTCACACATGCATTCCTGTAAGGCTCTACTACCATGCTGTGCCAAATCCACGACCATCCAACCCCCGCTGATACCAAGGTCAAGGTCAAATACTTAGTCTCTTTACAAAACTTAACATCAGAGAAATATTGTTCTAACTTCTATTTCTTTCATCTAAAATTCTTAATAGTTCACACATGCATTCCTGTAAGGCTCTAATACCATGCTGTGCCAAATCCATGATCGTCCAACCCCCGCTGATCCCAATGTCAAGGTCAAATACTTAGTTTCTTTACAAAACTTAACATCAGAGAAATAAGTTATAACTTCTATTTCCTTCATTGAAAATTCTTATTATTTCACTTGTGCATTCCTCTAAGGTTGTACTATCATGCTGTGACAAATCTACGACTGTCCAACCCCCGCTGATCCCAAAGTCAAGGTCACATACTTAGTCTCTTTACAAAACTTAACATCAGAGAAATATGTTATAACTTCTATTTCTTTCATTGAAAATTCTTAATATTTCATATGCTGTGACAAGTCCCCGCTGATCTCGAGGTCAACGTCACATACATACCGTATACCTCCAATTAACGCCCCCCCCCCCCTCCTAATAAACGCCCCCCTCCCCCCAAATAAAAAAAATATATATTTACCAATGACCGCCAATTTCAAATCAAACACAAATAATCCTTAAATCCTTATTTGTGTTTGAAATTGGCGGTCCTTGGTAATTCTTTTTTTTTTTTTTTTTTTAATGGCTAATAAACGCCCCCCCCCCCCACCCCCTTTGTAAAATGTAACGTCTCCGGGGGCGTTAATTCGAGGTTATACGGTAGTCTCTTTACAAAACTTAACATCAGAGAAATCGGTTATAACTTCTATTTCCTTGCTCGGATCTGCTTCACATTTCACACACTCATTGCTCCAATGGACCTCTACCACCCTGTGACAAATTCACGTTCATGCTGCTCGCGCTAATCCCAGAGTTAAGGTCACAAGCCCACACACTTGGACATTTTTACATATTTTAGGGGTACATGGGCACACGCGGGGGGTATTCCGTAAGCCTCGCTTACTGACCAATCTAGTTTCCCTTGGTTACGGTTTTTGGTCAACCTTGGTTAAGGTTTTTATACAGGCCGCGGCCACCTTGTGCTGTTCTCCTACCGCTCTTGTTATTACATGAAATTGGTTTTCACAGTGTAATAACACAGTGTAACAATAGTCATAATACACTAGTGTAATATATATGTAAATAAGCCGCTGCAGAAAACATGATAGATTACCAGTACAGCTTCAAAGTATACTAGTGTGCTTATGCAATACATATTATCTTGTAACATTTGTGTTGATTTTATATGATATTTATTACACTCGGCATAGCCTCGTTTCTTATGAAATCCGTAAACTCGTATATTAAAAGTCATATTACATCATCATTAATGTAAGATCCTCTAGGTAGCTCATTGAATGACAACCATAACAGTCCCTGGTAGCAGTGTACACGATGATCAGTGTCTACACTGGTAGCGAGCTGTATCGCCCTCCGACATGGTATTGCGGGCCATGTACAGTACCGCCCTGTACATAACGATGTTATGCAATGATCGATCGTTGCATGGAATTGAATAATATTATGATGAAGTTATTTTGGTCTTTGTTTCCAGTCGTACAATGTATCTCTCATTATTATTGATGGCTTTAAGGAAATGGATTGCTGCATATTTGACATGACAGCTGAAACATACCTGCAGTTGACAAATCTATTATAGTCCGAACAGCTGGAATTCCATTGAAATCAACATCACTAGGAAAATGGTGTTATTTCCCTTATACCTGTGGAATATAGCGTTTGTACTGTCCGTCCGTACTCCCGTCACGCATGTGCCAATACGTTTTTACCACGTTAACTGCATGTAACAATAAGTCCCAGCTGTACGGAGACGTGCAGGGGACATGGCTTTTTTATTATCAATTCGTTCCCACGAAATAACAATTCGTTCCCTCGAATTAACAATTCGTCCCCACGATATAACAATTGGTTCCCTCGAATTAACAATTGGTTCCCACGAAATGACAATTCGTTCCCTCAATTTAACAATTCGTTCCCACGAATACGTTCCCACGAATTAACAATTCGTTCCCGTGTTAATTTTTCGTGTTACGATCATTACTTCCAACACCTTATCAGCTACAGACATCAAACTTTATACATCCCTTTACTATGATATGTAGATGAATATACGACTATTAAATTTTTTTCTCCGGCCCCAGGGTGAAGGTCAATGTGGAACAAGGCGATACATTTGATTCAGCGGAATTATTGTTATGACCAATGTAGGTCCAGATCAGCCTGTGCATTCGCACAGTCTGATCAGGAACTGCACTGTTCGCAATTCAATCAATGAAACCCCCGCCATGCTTCTAACGAGCGATATAGATCGTCATCAGGATACATACGTGTGCTATTTGTTCAGGATATGCGCTGTTCACAAATCCCGTAAGCCCCATTTATCCAGTCACAGCCACGTATTAACTTTACCAGCCTATACTGGGAAACGCGTAGGAATTCCTAGGCCCGTCGGCGTGCTAGCTAGCTGGCCGATTATCAATATCGTTCACAGAGTATGTTTACTGGTACACTTATTGTGGAATTCCAATTAGCTCCCCTGAGTATTCATCATATTCATGGTACATTGTTTTTGCATGTACCTGGTTCGAATGCAAATTCCTTTGACGTTTATATTGATGGTGCATTTGATTTAAATAGTGGATATGATATGAGTAATTACTTAATGTGATATTTAATAAACGAATTTACTGATTTCATAAGAAACGAGGCTATGCCTCGTTTCTTATGAACTCAGTTAATACGTGTAATAAATACCATATTAAATCATCACACATGCTAGAGTATGTTTATTCCATAAACATAACATCATGTACTGATCACCGAACACGTTTTCTGTAGCGAGCTCAATTGCATATTTAGTACAGTACATATGTATTACACTGTGTTTATACATGGCACATACCATGTGAATTCAAGAAATAGTGGTATGTCATTTACAGTCTGTTATTGAAGCATAATGATGCTGGGTCTTGGGTATGTGTTGGATGTGGTGGAACGGATTAGTAAAACAGAAGTAAAGGTTTTAAGATTTACATCGTATTTCTGAAACCGCTTATACTTGTACCTATAAGTCTAGTTGTGATAAAAATGATACTGATAAATAACAGGACTTGCGAACGCTAGTACTACAAGCGGTGATTACTAATTTATTTGTTTAAGTAATTTAAAAAGTATCTGGAAAGAAACGCTATTTCTATAGCTTCTATTGTAATATAACTTCACTTCACCACTAACAAGTGGTTTAGTTCACAAATAGTGTTTCCTTGTACAGTATTGAGACATTGCATCATCAAATTGTGTCCCTTGTTCATCATTGAATATGGTAGAATATATCGGGGGGGGGGGGGTGGTACAAACTCCTTAGTATTTGATCAAATAAAATAGTGCGTTGGATTGGTATTTGTCAATTTCAGTCCATAAAGAGAAATATCACATTGTTTTACTATCTGTGACATCAGCCGAGACAGTGTGTGTTTAACTCTTTCGACACTGTAGACCTCTTCAGCGGTGTTTGCAAACCGTGTAGATCCAGATGAGCCGGCTCGTGACGAGCCGTCTCATCAGGATCTTCACTTTTTGCAAAAATCATATCTGTTTTATAAAAAGAACACCCCTTCATAAATGGACTATTCGGAAAATCATGTGTGACAATTGGATTGGTCCTTACATGTAAATGAACATATCACAATCCAATCCATTCCACTTAGTACGGTTTGACATGGTTAAGAGGCCATGTTGAACATCTGGTAACGCCGTATGAGACACGTGACATTTATCAGCCGTCTCGTGACACAATTAAATATTTAGGTTAATGGGTATTGTGTGAGCGATATGTATAGGCCGTCAGCCAGAAATGGAAACCCTCCCCCCTGAGTTCTATGCCAAATGGCTGCGCTCTGTAACCCGCTGGATGAATGTTTAGCATCATTTTGAAGTATACCACCCTCGGACTTTTCGCAATTGTGAAAATCGACTGTTTTGTATCATTAGGAACGACTGATATGGCAGTTTTGTATGTTTTCTGATGTGTTCATAACTATACAATGGAATAATGTTCAATTAAATAATATCTGCTAATTCAGATGAAGAATTGTGCTCGTTGTGTTACCCTACCCACTGGATTTCAATGGCAAAACATCTACCTTAATAACTCCATAAAAGTATTGTACTTTTGTATTTTCTTCGTGTCAATGGTACCTAGTAGTGTTCATTATACATGTTAATTTCATATATGCCGATTATCTGATGTCTGCAGTCTATGATGCAATGCTAAAATCAAAGTATTGTCACCATTCCCCACCCACACATTTTACAATGGGAATTTTACATGTAATGAATTTCATTTATGTTATGCACTGTCACTTACTTATAAATTGTTTAAATGCATATACAACTACTTAGTCACTACTGATAGCTATCCGTGCACACTTTAGATACAGTATGTCTGAGTGTTCGTCCGTCTGTCCGTCCGCTTCGCATTTACTTAGTGATGGTAACAACTACGCTATGTCTCATTATGCAAATCTCTCTCGGTGTCTATTAATTATATCAATGGTAATTGTACTTACTAGTGTTTGTAATATATAATGAATGCCCATATTCTGATTACATAATGTCTACAGCAGATGATACGATGTTAAAACAAAGTAGTTTTAACTATATGTTCCCCACCCACTGAATTTACAATGACCATTTTACATGTAATAATTGTTCTTACTTTATACGCTGCCATATACTTATGAAAGGTTCATATGAACGTGTAGCTACTAACACCTGTATATGTGGCTGTGACTGGAGAAATGGGGCGGAAGGTTTTGTGACCAGTGTAGATCCAGATCAGCCTGTGTATCAGCACAGTCTGATCAGGATCTGCACTGTTCCATTATATGTCCACTATATGTCCATTTCATATTTATGCAACCATGATAATTACCATGTTTACTATGTTGTGTATTCCAACATGAACGTCTCTGATACATATAATTAATACTCTCAGCTGTTGACAAGCCTTGAAACACCATTAAGTAAAATAAATAAATAAGTATAATTATTACTGTCAATAGTATAGGTCGTAGGTACTAATTTGCAAATTGGATATAGAAAATATTATCTTTTCTACCATACTGAATGTATGATTTCTAGCACATATTACTCCATGTATGACAGTAAATACTAAAATACAGAACATTAAGATAGCTGTAAATAATACAAGCAAGCTAAGCTGGAGTAAGACAGGACAGCTATATTGTTATACACTTTCAAGATGATAGCCAGCAAGTAAATGAGTTTGTGTGACATACAAAATAAAATTAGGTAGTAGAATCGATGAAACTGAGATATATCCTGGTTCCAAATAATGTACACACTATTTATCGTGCATTCTAATAATATTCCGTCAACCCATTGTGAGTCATCAGCAGGAACAGGATTCAAATGTGTAGTTGGCACCTGTATTTATAAAATCATGTATATAGTAAATATGTGTAACTTGTATGACTAGTGAAATACACTACGAGAACATGTGTGTTCCAATGTGTATGACCGTCATCCATTACCAGTGTAAGTGCACATCAGTGCATGCATCATGACCATTCCTAATACATGCAGGTATATTGCTCCATTAGTCTTATTTGAGAGGCACCCATGACGATATTGTATGTTGTAAGTGAGGCGTTGTAAGTAAATAGTTAACCATGATTTCATAATAATGACACTTGATAACATGTAAGGTTGGTATACCACTTCATAATTTTCATTCGGTGTTCTTACTTGTAGCACACGTGTTGTTCTACACCTGGTGTGTCAAATTACCAAAAACCAAAACGGATGTAGGTTTGTAATCAACTTATAATAGTTCCGATTGGCATATACCTGCACAACATTCGGATAACAGCATCATTACAGATTTCATATATACAAGTACATCGCTTAAAAGTAGTATTTGCATTTCATACTGTGCCGAAATAAATATTTGACAAATGTGGCTAAACATATGTATGACTTCTGATGTATGTGTCCTCAAAGCTCATGTATATAATTATATAACAATATATACAAGCCAATATTAGTATGTATGTAGTCTGAAAAAGCCATTCCGGGGTATTTAAACATCAATCTAGTCCAATTTAAGAAGTATATACCACGTGTAGCCACACACACTCATATGACCATCAATATACGTTTAAATCCCCATGAATGATAACGTATCTCCATAACATATTATGCAATGTTACAACATGTTGATCTAAACAATATCACATAGCCTCTATCGAGACATATTAAATTTTGGATTTTACTATGCCATTCTAACTATTTACGCAGACCTTAAGGATCGGGTTTATGGAAGGAGTTTTCTGCCGCATTGTACCACAGTTATGTATTTTGCTGGCTCTTTGGTGTCGTCGGAATAAATAGTTCTCTATTTGACAACAGGTAATGTAATTCTAATGATCAAACAACTGTATAGTCATGTACCGTGTGTACATTTATTTACTGAATGCAGAATTATATTTGCATTGTACCTGTTTAGCACATACATACCCCACGTAGTTTGTAGCTAATAGACACGTCTTTGCCTCCATATACCCATATGTGGCATTGAATCCGCATAACAATCCCTATGGTTGGCTTTCAAATTTATTACACCGCTGATGGACAATCATATTCCATTACTATAGTAACCAGAGACATGTATTCGAGTATATATCATGGGCTATCAGAGTTTGGTGTCATCGCAAGATGCGGGACCTCCTCGGGCTAAGGGTATTATCAACTATTTTTAGAAATTTAAGCTGCATTAAAAGTGTACATATAGATCCGTAAATATCACATCTCCTAATTGCAAAAGCGACCATGTTGATGATCATCTTGAAACTGATCGACAGTCATGGTGGCACTGTATATGATTAGGTTTTTGGTGTATTAGTTTCATTAATGTTTAATTAGAAGAATGAATACAGTACATGTAGTGGTTACTGTAGAACTGATTACACCAGTGACTGCATGAATTACATATCGTTATCGTTACCATGTGTTCTATTTATTTTCCAATGTTCACGACCAATGGTTAATTTAAATTATTGTCACATGTTAAGACCTATGCGGGATGCTTAATGTGGGAGAAAACCATGCATCTTTCCAATAAGCATACCCATACCATTCATCATACCATACTACATGTACATACTGCCTTGGCCAATGGTCATCATACTCGCTTAATTAATTGTGAGAAGTGTGCTCGTTAACATTAATAACATTGTATTCCTTGTCAACAGTCAATCCATTTTGGACACACTTTGAAACAGTTCTTCAATATACATCCGTATTTGTCTTTGAAAATAAGCAGAATATCACACTCTACACATAGTTGTTTAATTACTGAAAACTGCAGCTTCATCATCAATATTATTGAACATCTGATCATTTTGGTGGCCATTTTGAAGATATAATTATAGCATTGTATACCTGGATATGTATATGCTATCAAATGATTTGATTTGTATACATCACACTGGTGTGTATACATGTAATAGGTGCATGAAATGCTGTTTATAACAACTCTATACAGTAAAGAATAGAACAAAACAAGAACATATTGGTGGTCATTTTGACTGTTCTGACAATTGTGGAAGGATATTGCATCATTATCTCCTGTATTTTCCATTTAATTATGAGGGAAAGCAATGTATATGCGTTTCAACTGTATTAATGTCTGTATTTGTTCGTAACAGCACACGACTCGCAGAACAACGTTGTAAAACAGCCTATTTCGGCAGCCATTTTGAAATATATTGCCATTTACGGATGTAATTAAATGTAAGATGTATTCTAAATAATTTTACATTCAAATTGTGACTTAATTATAGCAATTTACCCGGTTAATATTGAACAGACTGAAAATTAACAGTCCTTAATAAAACAATATAATACTGTTCGGCGGCCATTTTGTAAAATGCCCGCCATTTGTTCATCCAGCGGCTTTTTGAGCGCAGACAACCAGGATTGATAGACAATAGGCTAATGAATCCGAAAATCATACTCACCAAAAATCCCACATGTGTGGGGGGGGGGGGGGGGGGTTTGCTGGCTCAAGGTCTAGTAGGTAGTGGCCCACTGCCGCATGTCTAGGGCAGCTGTCACTACAGGCAATTTAATAATATTAATTATTTAATAAATAATATATAGTGTTATTATATACATACATTCGTTTCCCATTGCAACACAATCAAGGTGTATGATCACGTGGTGCTAACAACAACAACAAGTACCGATTTAAAGTACGTATTATTGTATAGTGTCTTTATTACGTAACGGATTTTGATGAAATATGGCGCAACAAACGCGTCTTGTTAAGCTGCATTTGGTGGTCTCTTTATTTTCGCCCAAACTTCTGTCGTTTTTGCGAAGAATCTATTTCCGTGTCTCCGACATCGCAAAAACTACATAAGTCTGTGCCAAACTCCCTATACCACCAAATGCAGCTCATGAAGACGCGTTTGCTGCGCCATATTTCATCAAAATTCGTTGCATATTAAGGAAAATATCAAATAATACTTACTTTGGAGTGGGCGACGTTGTTGTTGTTGTAACCACGTGATCATGCACCTTGACAATGGAACGCAAGACGTCTATATGTTTCCATATTGGCATCTCTTGAGTTGCTATTGGTCAGTGCCGGACCTACATGTACGCTTCACGTCACAAAATAGTTCCTTCTAAATCACCACTAATTTGTTTATTTTATTTATATTTTGTATATTTTTTGAAGCGCATATAAATTGCGAATGATGAACGTATGTAATAAAAAGGTTATTAGATTTGTATGTGCATATATGTTGCTCGTTCCGCCGCGCAACCTCCTAAAGTCGCGCAATATCGTTGCGCTGCGGAACTCGTGCATATATCCACAGGCATTCGGCGTGTTTCGGCTTTCATCGGTATAACTATATGTGAACACGGCTTCTAACTTTGGTCGGACACGACCTCGTATTATAACACATTCCCTGATTTTATTAACGCTAATGTGAATATTTTGGTGGAAAGTGCACATGTTCATTTGAGAATTATTGTTATCTTGCTGAAATAACATAGTTAGAACATATTTATGCAAATACTATCGAATTACAGCTCCTTTTCCTAGTTCGGACACAACCTCGTATCATAACAAATGAAATAATGTGTTTAAGGCTCTAACGTCAATATTGTAGTGGCAAGTTCATATGATCATTTGAGAATTATCGATATCCTGCAGAAATACATAGAATGCATAAAAAATTACTATTTTAACATTTTACTTCGTTATGATACGAGGTCGTGTCCGATCAAAGTTAGAAGCCTTGTTCATATATATATAGTTATACCGATGAAAGTCGAAACACGCCGAGTGCCTGTGCATATATCCACATACAAATCAAATAACATATAATTATATAACCTGGATTGTACCATGCTTGCATAACCGTCTACGTTAAACTGGCCAAGATGTCAGCGGTCTAAACATATAATGGCAATTTCAACTCGCAATCAAGCAATTTGATTGGATGAGCCTGACCCAGATCGCTATGCCGTTCGCCATTGAATCATTGAAAGCGGATTACTGATTAAAGCAGTTTATTCCGTCAACACTGCGTATATGCCGTGAAACACGGTGCCGTGAAAAGTTTTTTATATCCTGTCAATACGACCTAATGACTGTGTAAGAATATGTGCGGTTGTCATACTAGTCGAATCTCCGATATTGAGGATGCGGCTGGGGTTATTTTTGCATTTCAAAGCTATCTGTAGTGTTGACGGTATATATAGAATAGTAGGTTAGTTCCGTGAATGGGAAAAATATCTGGCGCGGCACGGAAACGGGATGGGCTCGGCAGAGCCTCGCACATCCCGTTTCCTAAGCCTTGCCAGATATGTGTTCCCATTCACGGCACTAACCTACTATTCTATATATACAGCTCCGGAGGTTGTGGGTTCACACTTAAGCGTGAACACATACTAGTAGTTCCATCCTATTGTTATTTCGGATGAAATTGATTGAAACCGAGTGTGAAATTTTTTTCCGCCGGCGGCTCATATATGACAACAATTGAATATATAGTAAATAATAGTGCATCCTATTCTCCTAATATATGTGCAATTACTATACCGCCGTGCAGTATCTTCTCTTTTTGTTTCGTCTTCAGAATACAGTGGGGTCAGCGTGTAAGTGCACACACGAACGAACACGACAGGTTGGTTCCAACCTGTCGTGTTCGTTCGTGTGTGCACTTACACGCTGACCCCACTGTATGTGAAACAAATTGTCATTAACCAAATAACAACAGATAAACGCCGCACCTGAACTCAAACAACAGCATCTCGTATGCATAGCGATAAGCCGCGAAACGACAGTAGCTGGACACGAAAACATATTACCTCATACTTTGCATACTCCAATATCGATCATTCCCTGCCTGATATGTTTTGCCCTGACCAACCCTCAAATATCATCATCATATAGCATAACACTGTTACGGCTGAGTCTCCATATATCACATGCACTCACACTCAGCCCTTATCACAGTCTGACATACCGGCTTCGTGCGATAGGAGAATGAACTAGATAGGTTAAATTAACTGTCACATTGCCTCCTTCGTTCAATGCACATATTTCGACTGTATGGCAGATATTGGTAAATTCAGAAACAAACGGGTCAACGGTCAGTGGCCTGACACTTTTAGGGCTCAAATGCCCGGTTGAAAGTTCCTCGAGCCAATTCCTACCCTTAAATATAAGATGAACAAGCATCCTATTCAATTCATTCCCCATCACCCCGTAACTTGTATGTGTATAATATTACAACGCGACAATTCGACTTGAGATATAACACGTATCTACACCGCCGCCTGTGGTAATCTTGCCCACATTTTCCTATGTCTGTATTACAAAATACTTCAATGTTGTGCTTTTAAGCAAGCATATTGATTGGCTGAGCCTGAACTTCAGGCTCAGCCAAACAAGCTGCTTGATTGCGAGTTGATATTGTCAATATACGTTTAGAAACGTCTTTATTACAAAATATTTCAATATTGTGCTTTTAAGCAAGCATCTTGATTGGCTGAGCCTGAGCTCAGGCTCAGCCAATCAAGCTGCTTGATTGCGAGTTGACATTGCCAATATACGTTTAGAAACGTCTTTATTACAAAATATTTCAATATTGTGCTTTTAAGCAAGCATCTTGATGGGCACAGCTCAGGCTCAGCGAATCAAACTGCTTGATTGTGCGTTGACATTGCCAATATACGTTTATAAACGTCGATATATGTGCAGGCGGTGGTGTATGACGGCGTTACGTTCATTTCAGTGACAGTGTACGATACGTTTGTTCTGACATGTTCATGACTCCTAATTAAACAGTAATTAGCTATAATTAGTTGCCCGTCTATTTTCGTATATTTATGATGCAGGATGTGTTATAATTATGCACTGTCTCCGCCACATGTAATATTGGTTAGACCTTGTTAGTTAGGTACGCCGATCGAAGCTTCGATCAAAATACAAAATGTAGTTCCACCCTGGCCATATAGTTTATATGAATTGGTTTAATTGGACGCGAGGAGCTTTTTAGCAAGTTACCTTCATTGTGTGTCATGATCACTCATTTTGCAAACAGCGTAAAGTTTCATTCCTGGTGTTTTCTAAAAAAAAGATATCCAGGCATGTGGCTGTGGGGATGAATTGTCGGCTAAAACATTTGCAACAAACAGTTCACAGTAAATATTTTATAAAAATGACAGTAAACAAAAAAATAAAATGACAATCGTTTTAACCCGTACCGTTCAACTCTTTTAAAATGACAGTAAACAAAAAAATAAAATGACAATCGTTTTAACCTGTACCGTTCAACCGTTCAACTCTTTTAACCCTTAGACCGCTATCTTAATTTTTTGTCGTCTGCTGTTTATTTTCTGTTTTCCATTTTTATCACCAAAAACATGCTTTGACAGCACTTTAGAATAATTTTCAACATGCTTTGACAGCACTTCAGAATCATTTCCATTGGAAATGATTCTGAAGTGCTGTCAAACCATGTTTTTATTGAGAAATAAGCAACAGCATACGACAATTGTTGTGAGTAGCGGTCTAAGGGTTAATACTTACTGCTCCAATTGTACTGAGTATGCTTGCTTATAATTCATCGTTTCCACTTCCAGAATTCTCGTCTGTGATAGCCATACGGCAACAACACCAACACCCAGCTGCCTTCGGCCGCTCCGATCTCTACATCGTGTGTCGCCTCGTACCTGTGACCTTTGACATCTCGCCATGTGACCGCGAGATCGCCAGCTGCCAATGGATGCCATTGGAGACTTTGCGCGGGAATATTCAAATAGCGTCAATCACACACAGAATTACGTCATTGATACGTCACGGTCTTGCGGAGGGATTTGGGGAAATAGACTTGAAGCCGGAAGAAATGAAATCAGTGTATAAAGGATTGACTTTCACTCTCTTTCACAAAGAGCTGCCAGAAGAAGAGACGTGACGCTTGTCCTAATCATTAACTGTATTTGATATGTTGGTGTGACTGGAGAAACGGAGCTAATCGGTTTTGCGACCAGTGTAGATCCAGATCAGCCTGTGCATCCGCACAGTCTGACTGGATCTGCACTGTTCGCCATTCCATCATGCTTCTAACAAGCAATGCAGATAGTTATCAGGCATCAGGATTGTGCTATTTGATCAGGAGCTACACATGTCACACATCACATGAGCCCTATTTCTCCAGTCACAGACCCGTATATGTTATTTACGAGTATATGCGGTTGTTTCGGCATCTCACGAATGTCATCACGTCGGTAATTAAATTTCTCACGACTGTCATCACGTTGATAACTGGGTCTCTCACGAATATCGCTTTGATCTCTGCGAGTGTAACCCGATCTATCGCTTCTTTGGAACGTCACCTTTTAACGACACCACGGCTGTCGTCATCGTGTAGTTCTATGACGTCTGTTGGGGCTCTGTTTATCGTATAACCTTATCTGTTGGTGGGACGTTATACCTTTTCACTTTCATTTGTTGTGTTAACTTCATTTACCTGACAACATACTAGTATATTCATGACGGTGCCATGATTCTACACTGTAACAAACATATCTTCATCAACATAGAGAATAGTAGGTTAGTGCCGTGAATGGGAAAAATATCCGGCAAGGATCAATAATTTCTTTATTTCTCATCAGAAGTATATGTTGCGACCACTCATTTGAACCGTCTCGCGGAGACGGTTCAAATGAGTGGTAACAACATATACTTTGGTTCATAAATAAGGTAAATAGATAGAGAATAGTAGGTTAGTGCCGTGAATGGGAAAACATATCTGGCAAGGCTTAGGAAACGGGAAAGGCGAGGCTCTGCCGAGCACATCCCGTTTCCGTGCCGCGCCAGATATTTTTCCCATTCACGGCACTAACCTACTATTCTATTTATCCCGTCAACACCTACAAATGTGTTTAAAATGCTAACAAATAACGACAGGCACTTCAAATATTCATCGTAGTGACAGGATATCAAAAATGTTTCACGGCATCGTGTTTCACGGCACATACGCACTGTGTTGACGGGATAAACATACATTACTGAGTCCCACATCAGGCTTGGCACCTGAATTTATAACATTTATAAATGTCTGATAAATGTTATAAGACATTTACCCCAACGTTAAGTTTATGAATGAGCTAAGTTTGTGACCTTGGTCATTGAGCATTTTCATATCAGGCAATGCTCGGAAACGGCATGACTTCCGAGGCCATCCTCGGAATTCCTTCACTACAGGTTTAATATCATTGCCTGATAAATAGAGAATACCAGGCTAATGTCTTTTGATATCGAGTTTATCAGGCAAGCTAGGAAACGCGTAGGAATTCCGAGGCTTGCCGAGGAATTCCTACCGTTTCCGAGCCCTGATAAACTTGATATCAAAACACACTAACCTGGTATTCTATTTATCAGGTAATTTTGTTATGCTCGAAAATGACCACAGCTAACGTCGTTATCTATGGACAGAACGCGGACTTGTTTACGTTGCGTCATTACACGGACGTCATTCGGTAACGTCACGTGACGTCATCCAACCAATGGAACGTCAGTTTTCACTTCGTTGTAACCCGGATGTTTGTATCAGGCCAATGCCCGATACAACACTATGTTATCAGTCAGTACGTATTCGGTCAATACAGGGCGAGTTACCTGATAAACTTGATGCCACAAAACACTAACCTGGTATTCTCGGAAATATATTGCAACTGTATGCAATTCTAACTACGTATGAATGTGTAACGTTATACGCTCATTTTTATTATATCTGTCAGGTCGACGATTATAATTCGATTTTATCTACCTGAGGCAATTAAAAAACAAACTATTTATTTTATGTAACATATTATTGAATTAACCTTTCATTTTTCGTCTTGAGAACACCCAAACTGCCTCTACACCCAGCAATCAATTTTGTAAATTTCCGATACCCAAAACGCAGAGGTTATCCCGAGGTCATCTTACGCGGGTTCCTTTATATTTCGCTATTTACCATCTTTTGTTATGAAACAATTTGAAATTCCTTTTCCGTTTCTGTGATTTAATATTATGGATAATTGCCTCGACTGATAGCTTCCATTAAGCTTTCCATATTGAGTTATGACATACGGGTAGGTTCATTTTAAAATCTGCTTTTTTGTTCGCCAGTATAGAATACTAGCCGCCTGTGTTTTTGTTTTACACGAAGCGAAGCTGTCGATTTCGGAGCCTCGCAGTGACATATAATTCTTTTTTTATTAATTCGTTCCCACGATTAACAATTCGTTCCCTCAATTTAACAATTCGTTCCCACGAATTAACTATTCGTTCCTGCGAATTAATAATTAATTCCCTAAATTTAACAATTCGTTCCCACGAATTAACAATTCGTTCCCTCAATTTAAGAATTCGTTCCCACGAAATAACAATTCGTTCTCACGGGAACGAATCGTTAATTCGTGGAAACGAATTGTTATATAGAGGGAACGAATTGTTAATTCGATTGAACGAATTGTCATTTCGTGGGAACAAATTGTCATTTCGTAGGAACGAATTATTAATTCGATGGAACGAATTGTTATATCGTGTAAGCGAATTGTTAATTCGATGGAACGAATTGTTATACTCGGATGGACTGTGGTCTAGAAGTTAGAGCACCTGACTTCCAATGCGGAGGTTGTGGGTTCGAACCTCTCCTAAGGCATAAAAAATACTTCCATAGTATTTCCATGCCATTGGTCTGTCGGATGAGACTTTAAACTATGGTCCTGTCTCTATATGACCCTAGCTGTTGGTGGCACGTTAAACCCATTCACTTTCGCTTTCATTTGATTCTATACTAGGTACAACTGACCATGTACACGTGTATACTTATGTTGCTGTGACTGGAGAAATGAGACTTATGGGATGTGTGACCAGTGTAGGTCCTAAAGTTTGTGCAAATTTACGATCGTCTGGAAATTTCAATTGATGAATTTCCATTTATTGAACAGAGGCTGCCTATGCTCAATACATGTAAATCCAATAATTGTTTACAAGAAAACATTGTTAATGTGAAATTTACAGACTATCATAAGTTTGCACTTACGAGCATTTCAGTGTACGAAGTTTAGTGAAACGGGCCCCTGTATCCTGCTAACAATCTATATCGCTTGTTAAAAGCATACCGGGTATTTCCTTGATGAATGCTAACAGTGCAGATCCTGATCAGACTGTGCGGATGCACAGGCTGATCTGGATCTACACTGGTCGCAAAACACATAAAACCCATTTCTTCAGTCACGACCACCTTATGCTGGTACATTGTACAATGTACGTCTAAAACTTGCGTTGTGTCGAAAATAGCCCAATTCCGTATGTCAATACAACATGTATTAGTTGCGATTATCGTATTATCGGTCGATTATAGTTTAAAGAAGCGTATCTGAGGGGGCTGTAAGATCGAAAATTGGATAGTTAGCGTATCAGTGACACGCGAATCCCTTCACATTCGAAAGCTTGGTAAACATTTAAATACTCTTAAATGAGAGTTATTTGAAGTTATCAGTATCGAATTTCCGAAATTGACAAATCATTAAAAGAATTTACATTTCGTGTATATTTGGAGAATTTTAATAATGGCTCTTGACGCACTTGTTTGCAATAAATTTTAAATTGTACCCACGCGACGTGGAGCATCGATTACACGTGGAATATAATTCGCTATGTTAAAACATAATTGTGACTTTGACTGGAGAAATGGGGATTGGTTTGGCGACCAGTGTAGATCCAGATCAGACTGCGTCGGCACAATCTGATCAGGATATGCACATACAATTCAGGCATGGGAAATTTCCGGATTAATCCGGAAATCCGGATTTGAGGTCCCAGGGACCACTTTTCTGAATCTTGTAAATCCGTTGAGAACGGCGATAAAAAATTACAATTTTCGGAAATAAAAATTGTAATTTACAAATTTCTGGCGGGCATGCCCCCAGACCCCCCTAGCAAATCGCAGGGCAATCCGCTGCTCAAATAAATTTTCAGGATTGGGGATAGTGTTCCACTCCCATGCCTGATACATGTGTCATTCCATCGCAGAAACGGCCGGCATGCTTCTAGCAAGCGATGTAGATCGTTTCAGGCTACATGACTGTGGTATTTGATCAGGAGTTACACTGGTCACAAATGCCGTAAACCCCCATTTCGCCAGCCACAGCCACACCTACGTGATCTAACCTGTTTCTTACGTCATGTTTATAGGCCGTTAAACACCAATAAACAAACAAACATAACTTGTCGTGGTCTTCTCCTGGTTTGGCCCTCAGGTACGTTTTTATATTTGGCTCTTTTGTTACCTGGGAGTTGAATTGGATTATTGCCCATTATAAAATTAGTAAGATTATTACTGATCCTACTGCTTTTGTGGTTCTGGTGTGGCGAGGACCTGGCATCAGATCAGGATTATTCTGATTTCAGGGCTGAATATATATTTTTCTATAGTAAATATTCAGTTCTGATTTCGGGATTTTCCCCCCATTTGTACATGTACTTGAACATGTACATGTACTTGTACAGGTAATATATGGGATTTAGTACTAAACCCATTGACCCGGCCTTAAATGACATTAGCTGTTGATAGGCCGTTAAACCCCAACATTCAAACAAACAAACAAACTTCTCCTGGAATACATTTGATACACGCCTTGTGATTTTGTGCCTTTTTTCATGAAATATATTTACAGAAATGACGTCAAAAGATGACGAAATGTTCACAGCAAATGCGGAATATCATTCCGCATTTGCTATGAACATTTCGTCAACTTTCGACGTCAATTACGTCAATTACGGAAGATATCGTACCTTTTGTAAATAATTTGCATGAGATCCCGCACATCATAGTTTTGACATGCAAGAGAGCAATTCACCCTTCATGGTATTCTCACAAACATCGTTGATATTGGTGTATGTTACTTGGGAAATACCAATTAATTTGATTACCCACAACATTGACAAAAAAAATGTGCATTAGCCTACTAGTATTGCTGTGGGAAAATATCCTAGATTCCATATTATCAAACACAGGGGCGGATCCAGCATTTGGGGAACGGGGGTGTCCTATTTTCGAGCTCCACATAGTGAAGCCAGTATGCTAGGGGGTCCGGGGGCATGCGCCTATACAATAAAGGGCAACGTGTACCGCATTTGCTGCGGTATATTTCATAAACATATGTCATTCCAGTAGAAAGATATTAAAGGAAATCTACTGTAAACACATCTAAAAAACATGACGTCACGCCGTTCGGAAATAAGAGTATCCATCATATGCACTGGTGTGTGACACGGATATTTCACCCGAGTGTCAGAATATGTCGTCGGAAACGAGGCTTTGCCGAGTTTCTGACGACATATTCAAATCACGAGGATGGAATATCCTTATCCCACACCGTGTGTATGTTACTTCAACTTGGGAAATACCAATGAATTTGATTACCCACAACAATGACAACACAAATGTGCATTAGCCTATTAGTATTGCTGTGGAAAAATACCCTACATTCCATAATTATCAAACACAGGGGCGGAGCGGATCCAGCATTTGGGGAACGGGGAGTGTCCTATTTTCGAACTCCACGAGTGAAGCGAGTATGCTAGGAGGTCCGGGGGCATGCCCCCCCCCCCCCCCCCCCCCCATTGCAAAATTTGAAATGTAGATGTCCAGAAATGCACTTTTCTGTGTTTTACGGCATTTAAATTCAGACTCCAACTGGTGGTAAACTGTGGATCTATGTAAATTCCGTGGATGAACGTGGGGGTTGCAACCCCGGAACCTCCACCTCCAGATACGCCCCTGAAACAGATGTTATTTTCATGAAGTTAGACCACAACTATATTTGATTCCAGTTACGTCATATATCTCCCCTTACCTTCTAAACCGGATCTGTGGCTGTGCCTGGAGAAATGTGGCTTATGGAATTTGTGACCAGTGTAGCTCCTGATCACATAGCACGTTCCGGTAGCCTTATAACGATCTATATTTCTCGTTATATGAATGACGGATGCAATGGTGAAACAGTGCAGATCATGATCTGACTGCGGATGCACAGACTGGTCTGGATCTACACGTGCCGCAAAACCAATGCGCCGCATTTCTCCAGTCACGGCCACATAGTGCGTGCACAGCTGCGGTCAATAATACTTTAATGGTCTGTTCGCCATCCTATACCCACCAATCATAATACCGCCCACCCCTTCCCAAAATATGTTTATGAAGAAGCGATGAGAAGTATAAGTTAGATCACGGTTCGTCCGCATGTACGAGGAGATTATTATAGGAATGAATGGCCTTTTTGTGGAATTTATCGGGGTATAAACTTGGAAAAGTCGCGGGAATACTGGACGAAGGCCGGAAGGCCTCGTCCAGTATTCCCGTGACTTTTCCAAGTTTATATCCCCGATAAAGTCCACAAAAACGCCATTCATTCCTTATAATTCCAGTATTTGAAATAAATTCATCAAGAAAATGTGTTTATTTTCCGTTTTCATAAGAATTATTTTAACTGCGCCTGACGGTTACGGAAAGTAGTTCGGCATGGGAGTTTACTGGGATATAAATTTTGGACAGAGACTTGCTACGGACCAATCAAATGTTAGGGAATTGTGTAAATATTTTTGTGCTGGAATTATTACTCGTTCATGCGGACAAACGTGATATAACTTATTGTTCACATCATCATTCACATACTTTGCACACGAGCTGTGTTAACCCTTAGCCTGCTGAATGAAATGTTATCGTCTGCTGTTTATGTTTTATTTTCGATTTTTCTCGTCAAAAACATGGTTTGACAGCATTTTAGAATCATTTCCAATGGAAATGATTCTAAAGTGCTGTCAAACCATGTTTGTTATTGAGAAACAGAGCGAAATATAAAGCAACAGCAGACGACAGTTTTCGCGATCAGCAGGCTAAGGGTTAATACAGAAACAACACCCGGAATTGTGTCAAAGATGTGATAATATTATTTTAATATCACCGTGTCAGTGAATTTTAGCTGCGTAATCTGGGTTCATCTCTGTTTTGTTTCGTTCCGTATTTTCTTTCCTGATTGTAAACTAGATATTGCATTAACCCGCTGCTCGCAACAATTCTCGTCTGCTGTTGTTTTTTATATCTTGCCTTATTTCTCAATAACAACATGTTTTGACAGAACTTCAGAATCATTTCCAGTGGAAATGATTCTGAAGTGCTGTCAAAGCATGTTTTAAATTGTTGTAAAGTGCCGTCAAAACATGTTTTTGATGATAAAAATGGGAAGTAGAAAATAAACAGCAGACGACAAAAAAATAAGATAGCGGTCTAAGGGTTAACACAGTTTTTTACCATTTTACCCCATTTGACTTCTAACTTTTGTGATCGTGCTGTCGATTTTTTGTCGATTTTAAGCATCTTCTAGTGGGCGGCAGATGGGAGCATGCGATGGGTAATTTAACAATCGGGGTTCATCCTTACCGGAATTCCGATTGGAGATCTGTAGCCTATTTCACCAACATTGCAAAGTATACTTTTCTAGCAAAGTATACTTTGAGGGAGTAATCATTTATTTTTCCCGAAATGCATTTTTGTCATATGGAACTAGCCACTGCATGTATTTGATGAGTAAAAGTATGCATAATTATTATACTGAATTTATTACATTATCACAGCCAAATTGGCTGTGATAATGTAATAAATGCAGTATAATAAAAATTAATAAATTTATCCTAAAATTGATAATTTCTCCCTCAAAGTATACTTCGCTAGAAAAGTATACTTTGCAATGTTGGTGAAATAGGCTACTGGTTTGGCCCTCACATACGTCTTTGGCATTTTGTATGTGACAGTTGAATCTGGTTTTACTCCTTATGTGAGTATTACGATTATTCGTAATTGAGGGAACGAATTGTTATATCATGGAAACGAATTAATAATAAAAAAATCCATGTCCCCTGCGGTGCTCTGTATGATCGAGATGACGTATTCAATCTATGATAACAAAATATATTGAAGCTACAAGGCTGTTGCAATTAAATTACACATACGTTGTTTGTTTCATCAGTATGTTTAGGACTGATTAGTCTCGTGCATTCAGTAATATTACACGTGGTTGTGACTGGAGAAATGGCGTTTATGGCTTTTGCGACCATTGTAGATCCAGATCAGCCTGTGCATCCGCACAGTCTGATCAGGATCTGCACTGTTCGCCATTCCATAGATGAAACGCCGGTCAGGCTTATACCAACCGATATAGATCGTTACCAGGCTGCATGAAGGAGATACGCTGGTCAAAAAGCCACATTTCTCCCGTCACAGCCACAAATCATTACGCCTTCTATAGAAAATTAGCAACGAAACGTGACCGCCATAATTACTTGTGAATGCGTTTGTGAATCGGTCATTCGCCTTCATTAATGCATTCAACAGACGCACATGCATCCTCCTACGTTACAGTCACACACGTGAAGACATAATTTCCATGTATCTTTACGCTGGTTAGTCACATGGGACTAATACTCATTGATAAACAGGCAAAAACTATGAATGAAATGATAGATATCTGTTTGTCTTCAAATCTCGAGCTAGTTTTTATGGTGTCGGTTCTATCATCTTTGTCATCGTCGATTGTAAAGATATGCTTGTACTGTTTAAAGTATTCGTTGGGCGTAAAATTTTATAACCGTTAGTTTGATTCAGGAAAACAGTAGACGGAACGTAATACTTTGCAAATATGTTTATTCAGTTAGATAACATGACTAAGCGCGACCTAATTGCACCATTGTGAGTAATTATTAATGAGAAGAGTCATTCACAACGAATGTCGTGTTCGTAGATATCACATTAAGCGTATTGGAGACGAGCCATGTGATTCTGTTCATAAGACACGCGACTTTTCATGGAAACTATTTGCAATGACTAATGTGTTCCGTTCCGTAAATGACGTCGAAAGTTGAATTTTCATAGCGACATCTCGTGAACATTATTTACAATCTTTATATTTGACATACATGGCGTCGAAATTGGATGAAATGTTCAAAGAAATGCGGATCCGCATTTCTTTGAACATTTCATCCAATTTCGACGTCATGTTCTTTGAGCATTTCATCCAATTTCGACGTTTCGACGTCATGTTCTTTGAACATTTCATCCAATTTCGACGTCATGTTCTTTGAACATTTCATCCAATTTCGACGTAGTGGGTGGCAGGTGGGAGCATGCGATGGGTAATTTAGCGATCGGGGTTCATCCTTACCGGAATTCCGACTGGAGACCTGGTTTGGCCCTCACATACGTCTTTGGCATTTTGTATGTGACAGTTGAATCTGGTTATACCCCTTATGTCAGTATTAGGATTATTCGTAATCATATTTTAGGGGAAGGGGCCAATTGACTTGGTGTGGTATGGACCTGCCACCAGGTCAGGTTATTCTAATTTCAGGGCTGAATATATTTGTTCTCGATGTAAATATTCCATTCTGATTTTGGGATTTCCACACACCCCCCCCCCCCACCCCCAATGCAGCAGCTTAAAACGGGATCGAACCCGTTTGCCCGGCCTTACATGACCGTATCTGTTGATAGGCCGTTAAACACCAATAACCAAACCAATTTCGATGTCTGTAGCCGATTTCATCAGAATTGCAAAGTATACTTTTCTAGCAAAGTATACTTTAAGGGAGTAATCATTTATTTTTCCTGAAATGCATTATTTAATATAGAACTAACGACTGCATATATTTGATGATTAAAACTATGCAGAATTATTATACTGAATGTATTACATTATCGCAGCCAAAATGGCTGTGATAATGTAATAAATTCAGTATAATAAAAATTAATAAATTTATCCTAAAATAACAGACGATCGTACATGGGTGATGCTTTTATGTCGTAATAAATATTCAGTTCTGATTTTGGGATTTTCCCATTTGTATAGGTAATATATGGGATTTAATACTAAACCCATTGACCCGGCTTTAAATGACCTCAGCTGTTGATAGGCCGTTAAAACCCAAACGAACAGACCAACAAAACAAGTTACTGCCTTACGTAACTGAGGATACGGTATATTTAGTCTTGGACAGAGCTGTAGCCGATTTCACCAACATTGCAAAGTGTACTTTTCTATCAAAGTATACTTTGAGGGAGTAATCATTTATTTTTTCCGAAATGCATTATTTCATATAGAACTAGCGATTAAAGGTATGCAGAATTATTATACTGAATTTATTACATTTCACAGCCAAAATGGCTGTGAGAATGTAATAAATTCAGTATAATAAAAATTAATAAATTTATCTTTAAATTGAAAATTTCTCCCTCAAAGTATACTTTGCAATGTTGGTGAAATAGGCTACATGTAGACTGTTTCACAATGTTCTTCAACGGTAGGGATAGCTATCCACTATCGACGGCGGCAGCTGTTGTAAAAGTTGCATTTTACTGATTAACAGAAGTTAAAATGTACATCTATCTCATTATCTTCGAGCAAAGAAGAATGGATGAATAATGAATAATAAATGTGTCTGTGTCTGGATATAGGTTTTTCGAGCATTGTAGATCCAGATCAGCCTGTGCGTTCGGGTGGCAGGTGGAAGAATGCGATGGGTAATTTAACGATCGGGGTTCTTCCTTACCGGAATTCCGACTGGGGACCTGGTTTGGCCCTCACATATGTCTTGTTATACCTCTTATGTGAGTATTACGATTTTTCGTAATCCTATTTTAGGGGGAGGGGCCAAGTGACTTTGGTATGGTATGGACCTGCTACCAGGTCAGGTTATTCTTCTTTCTGGACTGAATATCTTTTTTCTCGATGTAAATATTCCGTTTTGATTTTGGGATTTTTCCCCCAGTGCAACAGATCGCACCCGTTCGCCCGGCCGTACATGACCTTAGCTGTTGATAGGCCGTTAAACACCAATAAACAAATAAGCGCCAGTCTGATCAGGATCTGCATTGTTCGCCACTCCATGAATGAAAAACACCTGGCATGCTTCGAATAAGGGAGACAACTCGTTATCAGGCAGGATACAGGAATGTGCTAGTTGACCTCTTTCACCAACATTTCTAGCAAAGTATACTTTCAGAGAGAAATTTTCAATTTTAGGATAAATTTATTAATTTTTATTATACTGAATTTATTACATTATCACAGCCATTTTGGCTGTGATAATGTAATAAATTCAGTATAATAATTCTGCATACGTTTAATCATCAAATATATGCAGTCGTTAGTTCTATATGAAATAATGCATTTCAGCAAAAATGAATGATCACTCCCTCAAAGTATACTTTGCTAGAAAAGTATGCTTTGCAATGTTGGTGAAATAGGCGACAGGAGTCTCACAGCCACAAACCCATGGAGCACCACGCCTTTCTTTTATTTATCGTTTCCGCATTTGTGGTAGTGAGGTGTGGTTTTGTAACGGGTTCCCTCTGTCTAATTTTAGACGTCCACAATGGGTACTTTAGTTTCGTATCTTCCTGTTAACGATTGATGAACGTATCGATAACGTATACGGAGACATAATTCTTGATTATCAAAATATTGTTATTTTAATTGGCGAGCTAAAACAATGACGCATGCAGTTTGTAGGTCCGCAATAATACAATCGGTATTATTCTTCGTCACACCTCCATGAAAATTCTGATGAGTATTTCGCCTAGTATGCACTCCCGGGATAATACGGCTTCTTGTATTTTCGATCAATCTCAAATATGTTTTCATGCATATTCGTTGATATGTCTGGTCAAGTTTTAAGTCTTTTCGGTCAGAAACTCTCACTAATATACAAATGTCGCAAGTGTCACCTGAACAAATCTACGGAGCCCCGCAGGGAACATGGATATTTTTTTAATAATTCATTCCCACGAAATAACGATTCGTTCCCACGAAATAACAATTCGTTCCCACGAATTAAAAATCGTTCCCACGAATTAACAATTCGTTCCACGTTGAGGGAACGAATTATTAATTCGTAGGAACGAATTGTTAAATTGAGGGAACGAATTGTTATTTCGTGGGAACGAATTGTTATTTCGTGGGAACGAATTAATAAAAAAAGAAGTCTACGTCCCCAGCGGGGCTTCGTACAAATCGCCTGATTGATGACTTAACCTTTATTTATTTCTTGCAGAGATGGATTAAAACGTACACGTGCACGTTATCTTTAACTTTGGACCATATGCATGTACTCTGATTAGATTTACATGATTATCAGCAAACATGATAGATCCAGAAATCACAGGGAATAGTTATTCTAGGTGCATGATCACGTGGTTATAACAACAACAACAGTGGCTGAAAGTGTTAAACCCTTGAAAGTATTATTTAATATTTTCCTTAGTATGAAACGGATTTTGATGAAACATGGATCAGCAAACGCGTCGTCTTCATGAGCTGCATTTGGTGGTCCATGGAGTCTGGCACAGACTTTTGTCATTTTTGCAAAGAATCGATTTCCGTGTCGGAGACACGGAAATCGATTCTTCGCAAAAACGACAATATAGATACCATCAAATGCAGCTTAACAAGACGCGTTTGATGCACCATATTTCATAAAAAATCCGTTACTAATAAGGACACTATAAAAGAATACGTACTTTGAATCAGATGGATTCTGGAAAGTTCAGTACTTGTTGGTGTTGTTGTTAGTACCACGTGATCATACACCTTGTTATTGGTACGTGTACTACAGGAAAATTAATTATTACTTATACCACGGTTCGTCCGCATGTGCATGGAGATAGTCTACGAGCTTCAGCTCGCGGATTATCTCCTCGTACATGCGGACAATCGCTCTAAGAAATTCATACCCGTGCCATGTCGGGAATATTGGACTTTGAGTCCGGAATACCACCGGACGTCCCCACCGTCATGTGAGTATGATTTTCAATATCATGCAAAGCTCTGTAATATGTGTGACGTGGGATAAGTTGAGATTATTGCACAGGGGTCTAGTCACCAGTTGCTTACATGATCGTTCTGAATTTAACCGCGCCATTGTGAACGGCTATGCTGGTTGTAAGCATGTCTGGATACTTGGAGACCGTGTTTAATCTGCGGCTAATGATCTCGTGTAGATTTGTAGATCGAGACCACGATAGAATGTCTATTGAACACTCCTGGAATTTGATACGATGTGTATCAAATAATTGTCTACACCAGGTGACCTGTTTCCTCTAAAACACAACTGCCGATCGTGAATTGTGGGTGTGACTGGAGAAACGGGGCTTAAGTGAGTTGTGACAAGTGTAGGTCCTGGTCAGATAGCACAGTCCGGTTGCCTTATAACGATCTGTATTGCTTGTTAAAAGAATACCGCGTGCTTCATTAATGGAATGGCGAACAGTGTAAATCCTGATCAGACTATGCGGATGATCTGGATCTGCACTGGTCGCGATACCCATAAGCACCATTTTTCCAATCACTGACACAACTTGTATGTTAACGGTATAATTATAATTGTCTGGTCTCGTACAACGTGTACTTGCGCTATGCTATAGAGTTTAGTAAATGTGGTATTTTTGACAGCTAGTTATCATCCACGTTTTATTGCCGACGAACTTTTGGCTATTAAAGACATTAAATCTCAGAAATATCTAAATTTAAGTAGTTTTTTTTAAATATTTTTTTACTTGTGAACCGATTTTCAAAATCTAACTTGTTTTCTTAGTTACATAATGTCCAACCAATCTAGCCAGGTTTCGGAGTCAATTTCCAAAAATGTCTACCCTCCTTGTCTCTCTTTACCTCCTTTTTGCCCCATGTTAAATTCCCATAGGAAAATCGTTTTTTCGCAATAAAATCAAATAAAACAATTTGGGAGGGTTACTTTTTTTGTTATTGATGAAAAAGTACTTACCTTTAGATATTTCTGAGATTTAATGTGTGTAACAGACAAAAATTCGTCGGCAGCAAACGTGGAACAGACAGTAGTATGTAACCCGAAAATAAATGCAGGATACATATAGTCGCCACCCTGTCTGTCCGTCCTGAGTGCTAAATCATCCATCCGTCCGTCCATCTGTCAGTCCGCGTACCTTCTATATTTGTAACCGTAAGTCGAATTGGCTTTCAACTTCATATTCTGTTTGTCACCATCCATATATATTCATGCTGTATCCCACTGCTGTTGATAGGCCGTTAAACAACAATAAACAAACAACCCCACTCGTGTATCACCTGTGCTCACGGTCAAAGTCAGATGATTTATAAAGTCGTGTTAAAGTGTTTGAGGTGTACAGTGGGGTCAGCGTGTAAGTGACACACGAACGAACACGACAGGTTGGAACCAACCTGTCGTGTTCGTTCGTGTGTGCACTGTACATCCGCTATCAGTGTTAATGAGGGGATATAGCGTTAGTCCATGTACGTACGTATGTGCGTGCGTGCGTACGTACGTGCATGCGTGCGTGCGTTACACCGGTTCACAGAGTTTGATGATATTCGGCCACAATGTGTCTCGTGTGGTGCTTCGTTTTGTATACCACCCACGTCCGACCAACCGAGGTCAAGGTGGCTGAGGTAAAACTGTTTGTAAGGCTAAAACTGTTCAGTTGTTTTTTTCTTATATTATCGAAGCTGCCAGCAAGGGTATTAGCTTAGTGATAACGATGCCCTTGTTGTTTTTGCATTACTCAAAATACTTGAATATTATTTCAAAATACTTGAATATCATGCTTGAAATCAAACGACTTGATTGACTGAGACTGAACTGTGCTACAGCTCAGGCTCAGACAATCAACTTGCTTGAATGCCAATTTGCATTGCCAATATACGTTAGTTTAGAAACGTTGATAAGCTGGACAAGATTAACGCATGCGGTTGTGTACATGTACGCAGAGGTTACAATGATGAGTGTACACTACAATGATGAGTGTACAATGATGAGTGTACATGTTCTAAAACGAATGTTAATATAGGAATGAATGGCATTTTTGTGGAATTTATCGGGGTATAAACTTGGAAAAGTCGCGGGAATACTGGACGAAGCGATAAAAAATTACAATTTTCGAAAAAAAAATTGAAAAAAATCAGTTTTTTTCTTTTCTTTTTTTTCGAAAATTGTAATTTTTGTAAGGCCTCGTCCAGTATTCCCGCGACTTTTCCAAGTTTATATCCCCGATAAATTCCACAAAAAGGCCATTCATTTCTTATAATTCTAGCATTTGAAATAAATTCATCAATAAAATGTGTTTATTTTCCGTTTTCTTAAGAATTATTTTAACTGCGCCTGACGGTTACGGAAAGTAGTTCGGCATGGAGTTTACTGGGATATAAATTTTGGACGGAGACTTGCAACGGACCAATCAAATGTTAGGGAATTGTGTAAATATTGTTGTGCTGGAATTATTATTGTGTGTTCTCTCCGTCAGCCATATTTGAAGATGTACAGTATATAGAGAATAGTGGATTAGTGCCGTGAATGGGAAAACATATATGGCAAGGCTTAGGAAATTGGATGGGCGATGTTCTGTCGAGCACATCCCGTTTCCGTGCCGCGCCATATATTTTGTCCCATTTATGGCACTAACCTACTGTTCTATTTATCCCGTCAACACCTACAAATGGCTTTAAAATGCAAAACAAAAATAACTCCAGCCACCGCACATATTCATATGCAGTTATTAGGTCGTATTGACAGGATATCAAAAATGTTTCACGGTACCGTGTTTCACGGCACATACGCACTGTGTTCACGGGATAAATTGGCTACAGGCTTTTTGTTATAGTTTATGCTTATTAGTTATACCCCCCGCAACGAGTTGTGGGGGTATACTGGAGGCAGGTTGTCCGTCCGTCCGTCCGTCCGTCCGGACAAATGAGAGCTACATTGTGAGGTTAACCACACAGTGATGGACTTGTTAATAGATGCTTATTCCGTTTTTAGCTCGCCTACACGAAGTGCATAAGAGCTTATGGCATACCCCCGGCGTCGTCGGCGTCAGCGTCGGCATCGGCGCCCACAAACTTAACGTTGGGTAAATTGTCTTATAACTTCTGTTTCCTTTCATGGAACACCTTGTTATTTCATACATGCATTCCTCAGATGACCCTCTATCATGCTGTAACAAATCCATGACCCACCACCCAACACTTACCCAAAGGTCAAGGTCACAAACTTGGCACATTCATAAACTTAACGTTGGGGTAAATTTCTTATAACATATGTTCCCTTTCATGGAACGCCTTGATATTTCATACATGCATTCCTCAGATGACCCTCTATCATGCTGTAGCACATCCACAACCCACCACCCAACCCTTACCCCAAGGTCAAGGTCACAAACTTGGCATGTTCACAAACTTAACGTTGGGGTAAATGTTGTGTAACTTCTGTTTATTTACAGGGAATGCCTTCATATTTCATACATGCATGCATTTCCTGACCCTCTATCATGCTGTAGCAAATGCACGATTCACCACCCAACCCTTACCCCAAGGTCAAGGTCACAAACTTAGCATGTTCATAAACTTAACGTTGGGGTAAATGTTGTGTGACTTCTGTTTATTTACAGGGAACGCCTTCATATTTCATACATGGATTCATCTGATGATTCGCTATCGTGCTATTGCAAATCCATGACGCACCGCCGATCCCTTATCCCAAAGTCAAGGTCACAAACTTAGCACATTCATAAAGTTAACCTTGGGGTAAATGTCTTATAACATCTGTTTTCTTTCATGGAATGCCTTGATATTTCATACATGCATTCCTCAGATGACCCTCTATCATGCTGTAGCAAATACACGACTCACCACCCAACCCTTACCCCAAGGTCAAGGTCACAAACCTAGTACATTCATAAACTTAACGTTGGGGTAAATGTTGTGTAACTTCTGTTTATTTACAGGGAATACCTTCATATTGCATACATGCATTCATCTGATGAATCTATCGTACTATAGCAAGTCCATGACCCACCTCCCAACCCTTTCCCCAAGGTCAAGGTCACAAACTTAGCACATTCGTAAACTTAAAAATAACGTTGGGGTAAATGTATTACAACATCTGTTTCCTTTCATGGACCGCCTTGATATTTCATACTTGCATTCATCTGATGATACTCTATTGTGCTATAGCAAATCCATGACCCACCCCTTACCCCAAGGGCAAGGTCACAAACTTAGCACATTCATAAACTTAACGTTGGTGTAAATGTCTTATAACATCTGTTTCCTTTCATGGAACGCCTTGATATTTCATACATGCATTCCTCAGATGACCCTCTATCATGCTGTAGCAAATCCACAACCCAACACCCAACGCTTGCTCCAAGGTCAAGGTGACAAACTTAGCATGTTCATAAACTTAACGTTGGGGTAAATGGTGTGTAACTTCTGTTTCTTTACAGGGAACGCTTTGATATTGTAACCAACACCCCTGCCCTGGTTGGCGGCACGGTAGCGTTATTACTGTTTATCTGTATTTCAAGTTATTAACAACAATCGTATGAACTCGTACTTATTTATTAATGCAAGAGCCCCGTGTCAGGATGGCTCAAATGAACTTAACTAATAATACTATGTGACAGAGTACTAAGTTACTCAGCGTGACGGGAATTAAATGGTTACCTGAGTCGACAATAGGTCACTAGCGTTTACTGACAATATGAGTGGGTCAGTCGACTGACAAGTTAATTAATGATTTGCGCAGCTCGCCTCCTTTATATAGACGAGATGCGAGCAGCAGCCGTGCGAGCCCCAATCAAATTTCCCGCTGCAAATATAGCTTTAACCAATCAGCGCTCGGTAACCAGAGACGCTAAATGAAAAATGTCTGCCATCCCAAAGAAACAAAATACAGCCATCAAAATCACACAAATAAACATGTCCCCTAGACTAGTGACCAGATAATCGGTGCGGGCGCTAATGTGGCCGATCGCTATGGATCAGACTATTGTAGTGATACATAAATTATTGGTTGAAACCCCTTACAATAGGCTGCTCGCACGAAAATAGGTACGAAAATACGCAGTGAATTCTGTGGAAAATCATAACACCCAGCTCCCCAAACTCGTCTCTAGTACACCCAATATGAACAAATAGCGTGCAAGCCATTACTTTCCAGCATCAGAAATGAATAAGCAACAATATGATATAAGATTAAAGCAGTCATTGTCAGACACAAGAAAGATATACCAGTACTCGTGATGACCAATAGTCGGCAACACTCATAATAATATGCGGCCGTCCACTGGTTCATACAGTCTCCGGGATGGCACACTACAACTATGATCCTTTACAACACTTCCGTGTACTAATAATAAAGGATATATGCATATTTGACATGCTGGAGCCTGTTGTGTAAATAGTGAATATCTGTGTCTGACCATGATGGCCGAATATACTGAAATGGAACTGATGGTTCCATTACATTCCCCCCACCTTAAAATCTGCACAACTTCCACGTTGTGCGTTTGTGTAAGTACATACGGACAACATGTTGCATCTGAATCGTTTGCATAAGTCCACTTTAAATGATTCATGATTACCCTAGCCATGTTATAATTTTCCCAGTTCTATTCAATTGTCAATGCATGGGACATCATCTTCACCTCATAGTTCTCCGAAGGTGGCTATTTTTAACGTGTACACATTAATGTAGGATCTTTCACATTTCGCTGTTGTAGGTAATTTAAATTACATATTAACATTACACAGTTCAGGTAATGCACACAGAGGACATTCCACATTCGACATGCCCAACGCTAGCGAATCACAATAGCCCCAACATATGGCATACTCTAACAAATAAAATAAAATGTAATTACACCAGTATCAACACACAGGACCCTTAGATTGGCTCGCCATGCTCACTTCCTTGTAAGCAGGTAATTAGCCTCACTCAACTATTAATCATCATCATCATCATAGCCCAAATATAAACGAAAACTTTAACACCATAATACTAGTCCCTAATAGTGCATCGCTAGCTACTCCGTATACCATTTCCAATGTGGAGCCACCCCTGCCCATTACGTGTACATTGTAATACAAACGCCTGCCTCCAGTTATGACTACATTTTACATTAATTACCCATGTTTATAAATGCCACCTTCTGTAGAACATCCTTAATTACTTTACATGCCAAGCCATTATCCTAATGCACAGCCTTGTCTACTATTATGCGGTTACTGGAACCGTTCTTAAATAAATTAAACACTGAAATATAACAAATCAATAAAGTCAACTATACATGTCCTTTTCATACAAATATACATATCGATCAGTCCTAGCAAATTCCACTACGTCCATGGCGGTTTTTGTTGTGACCCAAACTGACTAGTTTTAGTCCCCATGTATTCATACTGCATTTGGGAATTTCTAAGCTCACTGGCTTGCCAACCGTTCAACCAGCCTTGGTTCTGTATTTGTTTATCTGCAAATGTACCATATCGCTGAGATCCCGTTATTTCTCGGACATCTGCTGTCGATAGCTCCCTGGACGCTAACATTTCGGATATCGACTTTGGTTCCGAAGTCTCCACGTCGGCAGTTGATGGGACTTCTGACATCACCATACCGCAGGTTGTTGATGAACTTCTCGATGCTGCCATGTTGACTGTCGGAGGGTGCTCTGACGTCACCCTCGGAGTATTCTCAGCCAGTTTTTCCCTCTCCATCACTGCGCAGGTTGGTGATGGCAGTTCAGCAGTCCCCATCCCCAATCGAGTATTGCTGCTCGATCTAGAAATTGGTCACCTACTGATTCAACCACGGCGTGTTGGATACTACTACATTGATCTTCCGTTGCCATTAATCGTATATGAGAGGACGATAATGGTGATTCTGCCACTTCATGTAGTCCTTGATTGTCCTGCCGATTACTCGACAATCCCGGATGAAATGTCCTGGTAAAGTGACAACCGAAACAGGTGGGAGGCCCTGATCGACGCGGAAATCTTTGCTGCCATTGTTTTGGTGCTCCCCAGCGTCGTGGTAATCGCCTCAAAATGTCTGCATTGGTCTTCTCCAATCTATCCAGTCGGTGATTAATCTGATCTAGTGAGTGCTCCATTTGTTGGAAGAACTGTAATTCTTCATCCTGCTGTATGTCGGTTTTACATTCACCATTTTAATGGTGGATTCCACGGTCGTCTGTGGTTCAGGAACACAGTAGAGGTACTCGTACATCTGGATTACTTCCACGGCGCTCTCCACTGTGTTACATCCCTGTAAAAGGCATTGGTATTTCAGAACTCCTGGTGCTGATTCAGAAGTTGCTGCATCCCAAGTATATCATGTGCCTCTGTGCCCAGGTTTCCGTAGGCCTTCCGGGTCAGCCGCCTTACATCGTCTCCAAATTCAGCAATGGATTCACCTGGTTTCCGTGAACGATTTTCTAGCTGAGACGGCCCCCCCAAAATGGCCCTTGTTTGAAACCATTGAATCGTCTTTCCAGTTTGTCGACGAGTGTGGCATACGTGGCCTGTACACTATCCGGTATATTTCAGCAGATAGAGTTGCCCGTCCCCTCATACATGCCAAAAGGTTAGTGCCTTGGTGTTTGGCCTCCAGTGACCAAGTTGTGCACACACCTCAAAATTATGAATGAATGACTCCCAATCTTCATCGCCCGAGTAGGTTTGTGGTTCCATAGTAGGTGCCCCACCATTACATATATCATAATGGTAATCTTGAGCAAAGTCCAAATCCGGTGTTATGTAACAACTATGTCTGGAATAGTCAGTGAGTCCATCATCACCTGAATTGCCACTGGAAAGTTTGTGTTGCGAATTACTGGAATAATCAGTTTGACCGCCCTGTCCATTCTCCATCATGTTCATCTCTACTTCAGAGTCGGAATCAGACATTTCCCCCAGTAAATTTTCTTATTGTTGTAATGAAATCTGTTTGAATACATGTTGTGTGTCCCTTCTCTATGAACTTATTCTTGTATAATCAATTTACAATAATGTTCTATGTTTGTGCTGTTTTATTTTTCAACGCACTTGCTGCTAATTTCTTGTTATATACACCATTTATGTCATATCATAACATCGATGTTGCTATTTTCTTGTTACTTCAACTATTCCTGTCATATCACAACATCGTTGTTGCTAATTTCTTGTTACATCTGTTTTCGTCACATTTGTATAACACCGTTGTGGCTAATTTCTTGTTACATGTACTGTCGGTTTTGATCGGTAAATTTACCGCCACGCTGAATAATATTTCCAAAATTAATGAATAATAACGGTAGGCGTGAGTTCTTTTATGTTCGCGTAATAAACATCCCACTTCTGACACCATTTGTAACCAACACCCCTGCCCTGGTTGGCGGCACGGTAGCGTTATTACTGTTTATCTGTATTTCAAGTTATTAACAACAATCGTATGAACTCGTACTTATTTATTAATGCAAGAGCCCCGTGTCAGGATGGCTCAAATGAACTTAACTAATAACACTATGTGACAGAGTACTAAGTTACTCAGCGTGACGGGAATTAACTGGTTACCTGAGTCGACAATAGGTCACTAGCGTTTACTGACAATATGAGTGGGTCAGTCGACTGACAAGTTAATTAATGATTTGCGCAGCCCGCCTCCTTTATATAGACGAGATACGAGCAGCAGCCGTGCGAGCCCCAATCAAATTTCCCGCTGCAAATATAGCTTTAACCAATCAGCGCTCGGTAACCAGAGACGCTAAATGAAAAATGTCTGCCATCCCAAAGAAACAAAATACTACCATCAAAATCACACAAATAAACATGTCCCCTAGACTAGTGACCAGATAATCGGTGCGGGCGCTAATGTGGCCGATCGCTATGGATCAGACTATTGTAGTGATACATAAATTATTGGTTGAAACCCCTTACAATAGGCTGCTCGCACGAAAATAGGTACGAAAATACGCAGTGAATTCTGTGGAAAATCATAACACCCAGCTCCCCAAACTCGTCTCTAGTACACCCAATATGAACAAATAGCGTGCAAGCCATTACTTTCCAGCATCAGAAATGAATAAGCAACAGTATGATATAAGATTAAAGCAGTCATTGTCAGACACAAGAAAGATATCTGCTTCAATGTCGAAATGTCTGGTGTCAATTTGATATACAGTACCAGTACTCGTGATGACCAATAGTCGGCAACACTCATAATGAAAAGTCATGCAGAGCATGATGTTATTAGCCGATCAAATCAGTGCATCGAACATATGTAGGTGTCTCTGGTAACATTGTCAATGGTAACACAGTTCTGTACCCAGCGTTGACATTTTTCTCGATTTTGTGCAGGTTTTGGAAACCCGTTCCCAAATCCATCCAATAGCAACAATGCCATAGCAGCAATGTTTTGTTGTCACCATTATGTTGCGAAATATTCCAGCGTAACACCTGTACTGTATGTTCTATTTATCTACAAATTACACTCCGCAATACACAAAGTTGTAGTCACTGTGTGTTTGTCCGAATTCTGTGGCAGCACGCGAGTGGGCGGAGCTACTAGAGCTATATATATCTAGCGGTTACAGTGTCATCTAAAAATAGACGCAAGCTCCTGCGTATTCAGGCACATGCCCAGATTGGCCTAATGTGCCCCATCCGTGATTTTTTGTTTTGCGCGATGTCGGGCGCAAGACAATCAATAATTTGCGGCATTGACAATAATTAAGGGGATTGCCGCAATCGCGCGTGCTGGATGCATCCCTGCCATCCCTGCATGATACGTAAACAAATCAAAGTTGCTATGAAGGGCAATTCTTCGTTTTGATTGGTGGAAAATTTTGTGAATATTAACTAGCGTCAAATGACGCGCATACGCGATCCAATGGGATAAACCCGAGATGCTGGGATAAACCCGAAAATGCTGGGGTTGCTAGTAAGGAGATTGAGCAGAGGTCGATTATAAATTAGCCGAATAAACACATTTTACGCGATTATACGTGGCTGAAACTTGTTCTGTTTAATAAATAAAAGCTTAAATTAGCCCAATAATCGGCGTATGTTGGCGTATATGGCCATTAGAGCCAACTATGGACTTCAACAACAATAACTTCCGGGTTAAATCTCTTCCGGCGTTCAGCTCATTACGTATTCAAAATTGTGTTATTTGGCTATAAGTAAAGTTTTAAACGGAGATAATTGCCAAAAATGCAAACTTTATCGGTTGATGCAATTTGGAAGTGATACAGAAAAATTCGCGTTCGTAGATTACCGAATAGCGGAGAAAAGGGTTGCTACAAACTTTTTCAGAATTCGATGGATAACCAATATATTAGCCGATCTATAAATAGATCGGCTAATAATAATATGCGGCCGTCCACTGGTTCATACAGTCTCCGGGATGGCACACTACAACTATGATCCTTTACAACACTTCCGTGTACTAATAATAATGGATATATGCATATTTGACATGCTGGAGCCTGTTGTGTAAATAGTGAATATCTGTGTCTGACCATGATGGCCGAATCTACTGAAATGGAACTGATGGTTCCATTACAATATTTTATACATGCATTCATCTGATGACCCTCTATTGTGCTACAGCAAATCCATGACCCCCACCCATTTCCCCAAGATCAACATCATAAACTTAACTTTGGAGTAAATATATTTTTTATAACTTCTGTTTCTTTACAGGGAACACCTTGATATTTCATACGTGCATTCATCTGATGATATTCTATCGTGCTATAGCAAATCCATGACCCACCCCACCCCTTTCCCCAAGGTCAAGGTCATAAACATAGCACATTCATAAACTTAACGTTGGGGTAAATGTATTATAACATATGTTTCCTTTCATGGAACGCCTTGATATTTCATACATGCATTCATCTGATGATACTCTATCGTGCTATAGCAAATTCATGACACACCGCCCACCCCTTACCCCAGGGTCAAGGTCACAAACTTAGCACATTCATAAACTTAACTTTGGGGTAAATGTCTTATAACATCTGTTTTCTTTAATGGAACGCCTTGATATTTCATACATGCATTCCTCAGATGACCCTCTATCATGCTGTAGCAAATCCACAACCCACCACCCAACCCTTGCCCCAAGGTCAAGGTCACAAACTTAGCATGTTCATAAACTTAACGTTGGGGTAAATATTGTGTGACTTCTGTTTCTTTACAGGGAACACTTTGATATTTCATACATTCAATCATCTGATGATTCTCTATTGTGGTACAGCAAATCCATGACCCCCACCCCCCCCCCACCACCCATTTCCCCAATATCAACATCATAAACTGAACGTTGGGGTAAATGTCTTAACATCTGTTTCCTTTCATGGAACGCCTTGATATTTCATACATGCATTCATCTGATGAAACTCTATCGTGCTATAGCGAATCCATGACCCACCGCCCACCCCAAATGTCTTATAACATCTGTTTCCTTTCATGGAACACCTTGATATTTCATACATGCATTCCTCAGATGACCCTCTATCATGCTGTAGCAAATCCACAACCCACCACACAACCCTTACCCCAAGGTCAAGGTCACAAACTTAGCATGTTCATAAACTTAACGTTGGGGTAAATGTTGTTTAACTTCTGTTTCTTTACAGGGAACGCTTTGATATTTCATACATGCATTCATCTGATGATCCTCTATTGTGCTACAGCAAATCCATGACCCACCCCCCCACCCCTTTTCCCAAGGTCACAAACTTAGCACATTCATACATGCATTACTCATGTGAATAGCTATCATGCTGTAGAAAATCACCAACTTAGTGCGTTCATAAACTTAACGTTGGGTTAAATTGTGTTTTACTTCTGTTTTCAGAGAGCGCATTGATATTTCACACATGCATTCATCTTAATATGCTATATTATGCTATAGCAAACCCACGACCCACCTTGCACCACTGACCCCAATGTCAAGGTCCACCGCACGCCCCTTAACCCAAGGTCAATTATATATAATATTCAATTTTTTTATGTAACTGCCAAGTTTGAGTGAAGGCTGCCAACAGGCGAGCTTCGTTGTCTTCTGACAACTCTTGTTAATCCCGTTATGAATTGCTCTTGTGGGGTTAGTTTCTCTCATGGGGTTGTTTTTATGTCTGATTGATCTTTACGGGTCTGATTTAGGATAGGTTAGGGTTAGGAACCCACAATGTACGTCTCGTAAGTACGTCCGTCCTTGCGTCCGTGCGTCCGTAAATTTAACATCAGAAACATAACTTCTATTTCCTTCATCTAAAATGCTTAATATTTCACACATACATTCCTGTAAGGCTCTACTACCATGCTGTGCCAAATCACGACCGTCCAACCCCCGGTGATCCCAAGGTCAAATACTTGGTCTCTTTACAAAATCTTAACATCAGAGAAATAAGTTATAACTTCTATTTCCTTCATTGAAAATTCTTAATATTTCACTCATGCATTCTTCTAAGGTTGTGCTATCTTGCTGTGACAAATCTACGATCGTCCAACCCCCGCTGATCTCAAGGCAGCTAGCTTTACAAAGGAGGTGGCTCTACTACCATGCTGTGCCAAATCCACGACCGTCCAACCCTCGGTGATCCCAAGGTCAAATACTTGGTCTCTTTACAAAACTTAACATCAGAGAAATAAGTTATAACTTCTATTTCCTTCATTGAAAATTCTTAATATTTCACTCATGCATTCTTCTAAGGTTGTGCTATCTTGCTGTGACAAATCTACGATCGTCCAACCCCCGCTGATCTCAAGGCAGCTAGCTTTACAAAGGAGGTGGACGATTTTCTATATACTTCACTACCGACCCTGTAAGTTACACCAGTGTGTCTAGAACAATAGGTTTATGAATATTTCTTGACTTTGGGAGGCTTGACTAGGTGTATTTTTTAGAGTATTTCATAATTCTACGAAACTGAATGTTAGCTCCTGTTGATTTTGACATCTTGGAAAATGGCGTATGCTATGCTGTCTCGCCGGTACGGTTTCGCGTCAGAATTTAAGGTATTTTTCGGACATTAACGTACGTACGTACGTGTGTCCGGTTAAAGTTTTTGGTTAAGTTGTTTGGTTAAGTTTTTTGGTTAAAGTTTTTGGTTAAGTTCTTTGGTTAAAGTTTTTGGTTAAGTTTTTTGGTTAAGTTGTTTGGTTAAGTTTTTTGGTTAAAGTTTTTGGTTAAGTTCTTTGGTTAAAGTTTTTGGTTAAGTTTTTTGGTTAAGTTTTTTGGTTAAGTTTTTTGGTTAAAGTTTTTCGTTATAGGTTGCTTTGCCCATTACCTTGAAACTTCACATGGGTGTTTATCATCATCTATATTTTCATTCTACCCCCTCCTGTGCGGCCCCTGTGCCCAATGTCAAGGTCAAATTACTTTGAAGTTTTTGGTTAAGTTCTTTGGTTAAAGTTTTTGGTTAAGTTTTTTGGTTAAGTTTTTTAGTTAGAGTTTTTGGTTAAGGTTTTTGGTTAAGTTTTTTGGTTAAAGTTTTTCGTTATACTATATCTCTGCAACTGCTTTGCCCATTACCTTGAAACTTCACATGGGTGTTTATCATCATCTATATTTTCATTCTACCCCCCTCCCGTGCTGCCCCTGTGCCCAATGTCAAGGTCAAATTACTTTGAAGTTTTTGGTTAAGTTTTTTGGTTAAAGTTTTTGGTTAAAGATCTTTCGGTTATACTATATCTCTGCAACTGCTTTGCCCATTACCTTGAAACTTCACATGGGTGTTTTATCATCATCTATATTTTCATTCTACCAAACCCCTTCCGTGCGGCCCCTGTGCCCAATGTCAAGGTCAAATTACTTTGAATTTTTTGGTTAAGTTTTTTGGTTAAAGTTTTTGGTTAAAGTTTTTGGTTAAGTTTTTTTGTTATGTTTTTTGGTTAAAGTTTTTCGTTATACTATATCTCTGCAACTGCTTTGCCCATTACCTTGAAACTTCACATGGGTGTTTATCATCATCTATATTTTCGTTCTACCCCCCTCCCGTGCTGCCCCTGTGCCCAATGTCAAGGTCAAATTACTTTGAAGTTTTTGGTTAAGTTTTTTGGTTAAAGTTTTTGGTTAAAGTTTTTCGTTATACTATATCTCTGCAACTGCTTTGCCCATTACCTTGAAACTTCACATGGGTGTTTATCATCATCTATATTTTCATTCTACCCCCTTCCGTGCGGCCCCTGTGCCCAATGTCAAGGTCAAATTACTTTGAGTTTTTTGGTTAAGTTTTTTGGTTAAAGTTTTTGGTTAAAGTTTTTGGTTAAGTTTTTTGGTTAAGTTTTTTGGTTAAAGTTTCGTTATACTATATCTCTGCAACTGCTTTGCCCATTACCTTGAAACTTCACATGGGTGTTTATCATCATCTATATTTTCGTTCTACCCCCCTCCCGTGCGGCCCCTGTGCCCAATGTCAAGGTCAAATTACTTTGAAGTTTTTGGTTAAGTTTTTTGGTTAAAGTTTTTGGTTAAGTTTTTTGGTTAAGTTTTTTGGTTAAAGTTTTTCGTTATACTATATCTTTTTTTTTAGTGTCCATGCCTCGCCACAAGGCGCGACATGCAGGCCGCGGCCATCTAGTTATTGTGGCGCGCGATTTGTACTTCAATTGCGAGTATTTTTCAATACTTGTCGCAAGAGCCTCCTTAACTGATTGTGAGAGGCGGTGATTTGTATAAGTCACCCGCCGCCCTCAGAAAAGCAGTCAATTTTGGCTATTTTCAACCGTCCCGTGATGCCTTAGTCTCTTTACACTGAAACTTAACATCAGAGAAATATGTTACAACTTCTATTTCTTTCATTGAACATTCTTAATATTTCATGTATGCATTCCTCTAAGGCTCTACTATCATGCTGTGACAAATTCCCGCTGATCTCGAGGTCAAGGTCTCTTTACAAAACTTAACATCAGAGAAATCGGCTATAACTTCTATTTCCTTGCTCGGATCTGCTTCACATTTCACACACGCATTGTTCCAATCTCTACCACACTGTGACAAATTCACGTTTGTGCCGCTCCCGCTAAGCACAGAGTCAAGGTCACAGCCCACACACTTGGAAATGTTTACATATTTTAGGGGTACCTGGGCCCACGCGGGGGGGGGGGTATTCCGTAAGCCTCGCTTACTGACCAATCTAGTTCTTCTACGTAATTCCGTTTCCCATTTAAACACACTGCAACGCAAGCCGTTGGAAAATATTGAAACATATTGACGTCTCGTTAGTTAATATTGGTCAGTGTCCGGAACTATATTTCACGTCGCAAAATAGTTCCTTCTTCTAAATCATCACTAATCCCCATTTCTCCAGTCACAGCCACATATAGTGCCTTAGCTTAAAATACCACCCCGAATATGTTATACTTACCACACAGATGGGACGAAAACAATGTTTCCGCGAACGCAGTGCAGCTGTCATGACGTCAGCTAACAACAACAATCTTGAAAGCATTTTCAAACAAACGTCATGGCTGCCGTGGTGCGTCTGTCATACTCTGAAAGAATCAACCGCCTTATAATATGAGAGTATCAACCTCAAGGGGTGATATACGTATTTGACCAAATGATGGGTGTGTTTGTTTTCTCAGTAAATTACACCGAAATATTAATTCTATGACGTGGATATTCTACCAATGTTTTGACATAACTTTACTGAACATTTCGCATTTTTCCGCGCCACTATCAGGGGCGGATCTAGAGGGGGGTGGGGGAGTCCAACCCCCCGTTCAGCCGCAGAGTTTACATATATCACAGTTTACCACCAGTTGGAGTCTGAATTAAATGCCGTAAAACACAGGAAAATGCATTTCGAAGAGCTCGAAAATAGGACAACACCATAGTTGCGAACGGTAACTCCTGCAATTACTCCCGTACCGTCCGTAGTTAGCTTAGAGTTACCTTCGCAACTAGACACCCCCCCCCACCCCCCCCCCCCCCCCCCCCCAGTTCCCCAAATGCTGGATCCGCCCCTGACTATAGATCTAATATTCAGTCTGTGTTATTCTGTGATTCACCATTTGACGGCATCCTTTTGTTCTTTGTTTACACTGTCCGGTAGGTCTACGTGAGTGATCAGTATAGTTTATGTTGAAACCCAGACAGTGAAAGGTCAATGGACGAATGAATTATGCAATGCACTTGACATCGCAGCTATGAACCTATAGCAAGGTGTATGATCACGTGGTACTAACAACAACAACAAGTACTGAAACTTCCAGAATCCATTCGATTCATATTGTCCGTATTACGTAACGGATTTTGATGCAATGTGGCGCATCAAACGCGTCTCGTTAAGCTGCATTTGGTGGTCTTTGTCGTTTTTGCGGTTAATCGATTTCCGTGTCACGGAAATAGATTCTTCGCAAAAACGACATAAGTCTGTGCCGACCTCCCTGGACGAGCAAATGCAGCTCATGAAGACGCGTTTGCTGCGCCATATTTCATCAAAATCCGTTTCATATTAAGGAAGATATCAAATAATATTTACTTTGGAGTGGGCGAGATTTCAAAACTTTCAGCCACTGTTGTTGTTGTTATAACCACGTGATCATGCACCTTGTATAGTATCCCGCCTAATTCAGTTGATACTGTTGTACATATAGTTGAGGATAATGGCGAACGGCATTCACATACCGTGTATACTATACCAAGGTGTATGATCACGTGGTACTAACAACAACAACAAGTACTGAAATTTCCAGAATCCATCTGATTCAAAGTACGTATTCTTTTATAGTGTCCTTATTACGTGACGGATTTTGATGAAATATGGCGCATCAAACGTGTCTTGTTAAGCTGCAGTTGGTGGTATCTGCATTTTCGCCCAAACTTCTGTCGTTTTTGCGAAGAATCGATTTCCGTGTCTCGGACACGGAAATCGATTCTTCGCAAAAACGACATAATTCTTTGCCAAATTCCCTGGACCACCAAATACAGCTCATGAAAACGCGTTTGCTGCGCCATATTTCATCAAATTCCGTTGCATATTAAGGAAAATTATCAAATAATACTTACTTTGTGTGGGCGACATTGTTGTTGTTGTAACCACGTGAGCATGCACCTTTTATACGCCATTGCTGAGCCATGCTATATTTTGTTTTGTAATAGCATGATTAATCGGGAAATCGATGTTTTTTTTGGGTAATAATGTGAATAATCTGGCAAGTGCTGTAGATCCTGATGAGACGTTCCTTGCGGGGGATCCACAGCTTTGCAAAGGTTTTCTTATGTGCATGTATTGAATAATTCGGCAAAAACCAGGAACCCACTTTTCCGACGTTGCGGCACAACGCCTTTATCAAGGAATTCGTTTCTACTAAACGGATCTAAAAATCTAAAATGGATGCCACTTAGCGTTTAGTAGAAACTAATTTCTTGATAAAGGCCTTGTGCCGCAACGTCGGAAAAGTGGTTTCCTGGTTTTTTCAGAATTGTTCAACATATCGTATTATTTCGGAAAGCTTACTTTTATGTACATGTAGTTTGTATGCTTTTTATTTTATTAATTGTGCGTATGTCCTAAACGGCAAACTGATAGTGAGAATAACTACATGCAATTACTTAGTATGGTTTTGCAAAGCCTTCTGAGTGCATGCTCCGGGTACATGCTCGGGGTTGGCGATTTCGAGTGGACGAAGCTGAGCATAGCTCAGCTTTGGACGGTCGAACTTGCTGATGTCGATCGTGGGAACGGACCGTGTGCTCGGAGAGCTGGATATCACGGTAACTACATGGTATTCACATCGTGGGCCAAAGTATAATGCAAATGCATTATAGTTTGGCACGCATGCTGAATATGCATGTATTTACTAGTGAATCAATACATACTTCACCACTGTTTGTCGTCTTGTGATAAATATTTTGTTGTATTATAGTGTATGCTCAAGGGCCAGTAGGCCTATTGTTGAATAAACATTACCATTATATATGATAGAACGGAGTACTACTGTCTGTTTCACAAAACCTGTCCAAATTTTACGGCCATATAAACAATGCAAAACAATATTTATTTCGGTAATATTAAATTTTAGCCAAATTTAAGAATGAGTCTTCTTTTTATTTGGTCAAATATTGATTTTATTACGAAAAATTAGTTCTCTATGTGAATTTAACAAAGAAGTGGAGAACCTATAGGAGGAGTAAAACGAAACAAATTGGAAATTGATTCTGAAACCTAGCTAGATAGCTTGGAAATTATCTAACTAAGGCAACAAAAGTTACATTTTGAAAATCGGTCCACTATTTCTGAAATTAGAAAATGTTCTCCATGTTAAATCCCCATAGACATCTTCACTGTGGGGATTTAACATGGGGTATTTGTTTTTTCGCAATATAATCAATATTGGACCAAATTTCACGAAATAAATAGTAGGGTCATTCTTAAATTTTGCTATAATTTAATATTGTCGAAAAATATATTGTTTTGCATTATTTCCTTCATGTAGGTGAAATACGGATTTCGGCCTAAAAAGGCCTTAACTGTTGGCAGGCCGTTAAACACCATTAAATAAATAAATATTCCAATGATAATATCAGTTGGTTATTGCGCAGACATTTACTTGTTTATGCTGTGAACAGTGAAGGCGTAGGTCGCACTGCGTGGGCTTTACTCGTCGCAAATTCAAATCTGGGGCCCGTTTCTGCAGAAGCCCATTAGGGCCACTTCACTTTTTTTTTTTTTATCTTTTCTTGAATTTCAAAGTTCTTTTCTTGAATTTTCAAGATCTTTTCTTGAAAATTCAAGAAAAGATCTTGAAAATTCAAGATTTCAAGACGTTTTTTTGAATTTTCTGAATTTTCAAGATCTTTTCTTGAAAATTCAAGAAAGGATCTTGAAACATCAAGAAAAGAACTTGAAAATTCAAGAAAACATCTTGAATAAATGGAAATTAAAAAAAAAGTGAAGTGACCCTAATGGGCTTCCGTACGTTTCACTGCACTAAGACGACGACTAGGAAGATCGTAAGTGCAAAACTAAACATTTACAACAAAGGTCGCATTAGCACCGGTTTTGGGAAATCTTTGCTTGATTTGTTCGGATGTATTGACTCCCTACATGTAAATGTAGGTAGAAAATGGCAGCATCGATGAACCACATTAAGGATATAAGTCACTTCATAGAAGTCTTCGTACGACCATTTTTGTCTTACGAAGTTTAGTGAAACTGGCCCCTGGTTCGCGGCACCTATACATCTTGTACTACATTCACGTTCCCGTTCCCGTATAATGTCAGCTGTCATTCATTTGTCGCGTGCTGGTTTCTGCGCATGCGCACAGTTGTTCTTTGCAGATGTCGAGACGTTAGTATTTCACCCCAGCGCCATCAAACCGGTGGAATGCGGCTTTAATCGGAATTGTTTTGGAACACGGGATTAGTTAAAGTCGCTGTACTACGTAGTTGCGAACGGTAACTCTTGCAATATACTCCCGTACGTACCGTTCGTAGCTACGGGAGTAAATTGCAAGAGGTACCGTTCGCAACTATATAATGTTCTATGGTACATGCCAGTCGACCTACTATTGTGTGACCTTTCTGAAAGAGGGAAATAAACGACATTGAGCAATATATAATGTAAACTGTGTAGTGTTGCATCAGCTACTGGCTTGCTATGGTGAATACGTCTGTTATCCATCCGTTCACACCACCCACAGTTTTCAACCAGTGTGACATTTCACACACATTTCCTGTCTCTGTTAAACGCTTCAACTATGGTATCACACCTTATACTGTGGCATAGTTTCAACCAATCAATTGTTAAACCAACAAAGATTACTCAATATGCAGGCGCGGATCCAGGATTTCGGGTTAGGGGGGGGGGGGGGCGTAACTATTTTGCAATACTTGACTATATTATCGAACGAGCTAAGCTCGTTCGATAATATAGTCAAGTATTGCAAAATAGTCGACCGAGCATCACATTTCCTGCGTTCTGGCGCATTTTGGAACAAATATATTGACACTGTCACAATATGTTTAGACATGATTTTTGATTGAAAACGTTTAAATTTTGAAACAATAAAATAACGACCGAAAAATGCATGGAATACATGGCACTTGGCATGAAACGTGCCTTGTAACTTGTAAAAAATATTTACTCGGAGAATTTTAGGGGGGGGGGCGTGCGCCGGGTCCCCCCCCCCCTGAATCCGCCCATGATATGTAGGGTCTATTTAGCCAGAAGCGCCAGTTAGTGGCATTCCAAAATATTTTCATCATACCATGTTCGTTCTAACTTCTAATACAGTTTTCTTCATGTCCCATTTGTGCTAAGAGTACATGTATGTTATACCAAGTATTATCAATCGTAGACACACATAGTCATTTATCATTAGCGTTAAAGACCCGTTCTATACCTGATCATCGTTTGATTCAATGATAATTGCTTCGTAAATGTTACAGAATATGTGTATAACATATATGTGAATACTACCTCGTTACTGTATCCTATACAGCACATGGAGTGGCCAATTCGGGCATCTCTGTGTGTTCCAGCCATTAGCCTGTTTCACCTGTTATGTCTTTTAACCCTTTCAACACCACAGACCTCTATAGAGACAATGTTTGCAAACAGTGCTGATCCAGATGAGCCGGCTCGTAACGAGCCGTCTCATCAGGATCTCCACTGTCTGTTAATAATTGTAAACGTCGTACAGATTACCCTTTTTGAAGAATGGGATAATTTGAATGAACAAAATTAATGAAATAGCGTGAAACATTGGCATGGAACATCCTATTAAGTTACTTTGTGTTGAAAGGGTTAACAAAGAACTCAAAATGTGAAGTAGAACATATGATATAATATAGTTAATCACATGTGAAAAAGCCGGGAGAACGGACTCCTATCAATTACATTACACCAAACTGTAAAATATGTCAGTTTTCTGGACAGGTTTGTGCCTGTGTTCTTGACAACATGAACCACCATTGCGAATAGCATCATACACAGAAAATTGCACAGTGTATCACTTTTACCTGGAAAACCACACAACACACACCATATATACCCACTACTGTAATATGTTATTAGCTATCAAATCCAGTCACATGTAAGCAGTTACCTGAGCGTATTGTACCTGGTGGATACTCACCTACTATGCGTGTAAATATGGCTTTACCTATGGGTAACGTGTACACTAACCTAGGCTGTGCATCAGATTGAAAAGTTGAAATTTATTTTGAGATTTATGGGAGAAATACACAAATATCTCGTATTTTGTATAGTTTGCTGGTATAATATGTATAGCTTGCGGTTGTCATATCTGTCTATTATGCATTGCACCAAATTTTATTTGGTTTACTGTCATATTATTTGTTGTATGTGTCAAACGTACGAAGTGCTGAAACTGTACTATGCCGGCTTGTACATACAAAGATGGCGGAGATGGCAACTCAATGTGCCATATCGTGTACAGTAATAATACACTGTTCACGTATGTTATATTCATTTATCACATCACTCTTATAAAGCAATTATCATTGAAGTCAAGTGTCCTAAAGATAATTTCCTCATCTTCATTTCCTTATTTAATTTATTTTCTGCTAAGACCAATTATATCAGAACTCTCTGAAAATGCCAAGAAATACAAGCAAATACGGTATCCAGCAAATTTACAATTAAAAGACCATATTAAAAATGAATATCCCAGAATGTATCGAAAGAAATTGTATCAGGCAGCAAATCTATCAGACGGAAAAAAACAATCAAGCCACATATAAAGTTTATGGTGGACCGTTATGTCCCCATTACATTCCATATATTGGAGACCTCAGCGTTATTACGCAGCTCGGGTTAATAGTTACGGAAGCCCATTAGGGCCACTTCACTTTTTTGTTATCTTTTCTTGAATTTTCGAGATATTTTCAAGATATTTTCAAGATATTTTCTTGAATTTTCGAGATCTTTTCTTGAAATTTCAAGATGTTTTCTTGAATTTTCAAGTTCTTTTCTTGAATTTTCAAGATCTTTTCAAAATTCAAGAAAAGATCTTGAAAATTCAAGAAAAGATTTTAAAAAGATCTTTAAAATTCAAGAAAAGAACTTGAAAATTCAAGAAAACATCTTGAATAAATGGAAAGTAAAAAAAGGTGAAGTGGCCCTAATGGGCTTCCGTAAATAGTACATTATAACAGTTCAGTTAAATCGGTCATCTTGGGATACATGCATCAATCAACAGTCAGTGATACAGTAATGTTGCGCTTTAAGCTTTAATCTGAGTAGTCATTGATAGACTCGGCAACTGCATTGGTTATGTAAACCTGACCGTGGTATTGCTGATGATATGAATGATGTTGGCGCCGCTGGTCTGGGATAATGTACCATGATAGGATATGTGTGGCAATTGTATGTCATGATCATACAGAGCCCCGCAGGGGACATGGTTTTTATTTTATGTATTCCTTCCAACGAAATGACAATTCGTTTGCACGATATAACAATTCGTTCCTGCAAATTAACAATTCGTCAATTTGCTCCCTCAATTTAACAATTCGTTCCATCGAATTAACAATTCGTTCCCACGATATAACAATTCGTTCCCGCGAATTAGCAATTCGTTCCCACGAAATGACAATTCGTTCCCTCAATTTAACAATTCGTTCCCTCGAATTAGCAATTTGTTCCCACGATATAACAATTCGTTCCCACGAATTAACAATTCGTTCCCGTGGGGAACGAATTGTTATTTCGTTGGAACGAATTGTTAAATTGAGGGAACGAATTGTTAATTCATGGATCATCCTGGAATCCGCTGCCGTGGTATCCATGGTAACGGTGTCGATTATATTTGGTCCTTCAGACTGCACGCACTTTAAACAGACCTGATGTTGTACAGACCACAGTAAACGCAGCAACCCATTGCTGTATTATTTAAACATGTTAAGTAAATATGTTAAACTTGGTGATGTACCACTACGTTCGCATATCCATAGCCATTCTCCAATCGTGTTGATGCTGCAAGTGTATGAATGAATGAATCAACATGCGGTGAAATATTACCATACATGTACGACGTGTGCGTTTCCAGCTGACGTGTCTATAGTAGCAACGCATAACATAACCGGATAGGGCAGTTACCATCCATTCAAGTTCATTACTGTCTGTTCCACGTTTTGCTGCCGACGAACTTTTGGCTATTAAACACACTAAATCTAAAAAAAATTAAAAAGTAAGTACTTTTTTATCAATAAGAAAAAAGTCACTCTCCCCCAAAAAAAATAATTTATGAAATGCCATCAAATATTGATTTTATTGCGAAAAAACGATTTTCCTATGGGAATTTGACATTGGGGCTAAATATTTTTTTTATTTGTTGACCGTTTTTCAAAATTTAACTTTTGTTTTCTTAGTTACATCATTTTCAAGCTATCTCGCCAGGTTTCGGAGTCAATTTCCAAATAGTTTCGTTTTTTATCAAAAGACGAAAAGTTTTGGAAATTGACTCCCCATTTTAAATTCCCATAGGAAAATCGTTTTTTCGCAATAAAATCAATATTTTATTGAATTTCATCAAAAAAAAATTTGGGGGGAGGGTGACTTTTTTGTTATTGATTAAAAAGTACTTACTTTTAAATACTTTTTAGATTGAATGTGTTTAATAGCCAAAAGTTCGTCGCAGCAAAACGTGGAACAGACACTGAGCCAGTAGTAATCACGTCTATAACAGCAGGACGACTAAACTTATACAAGTGATTCTGGTGTGGCGCGGACCTGGCATCATATCAGGATTATTCTGATTTCATGGCTGAATATATAGTTTTGTCATACCGCAGATAAGTTTCTCGGCTTTTGATTGGCTAGCTTGCCTGGTCATATATATTATATGACCTGCCAAGGCCGTCGAACATAGAGAAATTGCGATTCCCCTCCGGCGCCTCGCGTCCAATGAAGACACATTTTGCAAGCGTCTCGCGATTGCGAATTGTATTCTTCACTAAACACAATAAAAACCCGAATTGATCAATACAAGTAACAAATAATTGTACACTCAAAACCAGTCTTGTATTGTTTATTTTTCCATAAATATTCTTCGCTCATCAAAATATGAGCGAAAAATTAGCCAAAATAACGAAAATTGCTTTTCAAATCTCAACACGCTTGTCTTCGTGACACGGCTATATTTAGGTCACAAACTATGGGTTCCACGCACGAAACCGCGGCGTAGCAATGACAGCGATTTCTTGGGAACCAGTCGCATTATTCTAGAGGCGCCAAAGGGAGAGCAGATCGATAGAGCAGTGGAATATAAATTAAATTACACGATATAAAAAACTGTCATAAAGCCTTTATATTAAGACTGACGGTAAAATCGAATCTCGGATTATTTTTCTTCCTGAAAAAACGCAAAGATCAAAAGAAGAAATATGTTTATACGGCCAAATACAGGATCAGCGGTATGACAAATACGTTATTGTGATTCTACACAGGCTCTATGGTGTAATATTGCCCGTCTGAAGGTATGTTCATGAACATACCTCCAGACGGGCAATATTACACCATATAGCCTGCAATATTACACCATATAGCCTGTGTAGAATCACAATAACTTATATTGTTTTGTTGTAAATATTCAGTTCCGATTTTGGGATTTTCCCTCCATTTGTGCATGTACTTGAAATGGGATTTAGTACTAAACCCATTGACCCCGGCATTAAATGACCTTAGCTGTTGATAGGCCGTTAAACCCCAACAAACAAACAAACTAAACTTACATAGAAGACATTAGTAATATTTGTTTAGAGAATATGCAATGGTTTGTCGGTATTGCTTTGTATTTTAATAAAATTAATTAGATGAAAAGTGAAAATTAAGTGCTTTAAGAAAGTTGGATAATGCCGGGCCCCGGTGTATGTGCTCAGATAGAAGTAACTGTCCTGGCCAAGGTGCATGATCATGTGGTTACAACAACAACAACGTCGCCCACTCCAAAGTAAGTATTCTTTGATATTTTCCTTGATATGCAACGGATTTTGATGAAATATGGCGCAGCAAACGCGTCTTCATGAGCTGCATTTGGTGGTCTAGTGAGTTTGGCACAAACTTATGTCGTTTTTGCGAAGAATCGAGTTCCATAGATTCTTCGCAAAAACGACAGAAAATACAGAAAATACAGAGACCACCAAGTGCAGCTTAACAAGACGCGTTTGATGCGCCATATTTCATCATAATCCGTTGCGTAATAAGGACACTGTAAAATAATACGTACTTTGAATCGTTACTTGTTGTTGTTGTTAGTACCACGTGATCATACACCTTGCTGGCTACCCTCTTTAATTTACCAGAACCATATTATTGAGACACGCCATGTAGGATCGTACGCCAAATCCCCGACATCCCTCCAATCAACAGGTAATCAAAACTATGATAAGCCCCCCATTTAAATTGATGGAACAAATATCTCGTATTATAAACGATCTCCATCTATTATATTATTTGTTTCTTGTTTTATTTTATCTCCGCGGTACATGCTGATTACATTCTTGCTGTACTCCCCGTAGTCGTCATTCGATGTTTTCTGTGTGGAGGCTATACGGCCGTATTCGTATTTCACGTTTATTTGTACGTTTACATGATACTGTGTTAATGTGTGGCTGTGACTGGAGATATGGGGCTTATGAGGTTTGTGATAAGTGTAGCTCTTGAACATAAAGTACTTCTGTAGCCTGATAAAGATATATATAGCTTGTTAGAAGAATGATGAGTGTTTCATTGGCAGGTGGGAGCATGCTATGGGTAATTTAACGATCGGGGTTCATCCTTGCCAGAATGCGACTAACATGGTTTAACCCAGGTCTTCTGATACTTGAGAGCTAAATCCTGTTATGCCCCATTAACAAATAATAAGATTAGTGCTGATCATATGTCTTTTGGGGTTGGAGCTAAGTGACTCTGGTGTGGAATGGACCTGGCACCAGGTCAGGATATTCTAATTTCAGGGCTGAATATATATTTGTCTGTAAATATCGAGTTCTGAATTTGGGAATTTCACTCATTATGGACAGGTTAAATACGGGACAGTCCAACCCGTTGGCCCGGCCTTAAATGACCTTAGCTGTTGATAGACCGTTTAACACCAATTCTCAATTAATAAATAATCATCTGGGCTCAAATGCCCGGTCATGGAAGGTCTTCGAGCCAATTCCTGCCCTTAAGTATTGTAAGCTAAATACATTCACGTAAGGGGAAAACAAGATATTATAAGTGCGCCAAGTATCAGGCTAGGTTCATATGCAAATGAGGCATTATATTTCTAATTTATTTATATCAATTAAATTCGTCACCTGATTATCGACAGATTATAAAGTATGATAATTGCACATGAAAATAGAAATATTAATAAACAGTTGTCTCCGTTAACATTGTAAAGAAATGCGGTTATCGCCCCTGATCAAGAGCGCTAATTCACGTTTGATATACAAAGGCATGCTTGTGGGTGGCAGGTGGGAGCATGCGATGGGTAATTTAACGATCGGGGTTCACCCTTACCGGAATTCCGACTGTCCCTCACATACGTCTTATGCATTTTGTATGTGACAGTTGTATCTGGTTATACCCCTTATGTGAGTAATTTATCCCGTCAACACAGTGCGTATGTGCCGTGAAACACGGTGTCGTGAAACATTTTTGATATCCAGTCAATACTATTTTTGCATTTTACAGCCATTTGTAGGTGTTCACGGGATAAATAGAATAGTAGGTTAGTGCCGTGAATGGGAAAAAATATCTGGCGCGGCACGGAAACGGGATGTGCTCGGCAGAGCCTCGCCCATCCCGTTTCCTGAGACTTGCCATATATTTTTCCCATTCACGGCACTAACCTACTATTCTCTATCTATTTTCCTTATTTCTGAACCAAAGTATATGTTGTGACCACTCATTTGAACCGTCTCGGCGAGACGGTTCAAATGAGTGGTCACAACATATACTTCTGATGAGAAATAAAGAAATTCTTGAGCCTTGCCGGATATGTTTTCCCATTAACGGCACTAACCTACTATCCTCTATCTATTTTCCTTATTTATGAACCAAAGTATATGTTGTGACCACTCATTTGAACCGTCTCGGCGAGACGGTTCAAATGAGTGGTCACAACATATACTTCTGATGAGAAATAAAGAAATTCTTGAGCCTTGCCGGATATGTTTTCCCATTCACGGCGCTAACCTACTATTCTCTATATGATTACTATTGTAATCTCCTATTTCACGGGGAGGGGCCAATTGACTTTGGAGCTGGCACCAGATCAGGTTAGTCTAATTTCCGGGCGAATATATTTTTTCTCGATGTAAATTTATTCGGTTTGATTTTGGGATCCCCCCTCCCCCCCCCCCCCCCCCCCCAACCCCCCCCCCCCCCCCCCAATGCAACGGGTTAAAATAGGATCGAACCCGTTTTTCCGGCCTTACATGACCTTAGCTGTTGATAGGCCGTTAAACACCAATACACAAACAAACAAACAAAATCATACTTATACTGCCAAGTAGCAATATTATAATAATAACGGTAATGGTAAATTAATGAATGCGTATTTGCCCGAAATTTTCATATCTAAAGAATGGACAAAACAAATATGACATAGTGCAACCATGTGGGAGAGACCAGGTGTATATGAAATCCATTACTCCCGAGCAGCCTACGACTATTCTTCAACATCACCAGGAATCCGAAGATTTCTATCCGATAAGATATGAAAAATGGAGTACCAGCCGTCTGGTTCCGTTAATGCCCGATATCAGTTTCTCTTCGGCGAGATCAAAGGTTCGCGGTTTACTTAAATATAATTGAACCGTGTCCTGGGGTAATCATCGAATGGCCATTTGGTCCAGTGAAGACGAACCACCACATTTAGTACTTATATGTCGCTGTGACTGGAGAAATGGGGCTTATGGGTTTTGTGACCAGTGTAGCTCCTGACAAATACCACTGTACTGTAACCGGATAACGATCTGTATTGTGTGTTGGGAGCATGGCGGATGTTTCATTGATGGAATGGCGAACAGTGCATGTGCCCGTTTCACTAAACTTATTACGACTAAAATGTTCGTAAGTGCAAATTTAGGATCGTCTGGAAATTTCAATTTGTGGATTTATATTTATTGAGCATAGGCTGCACTATACTCAATAAATGTAAATCCAATAAATGTTTACAAGAAAACATTGTTAATGTGAAATTTACAGACTGTCATAATTTTGCACTTACGCACATTTTGGTAGTACGATGTTTAGTGAAACGGCCCCCTGATTCTGATCAGACTGTGCGGATGCCATAATCCCCATTTCTCCAAGCAAAGCCACACATCGGTGGCTTACATTTCGGATGTGAAAGTACATACGGATCAGCGGCTGATAAATAGGAAATGCCATGGAGACTTGTGTATTTTAATATCATGTTTATCAGGCGAGGCTAGGAAACACGTAGGAATTCCGAGGTAACCTCGGAATTCCTACCGTTTCCGAGCCGAGACTGGTAAACGCGATATCAAAGTTTGGAAACCGTATTCTATTTATCAGGTAACGATTCATGCAAACCATGAAACAATTCGTCGTGATTTTCGTTGGGAAGAACGGGCACTTCTTGATGTTGCGGCATTGTACTGGCGCTGTGTGGTAACGTCATGTGACGTCGTTCGATCAACGAAACATTAAAGGTACATGCCCACTCAGTAGGCACAAAGTGTTCTTTATATCACAGACATCATCCGAGACATTTTCTGGCAAAATAAACGTTCATTCACCATTACCTCGCGTATGGATTGGCATTATTATACATTTTATATCAGACGTAAATTTCCACACTGATATCATGGGCGATAACCGTATTTCCTTAAAATGTTAACGGACATTACTATTTATTCTCTGTATTTACTTTTTGATGTGCAATGATCATACTTTATAATATGTCGATTATATAATTTTTTTCAGGTGACGCATCTAATTAGTATAAATAATGAAAAAAATAGCATTCCTCATTTGCTTATGAAAATAAACTGAATAAATAATAAATAAACCGCCGCGAGTTACTATCAGTAAAATATATATTACTAAATGATTATATCTGTATAGCGGGCACTCGTTATTTTTAGAACGGGTGGAATAGTGACACAGTTATATACTTATTTAATTCCTATGAAGAACTTTTTGTGCTTACTGAGTGGGCATGTACCTTTAATGAACTTACAGTCCAACCTCTCTACAACAGCCACCCATGGGAATACGCAAAACTGGCTGTTGTAGAGAGGTGGCTGTTGTAGGGAGGTTAATGCTGAATTAAATTTTGTCGTCCGCTGTTTCATAATTCTCATAAAAAACATGCTTTGGCAATATTTTAGAATCATTTCCAATGGAAATGATTTTAAAATGCTGTCAAAACATGTTTGTATTGAGAACGAAGGCAAAAACAACAGCCGACGACAATTTTCATGCTCAGGAGTCTAATGGTTAGATACAGAGGAAATCATCCATTTGGGATATAAAATATCGGCTGTTATAGAGAGGGTGTTGTTGTAGAGAGGTGACCGTTCGGGGAGGTTCGACTGTACTACTTTTCTGTTCATGAATGACGATGATACGTCATACACCTACATGTATTACCGGCAATGCTGTCACAGCATATCGTTATCAGTCAATGTGTAGTTGCTGAATGCGCGGCTAAGCAGCTGAATTTTTAATGACAGATGCTGTTTTATAAGGTCGGATCTTGTTTACTATCAGGAGGTCAGACCGTTGACAGATGAAACATAGTTTTTGCGTAATCACCAGACTGGCAACATACTGTTTCAATCAATCATGTTCCTTATGTCTGGTAATTAATTCCGGCTCGGTGTGTGTGTGCGTCTACCTGAAAGCTGGCCGCGGTAACGTAACGTTTTTATTACTCCCGTGCCATGATCACATGGTTAGAACAACAACAGCAATGGCTGAAAGTGTTGAAAGCGAGTTCACTCCAAAGTGAGTATTATGTGATAGCTTCCGTAATATACAACGGATTTTGTTGAATTTTGGCGCAGCAACCGCGGCTTCATGAACTGCATTTGGTGGTCCCGGGACTTCGGCACATACTTACATCGTTTTTGCGAAGAATCGATTTCCGTATCAGTAAAAACGGAAATTGATTCTTCGCAAGAAAAAGGACAGAAGGTGCAGTGGGCCAAAGTACCGAGACCACCAAATATAGCTTAATGAGACGCGTTTGATGCGCTATATTTCATCAACATTCGTTACATAATAAGGACAATATAAAAGAAGACGTACCTTGAATCGGAGGCGCTTCTGGAAGTTTCAGTAATTGTTGCTGTTGTTGTACCCACGTGCTCATGCACTTTGATAGTTATAATATTTAAAATGCTCACGTAACAGTGCCTGTGTGCAGGTCCACTTTAAAGCTTGTTGCGAAACGTAATATGGTAAAATACTCCCAGGCCGTACGTCGTGGAAACTTAACATTGTAAATACCCACTGGCCGTCCGTAGATGTAGTTGCAGAAACGTAGCACTGTGAATATTTACGTAAGTAGTAAAGGGGGTATGAAAATGATACCACCTCGGTCTTAAATCTCACCCCGCTAGTGAGAGGGGGGGGGGGGGGGGTAATTACGACCTCGATAGCATCATTTGCATACCCCCTTTACTTTGCATACCCCCTTTACTTTGCATACCCCCTTTACTACTAGGCCTCGGTATTTAGTGTAAATGTATACAGTGGGGTCAGCGTGTAAGTGCACACACGAACGAACACGACAGGTTGGTTCGCTACCCACCCAAAGTGTATGTTGTTACCACTCAGTTGAACCGTCTCGCCGAGACGGTTCAACTGAGTGGTAACAACATACACTTTTGATGCGAAATGAAACAAAATGCAGAAAAATATTTACATTTTTTTTATACATGAATTACAGTGGGGTCAGCGTGTAAGTGCACACACGAACGAACACGACAGGTTGGTTCACACTGACCCCACTGTAGCGTCGTCTGTCGTCGGTTCTTACCTCGGTCATATTCCACGAAGGTAATCCTCAATGTTCTAGCCCTTATTAGTGAGAGCAGAAACAACTTTAGGGCAAGCATGTTTTCGGCAACTTATGAAAATTATACCACCTCAGTCATTATTCTCACCCCATAGACTACTAACACGAAAAAAAGAGACCCCCCCCCCCCCCCGGGGTTCCGATGAGAAAAAAAAACCCACCTTACCCGGGACCCGAACTCGCGCTAGCGTACGTAGTATAAATGTTCATAATTGCAATGCACATAGGCATGTGTTCCAGTGCTCTTACATCGGAAATACTGTGAAACATCTCTAAACCGGACACCCTGGGGACCTCCCAGGGTGTCCGGTTTAGAGAGGTTCCGCTGTGCCTGTTGCATACCAATCCGCCCTTACGCCGATCATTTCCTTTCATCTTTTAATTGGTGAATATGAGCTTAATATTGTCGTCATAGACTGTAAAGATTCGCGCAGCGATGCTTAAAGCAAATGTCCTACACAATGCGATTTAAATCACTATAGACTACGGTGATGTACATCGTATTTGCATGCCATTTTTTTGTGCATGTAGGTCATAGTATTTACATCCCGTCAACACAGTGCGTATGTGCCGTGAAACACGAAACATTTTTGATATCATGTCAATACGATCTAATCACTGCGTATGAATATGTGCGGTGGCTGGGGTTATATTTTTGCATTTTACAGCCATTTGTAGGTGTTGACGGGATACATAGAATAGCAGGTTAGTGCCGTGAATGGGAAAACAATATCTGGCGCGGCACGGAAACGGGATGTGCTCGGCAAAGCCTCGCCCATCCCGTTTCCTGAGCCTTGCCAGATAGTGTTACCCATTCACTAACCTACTATTCTCTATTACCACTGCGCTTCAAATGTAAAGTAAAGTCCAGAAGACAAATCACTGCATTTAGTACTTATATGTGGCTGTGACAGGAGAAATGGGGCTTATGGATTTTGTAACCAGTGTAGCTTCCGGTCAATACCACTACTGTAACATAATGACCATCTGTATTGTGTGAAAATTTCCCCATGTTAAATCCCCATAGACATCTTCACGGAGTGGAGTGAAGATGTCTATGGGGATTTAACATGGGGAAATTTTTGTTAGAAGCGTGGCGGATGTTACATTGGTGTAATGGTGAACATTCCTTCTTCGGATTCCGCACAACCAAACTGTTTCGTTTTCCACAGTAAACGAAACAGCCCATGGTTTTATTCCTTAAGTAGATCGCAGTTTTACTGCTTTGTGAAGTTAGCGATGTGATAATATAGTTAGATACTTTAATATGTCGATGCATTTCTACTTCTTCGTAAACATGGTCCAGGTTCTTTAATGTTTATTATAATAAGACATATTTGTATCAAGACATATAAACGAAACTTGCTTTAAGTAAAGAATTGAAACTCCGTATCGTTGTTTTCAATCACAACTGCGGTTTAATAAACCATCTTGCCAGATGATACTAAATAGCATATTTCATTTCTAAACAGGAATTTTAACGCAAAATTAATCCGATTGTTTTCATAGCAATTATTTTCTGCAACTATTTTTCATTTGCTGTAATGTTACTATTTAACCGGTGTTATGTTCCATTGTATTTCGAAATATGTTTGTAGTTCAGGTACAGTGGAACATATCTAAACCGGACACCAAGAAAACACCTGTGATTTTATTTTTTTATGGGTTTCGTTGTGATTTATCTCAGGTGATAATGTCTGTTCGTGATCGCATAGCACGCAACTATGGCTCAGAATGATCAAATGTCTGATTTACAGTGAAACCTCTCTAAGCCGGACACCCTGGGGACCTCCCAGGGTGTCCGGTTTAGAGAGGTTTCACTGTACGTGATAGGATATTTTGTGTGCCCATGCGCATAATTATATAAACACCTACAACACCGCCTGCGTTAATCTTGCCAAGATGTCAACGCGTATGAATACACGTTGTCAATATCAATTCGCAATCCAGCAGTTTGATTGTCTGAGCCTGAGCTGTAGCATGCATACATACACCACCATCTGCGTTAATATTGCCAAGATATCTACACGTTTCTGAGCATCTACTGGCAGTACCAATTCGCCATCCAGCAGTTTGATTGGCTGAGCCTGAGCTGTAGCACAGCTCAGGCTCAGTCAATCAAATCGCTTACTTTTAAAATATTCGAGTATTTCGTAATAAACACGCGTATAAATATTGGCAAGATTAGCACAGACGGTGGTGTATAATATGCGTAATTATGTTATTGCGATGTGCGATCCCTGATATACATGTACGAGTATAGTATTGCATGGTATGCATGCATGCCGAATATGTCTGGGGCCGTTTCACTAAACTTCGTACGACTGAAACGTTCGTAAGTGAAACATTATGATAGTCTGCAAAATTCACATTAACAATGTTTTCTCGTAAACAAGTATTGATCGTTACACGTAAATCCATCAATTGAAATTTCCCGACGATCCTAAATTTGCACTTGCGATAATTTTAGTCGTACGAGTTCTGTTACTGCGTTTACACAGCGCATGGGCAATGTATGAAAATGAGGATATGATAATACAGTTAGATCACGTTCGTCCGCATGTACGATCGATAATCCACTCGCTAATGCTCGCGGGTTATCTCCTCGTACACGCGGACGAACCGTGATCTAACTGTGGCTTCATGAAACTCTAAAATTAGAAATGATTCCAAAGTGCTGTAAAATTATGTTTTATGAGAAAAATTTAATTCAGCATTGTAATGGTTAAATCACATTGTAACATGTTACAGTATGCTATCAATTCAGGTACGTTATATTAAAGGTACATGCCCACTCAGTAGGCACAAAGTGTTCTTTATATCAGAGACATCATCCGAGACATTTTCTGGCAAAATAATAATTCATTCACCATTACCCCACGTATTGATTGGCATTATTATTAATGTTATATCATATGTAAATTTCCACACTGATATCAGGGGTGATAACTGTGTGTCCTTAACATGTTAACGGACATTACTATTTAGTATATGTATTTATTTTTGTATGTGAAATGGTCATAATTTATAATCTGTCTAAATTATTTAAATAAATAATTAAAAAATAGCATGACTCATTTGCATATGGAAATAGCCTGATACCACCGCGAGTCAATATCAGTAAAATAAATATTACGAAATGATTATATCTGTCTAGCGGGCACTCTTAATTTTAGAACTGGTGGAAAAGTGACACAATTATACACTTATTTAATTCCAATAAAGAACATGTTGTGACTACTGAGTGGGTATGTACCTTTAACTTATGCGAGTTCATATTTTATACGTTTTTGGAACGTGAAACAATGCAGCCACCTTACATATACGGAGGATCGTCTATGTTATGTACATTTTATTGCCATGTAATCAAACATGGCGATATCAAAGCGGCTGTCTGACCTTGAGTCGTGATATTATCCGTCTATGTCTGTTCCGTGTACGAAATGGACAGTGGTTAAGTTCACAGGTTCTTGAAGAACGGTTCATATTTCTGTCTTTTATGGGTCATGTTGGTATATCTGGGCCCGGTGGTTCAAAACATCCGTTAGCTTAACGGACTGTTAAATCCTTAGCTGAATGGTTAAAATCTCTGTTTTAACAGAGATTTTAACCATTCAGTTAAGGATTTAACAGTCAGTTAAGGATTTAACAGTCCGTTAAGCTAACTGGTGTTTTGAACAACTGGGCCCTGGTGGTTAGTGCATTGTTACCAACAATTTACGTCACCTCCCGCGAGTTACACGTATAAGTACGAATGTATAAGGTGAGAAACCGAACTTCTACCCGCGTACGTTTTTAACCAATAAAACCCATTACTTGTAACCGATAACAATAAAACCGGTCCCAAAGTGTTTGTTTAGATTAATGTAATGGACCTGAACCGCCAATGCAAGTCAAACATTTATATATCGTCTGAAAAAACGTCAAATAGTCTCGGATGGATGATCGCGCTCTGAAAGCGGGTAAAGTTGGTTACACATCCTTACATAGACGGGTAAACCTCTTTACATCGCGACGCCCATTGGCTGACATCTAATAATAGCGTGACGGAGGATTTCGTAGTAGAATTTGACACATCGCGGGAAATGGCTATCCAATCAAATGGCCGCCACGCGTGTATCTCCGCTTGCATGGCTCGTTGGAAAATCGCGCGATCGTATGGTTTTTTAATGTCTTAAATGTAGGAACAGATCAATGCAGTTCACTTTATGGTGACTTTTCGTCTAATTTTAGAAATGTTGACCGATTTTCAAATTTCAAATTTTGTTTTCTTAGTTAGATCCAGTTCGGAGCTATCTAACCAGATAATAAAATCAATATTTGACCAAATATCACGAAATAAAAAGAAGTCTCATTCATAAATTTTGATCAAATGTAATATTATCGAAAACTATATTGTGTTTGCATTGTTTATATGGCCGTACCATGTGTGCATGTTTCGCCAAACGTACAGTAAGTACGTTTTAGTTCGAACGGAGAGTGGCATGGTTTAAGGTCATTGAGGGTACTTCAGTTCGTTGTCGTAAAATCTATTTCAGCCATTAATATGGCCAATCAACGGCAATTTATAGGTGTCTGACGTAGGTTCGCGTCTCCTATAATGGCGCTGCGAGTTAGTTACACATCGCGCGTGTTCATACACAGTTACGGAATGTAGTCCCAACATCGTTTATTATGTAAAGAAAAAACAGGTATCTTGTAAGTTTTCTTGTTACGCGCAGTTTTATGTCCATCATCAGAGAAATGGACACGGAATACATAGCTGCGAGATATTAATTTTATTACCGAGTAATGATTTAATTTGCCTTCAAACACAGACAGATCGTTGAATTACATAATGATGCGCGTGTCGTGCGCTACATGTAACATATAATTGGTCTGCCGTTCAGCGATATCGTAAAGTGCTTATGTTGCATAATTTGTAATAAATCGTCAAATTAGCAATTTACGTTATATAGTTTAGTTTTCTTTTTGTAGATAGCCATTAACAGACAAATCAATGTACCGTCGTACCTCCCCGAACGGCCACTTCTCTACAACAACACCCTCTCTATAACAGCCGCTAGTTTATATCCCAAATGCTGTCAAAGCATGTATTTGATGAGAATTATCGAAGAAAATAAATAAACAGCGGACGACAAAATTTAATTCAGCGTTAACCTCCCTACAACAGCCACCTCTCTACAACAGACATTGTTGCAGCTTCCTGCGGGTGGCCGTTGTATAAGTTACACTGTACACATTCTTGACCGCAATGTCATCCTTTACATTCCTGATTGTCAATGTCCATGTACATGTGGTGTATGCATGGTAATCGGACTCGGACAATTCCTTGCCGGTAATTCGGAAAGAGTGTAGCGTTTCAATTTGGTAAATTAAAGGTACCTGCCCACTCAGTAGGCACAACATGTTCGTTTACAAATGGGAATTAAAGAAGTGTATAATTGTGTCACTATTCCACCAGTTCTAAACATTACGGGTGCCTGCTATACAGATATATTACATTTAGTAATATTTATTTACTGATATTGACGCGCGGTGGTATCAGGCTATTTTCATATGCAAATGAGGCATGATATTTTTTTAATTATTTATACTAATTAAATGCGTCACCTAAATAAATTAAATTTTGACAGATTATAAAGTATGATCATTACACATCAAAAGATAAATACTGATAATAAATAGTAATGTCCGTTAGTATTTTAATGAAACACGGTTATCGCCTCTGATATCAGTGTGCAAATTTACGTCGGATCTAAAATGTATAATAATGCCAATTAATACGTGGGGTAATGGTGAATTAATGTTTACTTTTGCCAGACAATGTCTCAGATGATGTCTCTGATATAAATAACATGTTGTGCCTACTGAGTGGGCATGTACCTTTAAGCAACCTGTAATATACTATTGTCTTATTGTCTGATCTATACTATTTGTTCAAATCATGGTTTATGTGAACGCACTGCGTGAATGGCGAACAACTGGACAGATACATTTTAATTTTGGTGTGAACTAGGAGACTATATGTGTATTAACCCTTTGAACCCGAAATCCCGCTATATCGGTTTATGCAAAAAGTGCACATCCAGATGAGCCGGCTCGTATCGAGCCGTCTCATCAGGATCTACACTTTTTGAAAGTAATTTTAATATTTTTGAAAACAAAAACACCCCCTTTTCATAAATGGACGAATCTGAAAATAATTTTGTGATAATTGGATTGGTCGTAACATTAGCATATCACAGTCCATTCCAGTTCCTTATGGTTGAAAGGGTTAACGCTGTATCCAGCCTTACCTGATGCATATTTCAACGGTGAATTGTATTTGGATTCACCATGTAACTAATTGATCTGGTTTTCTTTGAGTGTCTGGCACTATATCAGGAGAATGTGATTTGTGACAGTAACCAAGGGCGTCGTCATGGGGGTCACTGTGGGGCTTTTGTCCTACCTTGTCTTTTCACTGGTGGGGGGGGGGGCTTTTATCCTATCTTGCAATTCCACTGGGGGTCTTTTGTCCACCTGTGCATTTTTTGACTGGGGGGGCTTTTGTCATGGGAGGCTTGTGTCTTACATTCACATTGACATCCTCGAGCTTCAAACCACACCGTCCTAGTTAAACGGGGCCGTATTATTTCCGGTGGAGAATCTTCGCTCAATCAGCGCGTTCTCGATGTCAATTTCATCGCATGTTTTGATGTGTCGCACGCGCCGTGTGAAGTATTGACAAAACAGTAACAATGTTTGTTATGTTATGTCAAAACTATTTTGACTAGACCTGTCACAACAGGATGGGCTCGGAGTGCGGCAAGGACGTACGTCACACACGTTGAGCGACATGTAATGTAAGTTCAACGAAATCAGTCATTCACCCGTCTGGTACAGAAGACAGACGATCATGAATAACAACTTTCTATCGGACGGTTCGAAGGACAACGCACAAGTTACAGGTATCTTTCAAAATGTATGGTACATTTTTCGCTTTCTGCTACGTGAGAGTTGAATCCGGTTGTACCCATTATAAAAGTAATACTATTCGTACTAATACAATTACTTTTGGGGTGTGGGGCTAAGTGAATTTGGTGCTATGAGGACCTGGCACCAGAGCAGGCTATTCTAATTTCAGGGCTGAATATTATTTTTTTCTATAGATATTCAGTTGTGATTTCGGGATTTGCCTACCATCACAACAGGCAACATATGGGAGTCAACCCCTTTAACCCGGCATAAAATGACAGTGTCTGTTAAAGGTACATGCCCATTCAGTCACAGGCGATTCTAGCGTGTCTTGGATGGTCAATTATTGTTTGTATATACATAAAACACCTTTCTAAACAATGTACAAAACAATTCAAAAGTGCCCGGGTGTAAATATAATAATACTTAGAAAGGTACAAAACTCCCATTCGCCACCATTGTAACGAAAACTCACACAATGTAGACAATTGGAACTCGCCTATAAAACGCATTCAGCGTGTCGTAACTGCTGTTTGGGGTGAATTTTCGACATAAAGTTTACAGTTGCCAATACATTAACATAAATCTCAAATATTGTGGGTGTAAACTGTACTAAAAACGCGTCTTACTAACCTAAATCCGCTTTTTAAAATCATACACCTTCGTTTCCTGATTAAAAATGAAGGTTAGCCGCCATCTTTGAAAATATCGAATCACATGACACGCACTGATTTGGTTGGCTAATGGAAATGACGTCAGTCTCCAGTAACCAACCAAACTACTGCGTGCACGTGATTGAAACATTTTCAAAGATGGCGGCTAATAGTCATTGAGAATGCGGAAGTGAACGTGTATAATTTTAAAAAGCGAATTTAGGTTAGTGGGACGCGTTTTTAGTACAGTTTACACTCGAAATCTTTGAGATTTATGTTAATGTATTTGCAACTGTAAAATCTATGCCGAAAACCCACCTCAAGCAGCGGTTTCGACACGCTGTAATGCGTTGTATAGGCGAGTTCCAATTGTCTACATTGTGTGGCTTTTCGTTACAATGGTGGCGAATGGGAGTTTTGTACCTTTCTAAGTATTATTATATTTACACCCGGGCACTTTTGAATTGTTTTGTACATTGTTTAGAAAGGTGTTTTATGTATATACAAACAATAATTGACCATCCAAGACACGCTAGAATCGCCTGTGCATTCAGTAGGCACAAAATGTTCTTTATATCAGAAACATCATCAGAGACATTTTCTGGCAAAAAAAACCCATTCATTCCCCATTACCCACGTATTGATTGACATTATTATACATTTTATATCAGACGTAGCTTTCCACACTGATATCAGGGGTAATAACCGTGTTTCCTTAAAATGTTAACGGACTATTTGTACTCTGTATTTATTTGTTGATGTGCAATGATCATACTTTATAATCTGTGGAATATATTATTTGTTCAGGTGACGCATTTAATTAGTGTAAATAATTAAAAAATACCATGCCTCATTTGCATATGAAAATAGCGGAATAAGCCTGATACCAACGGGCATCACTATCAGTAAAATATGTATTACTAAATGATTATATCTGTATAGCGGCCACTCGTGCTAGCCTAGTCCTATCGTATGGGGACTTAAATAGTCGGTCCCGACATGCAAGGTCATCGAGCCAGTGCCGTCGTTAAATCAAAGCATTTACGTAATCTTTAGAACTGGTGGAATAGTGACACCATTATACACGTATTAATTCCTATAGATACAGTACATTTTGTGCCTACTGTGTGGGGAATGTACCTCTAACAGGCCGCTAAACGCCATTCAATCAAATCCAATCCTCTGCAATCCATGTGTGCAAGTGTTGACCGCCCACATAGCCCTGGTCGCTGCTGGTCAGTTCTGACCGGCTCCGCCCATTGTTGTGTCCAGACGGGCAAGGGTGAAGTGGTCTGTGGTCGAGATGGCGGTGCCGTAATGTTTCTAAACAACTAAGAAGCTTCTGATGTGGCACGGCGCCTGTTGTTGACATTTTCATTGAAACATCAGTACGACCACGTGCTTTAGCGCATCTTCACAATTCGCAATGTCTTAAGATATACACGTATCACTTGAATGGTCCGGGAGAATACCAGGCCAGTGCACGTTTATACAGACATGGAATCAATACATCTTCCCCAACATAAAATGTAGTTTCTGTCACCAGAACAACAGGTATGTTTATGGCTAAATAGTAATGTACTCGCTTGTATCAAATTCACAGAATATCTTATTATTCTATCTCAACTGCGTTAACCCTTAGACCGCTACACACAAACATTTTCGTCTGCTGTTGCTTTTATATTTTGCCTTATTTCTCAATAAAAACATGGTTTGACAGAATCATTTCAAATGGAAATGATTTTCAAGTGCTGTCAAAGCATGTTGTAAATTATTCTAATGTGCTGTCAAAGCATGTTTTTGAGGATACAAATGAAAAATAGAAAATAAACAGCAGACAACAACAAATGAAGATAGCTGTGTAAGGGTTAATGTATTGAATCATCGCCGGTATATTTTGTGGGTCTACTAAACGTTTGTGTTTGTTTCGTTTATGGTTGTACAGTCGAACCTCTCTAAACCGAGAGACAAGTTAGTTGTGCTTAATTTTGATATAGTTCGTGTCCATTTATCTCCGAATATAATGTATGTTCATGATCGCAAATCACCCACGCGTGTCTTGAAGTAGTTGTACGCAAGTTTTACAGTGGAGCCTCTCTAAACCGGACACCCCAGGGTGTCCGGTTTAGAGAGGTTCCACTGTATTTGAGTGTTCACTTATAAAAGATCGCACTGGCTGTTGTAATTAAATGTATTATTCCGGATATAAATGTGGCTGTGACTGGAGAAATGGGGCTTATGGGATGTGTGACCAGTGTATCTCTTGATCAAGTAGCCCAATTTTGTAGTCTGATAATGATCTATGTTGCGTGTTGGTAGCCTGATGGAATGGTAAACAGTGTAGATCCAGATCAGCCTGTGCATCCGCACAGTCTGATCAGGATTTGCACTGTTCACTAGAATACATAAGCCCCAATCTCCAGTCACAGCCACAAATTAATCGCTTCAATTAAAACGAATAGACATAACTCAATACGATCTCGCTACAGAGGCATAACGTGTCGGTATATGCACACCGTCTGTTATTCGCAAATTAAAAACTTTCAATAATTTGTGAAAAGGCGGAATTTTCTGACTCAGCACAGTACTAGCATTAGCCAAATCGCCCACGCTGAATCTTAATTGGTCATCACTCAAAGTTGCCTCTAATTATTGTGACGGCAGAGCTCAGGTACGCAGGTTTGAAGTTGTCTGTTCTCAAGGTGTTCCATTTGTCTCCTTCTGTCCTATGCATTAAAGGCGCCAAGTTTCATCGAGATGAAATAAATCAAAAATCGCGAAAGATGTCTCGTAAAAGGACCACTTTAGTCGTCTCAAGTGGTCATTACCTCGTGTGGGCAGTGCACGAGAATGGAAACTAAATTGAGCGCAAGAACAAATATGTGAATCATGCTGAGATTTTGATGGGTCGAGAAACTATTAGTGATTGGTCGCTGTGTATTACGTCACAGATGACTTTGTTATGATGTGACAATACAAAGCTATGCAAACTGTTTAGGTAGCCTTTCATTACACAAACCCACGATGTGTCACTTCAAATGTCTCTCACCGTGGGGGCATTGTCAACCTCCACGTGCAATGGTCATCGTGGGTGTGTACCAGTGGTCACTCGCCTACATAGCACCTCTACATATATGTTTAGTCCTCGGGGGCCCGTTTCACCAAACTTCGTACGACTAAAATGTTCGTCAGTGTAAATTTAGGATCGTCTAGAAATTTCAACTGATGGATTTACATATATGTTGAGCATAGGCTGCATATGCAGCCTATGCTCAATAAATGTAAATCCAATTATTGTTTACAAGACAACATTGTGAATGTGAAATTTACAGACTATCATAATTGTGTACTTACGAACGTTTTAGTCGTACGAAGTTTAGTGAAACGGCCCCCTGATGGTCATCCTATGTGGCTTTGACTGCAGCTAAAGACACCCGTTGTAGTGATGTTCATATATAGCTGAGACTGGAGAAATGGGGTTTGTTGGATTTGTGACCAGTGCAGCTCATAATTAAGCATACTCCTATAGCCTGATAACAATCTATTTTCCTTGTTAGAAGCATGGATATTCGAACTTCGGTGACGTTTCATCACGGCTCGGAAACGGTAGAATTTCACTAGCTTTGTCTGATACACTTGATACGAAAAACACCTGTTTGTTTCGCAACATTCAGAGACCAAAGTGACATAGTTCCTTATCAGAATGAAAAAGTGTCCAATGTTCTAAGAGAATCGTGAATATCATATATAATTCCAGACCAATTTGATTGAGAATTGTGCCGTACACACGTGTCAACGAACGGCCACCCTGAGTCATTGTCTACTGTTACTTGGCGCATCCAAGGCGCATTTACACTGGCGCCGTAGGACGTATATTTACAGCAGCCAATCTGTCTCGGGTTACGGCGGGGTCATTTCATCAATACTGATAGGATGTTCGGGGTGACCTAACAATGGCGCAATGTAATTATGACGAAACGGTAGACTAGGTATTGGTTATCGTCATCAGTTCAATGTCCGTTCAGTTTCACTCTAATAAAGCGGATGATAAGTGGAATTATATCAGGTGCATGCACCACCGTCTGCGCTAATGTAGCCCAGATGTCAAAGATTCCGAACATCTAGTGGGAATATCAACTCGCAATCAAGCAGTTTGATTGACTGTGCTGTCCGGTTTAGATAGGTTCCATTGTGATTATATACATAGTGAATTGTCCGTAATCTAGTTTCTCACTTGGCGAGACGAGTCAATTGAGTGGTTACAGTATATACTTCCGTGCATAATTAAGAGGATAGTTTTTGTTTTCATATGGGAAACACGTGTAGCCACATCATACAGAGCTCCAGATAAGCTGCGTATTTGCGTAAATACCCAATTAAAATTGCCAAAAACCCAACTAAAATCATTTGTAGTGAGTATCAAAAAGCATTGTGGTATCTTTATCATGCTACAGAAAACAATAGACCACAAACATAGCATAATTTCTTATTTTTCAATCAAACCACATCTTGGTATTTCATTAGAATTGTCTCCACAATTCGAATGAAATACCAAGATATGTTTTCATTTAGAAGGAAACTATTCAATAAGTGCTGTCTGCTGATGTGTAAACAGTAGTGTGATTCTATTCTATACACAATTAAAATTTTGAAATACCCAATTACTTCAGAAATGATGGAGTGACAATACTCAATTACTAATTCCTTATCTCGAGCCCTGGCATATACATGTAATGCGAAAATGTTGGTTGCAGAGCTCCAGATAAGGAATTAGTAATTGAGTATTGTCACTCCATCATTTCTGTAGCAATTGGGTATTTCAAAATTGTAATTGGGTAAAATAAAATCTCACTACTGTTTACAAATCAACAGACATCATTTGTTGAATAGTTTGCTTTGAAAAGAAAACATGTCTTGGCATTTCATTAGAATTGTCTCCTAAATGTGTGGTCTGATTATTGTTTTCTGCAGCATGATAAAGGTACCATACAATTTGTATTGCTTTTTGGTACTCGCTACTTCTGATTTCAATTGGATTTTTGGCAATTTTAATTGGGTATGTAAGCAAATACGCAGCTTATCTGGAGCGCTGCGACCGAATGCCGAACATGTAGCTGAAGTGTGTATGGCTATACTGGCTGAGTTGTGTTCTTGACTGGCCATTATAGTAATAAGTCCAGTCTTATCATGTGTTGCCCAATTATCAATTTGAGCGTTACAGCAGGTACGAGGATTTATTACAGGCAATTTATTTATACTCCTTCTCAATGTGTTTCTCGTTGTAGGGTCGTGACCTTCTTACACTTGAAGCGCGAAAATGCTCTCGTGCTTACCGCGTTACTTCATCGCCTGATACCCTGTAACATATTGGATAGGAATCCCCCAACTATAGAGCGTCCTGGTGCCAATGCTAAAATACTATCTCCTAAGTCCTAATGAGGAGATAGTAACTCATAATTAGGAGTTATTATCTCCTAATTAGGACACACTATCTTCTAATTAGGACTTAGTATCTCCTAAGTAAGACTTACTAACTCCTAATTAGGATTTATTATCTGTGGCAATGCTAAACAACTGTTTTTTAACTCCTAATTAGGAGATACTAAGTCTTAATTATAATTAGGAGATAAAATATATTTTAGCATTGGAACCAGGACGCTTCCATATACCCATATACGCTTTCCGTGATATTGCAGTTTTGACCCAATTGCTTCAGAAATGATGGAGTGACAATACTCAATTACTAATTCCTTATCTGGAGCAGGCAATCATGGAAAAGTCGCGGGAATACTGGACGAAGGCCGGAAGGCCTCGTCCAGTATTCCCGCGACTTTTCCAAGTTTATATCCCCGATAAATTCCACAAAAAGGCCATTCATTCCTTATAATTCCAGCATTTGAAATAAATTCATCAAGAAAATGTGTTTATTTTCCGTTTTCTTAATAATTATTTTAACTTCGCCTGACGGTTACGGAAAGTAGTTCGGCATTGGCGTTTACTGGGATATAAATTTCGGACAGAGACTTACTACGGACCAATCAAATGTTACGGAATTGTGTAAATATTTGTGTGCTGGAATTATTACACATTGTTTTAAAGTCACACTTTTTATTAAATTTTCCACCACATGGTCTATCAAAATAGTGTGAAAATGTATTGGCAGTCCTATGTGACGTCCATAGTATAGCAGTAAACCGGATGTTATGAGCCGGACGTCATGACGTCGCGCGAACCCAGGCCATACGTCAAACCACGAAACCACGATACATCACTTATGCAACATGATCCCGTGAGGACAGAAACGTGGTGTATGTGCTGACGTGCAAGCCGTGCAACAAGACTGTATACGTGGGGCAGACAGAACGTTCATTACGCGAACGCACGGATGAACATCTTTGCGATGTGCGTTTGCAAAATGAAAACAAGCCCATACTGCGACACTTCCTGGGTCACGGTGATCATGACGTGGGTGTCGCTGTCCTCCAGAAGCTGTACAGCGAAGGACGCATATTTCGTCTTCTCACGGAAGAAAATTGGATACAAATACTGGGAACGAACTTCCCACATGGGGTGTAATTTGAAGTGTACCATGTGAATTGGTGTTTTGATCCGGACGGATTCAACCTGTTCAACATGATACTAGAAGCACGAACAATCCCGTTACTGGGGCGTCAATCGCACTCTTGGTTTACCACATGCGGCCCGATGCTGGAAACGCGAATATTTTCAACATTCGTGTTTCTGGTATCGGGTGTCATGGGATGGGTTTGACATCGTACGGGCCTATGTGTATATTACTGCTACACTATGGACGTCACATAGGACTGCCAATACATGTTCACACTATTTTGATAAAGACCACGTGGTCGAACATTTAACAAAAAGAGTGACTTTAAAATAATATGATATGTATTAAGCGAATTTACTTATTTCATTACAAACGAGGTTATGTCGAGTTTCTTGTGAAATTAGTCAACGAGTTTAATAAATACCATATTAAATCATCACAAATGTTAAGTTATCTTTATTGCATAAGCACATCATCATACATTTAAGCTGTACTGGTCACCAAACTTGTTTTCTGTAACGAGCTAATTTACATATTTATTACACTAGTGTAATATGATTTGTATTACACTATGTTAATACACTGCGAGCGCCGATGTTATAGGAATGAATGGCATTTTTGTGGAATTTATCGGGGTATAAACTTGGTAAAGCCACTTTCGCAATTGGCGATAAAAATAAACAATTGGCGGTAAAAAATTACAATTTTCGAAAAAAAAAAACATCGAAAATTAATTTTTTATCGCCAATTGTTTATTTTTATCCTATTGGTTATTATAGGAATGAATGGCCTTTTTGTGGAATTTATCGGGGTATAAACTTGGAAAAGTCGCGGGAATACTGGAAGAAGGCCGGAAGGCCTCGTCAAAAGTCGCGGGAATACTGGACGAAGGCCGGAAGGCCTCGTCCAGTATTCCCGCGACTTTTCCAAGTAACAAAAAGGCCATTCATTCCTTATAATTCCAGCATTTTAAATAAATTAATTAAGAAAATGTGTTTATTTTCCGTCTTCTTAAGAATTATTTTAACTGCGCCTAACTATTTTAACTGCGCATAATCATGGCTTTGGTACACCTGACACAGTATACATGTAGCTATCCACTTGACTTTCATTGATGTATTTATTAACTTATGTCTATATCCTGTTAACTTTCATGTTTGCATTTCGTGCCAAATACCTATTTTATCGCGAAATGACAGCCCAAATAACAACGCACTTAGGACCATCCTATACATTGCGAAATGTTGATATACAAGGAAGTATATTGTCCATTGGCGTAGCCAGGGATCCGTCTCACTAAACTTCGTACGGTAAAAATGTTCATATGAAGATTCTTATTGTCGCGCCCGCTTGCGGACAGCGCGATATAAGCGAAATGAGGGCCAGTTTGCACATATATGCACATGAGAATATTGTGGGGTTTTTATTTTCGGAATAAAGTCAATAGTTGGTGGAATTTCATCAATTGTTTTCGGAGGCTGACTATTTTCGTTATCTGTAGCCTATTTCACCAAAATGGCAAAGTGTACTTATCTAGCAAAGTATACTTTGAGGGAGTAATTTTCAATTTAAGGATAAATGTATTATTTTTTATTATACTGAATTTATTACATTATCACAGCCATTTTGGCTGTGATAATGTAATAAATTCAGTTTAATAATTCTGCATACTTGTAATCATCAACTATATGCAGTCGTTAGTTCTATATGAAATAATGCATTTAGGGAAAAATAAATGATTACTCCCTCAAAGAATACTTTGCTAGATAAGTATACTTTGCAATTTTTATGAAATCGGCTACAGATTCAGTGTGTTTAATAGCCAGCAAAAGGTGGAACAGACAGTAGTTTGGTAAACGTGTTAAATGTTGTGGCGTGATACTGCGGGACATATGGTGTATCACTGTTGTGCCATATAAACGTCTTTAGCATCGTATATTCCTGATTATATAGCGATCATATGGCTTGTATCTAGGGTTAATGGTGGTTAGCGATGGGGTGGGGCGATAGTATTGTCATAAATACTGTGTTATTGTCTTAACTACTGATACGTAGTCTGGAAACAAGCACAACATGGGATATAGTAATCGTACATTTGCGCCAACGGCTCCCAAAAGATATGCATGTATTATATATAAATGTACAAACGTACAAACTCATTACATGTATATATAATAAACGTATACATTCAAATGCATTCAATCGTCATTTTGGATTGCTTTAGAATTGTCTCCTTGGAGACAATTCTAATGAAATGCCAAGATGTGATTTCATGGAAAGTAAGAAAAAATATGCTATATTTGTGGTCTGTTTATTGTTTTCTGCAGAATGATAAAGGTGCCACAAAATTGTTATTGCTTTTTGACCACCATACTTGCACAACCTCATAAGCAATGGATGCCCACCACATACAACTATCCAACATGTGACACTTGTTTACATTCACCTATTGTTTCCACATAATTGGCTTACCAAGTTTCAACATTATGTTTTCGCGTTTATATCGGTTTCTCACTTTCTGTACAACCTAGTACCACCATACTTGCACAACTTCATAACCAACGGGTGCCCATCACAAGTGACCTTTTTCTGACCGTGACCTATTTTTTCCGCGTAATCGACTTTGCCATTATCAATGTTAAGGTTTTGTGTTTAGGTCCATTTCTCTGTTACTGTAACACCTAGGACCACCATACTTGTACAACCTCATAACCAGTGGATGCCCACCACATACGACTATCCAACATGTGACCCTTTTTCTGACCGTGACCTATTTTTTTCGCGTAATCGACTTTGCCATTTTCAATGTTAAGGTTTTGTGTTTATGTCTATTTCTCTGTTACTGTAGCACCTAGGACCACCATACTTGTACAACCTCATAACCAGTGGATGCCCACCACATACGACTATCCAACATGTGACCCTTTTTCTGACCGTGACCTATTTTTTTCGCGTAATCGACTTTGCCATTTTCAATGTTAAGGTTTTGTGTTTATGTCTATTTCTCTGTTACTGTAGCACCTAGGACCACCATACTTGTACAACCTCATAACCAGTGGATGCCCACCACATACCACTATCCAACACGTGACCCTTTTTTCACATTCACCTATGTTTTCCACATAATTGACTTAGCAATTTTCAACATTATGTTTTCGCGTTTAGATCGGTTTCTTATTTTCTATACCACCTAGTACCATCATACTTCCACAGCTTCATTATCAACGGGTGCCCACCACATACCACTATCCATCATCTGACCTTTTTTTTTACCTTTACCTATTTTTTCTGCGTAATCGACTTAGCCATTTTCAATGTTAAATTGGACAACACTCATCAGACAGCACAGATGTTCACTCGTAACTGTACTAATACATGTATGCCAGCCTGCAGCTGCATGTCGGTTTTCTCATACACTGACTTATTTTGCCCGACAAAAACCTGGTTTTGACAGCACATGAGAATCGTCTCCACTGGAGACGATTCTCATGTGCTGTCAAAACCAGGTTTTTTGTTAAGAATTAAAGCAAAATGAAAAACAGCAGACGGCAATTTAAGGAACATACAGCTAGCCCTCCTCTATGGTATTAGAGAGTAAGTTCTCTCAATAAATGTGAACGCTTTCATGATGAAATAGCCCATGCTGTGTGCACAAACATTGATGGTGTTTGCACAAGACGATATAAATATTTAACTTATTTTTCTATAAGAAATTAAACTATCACACCATCAGTTATTATGTTATGAAACGGAGAGGGGGTCAGTAATAGCTTTTGATAACAATGTATTGTTTACAGAATATGCTGTCAACGTCCACTTAGTTAGAGTGTATGACTTTTGTAAATAACACACTTAGTCATAAGCATAGATCTATTAATTAGTGTATTATTTACAATTGGTATTTGACCTTTAAACATATTCTGGTGTCCTCAATAAACCGCGACAATACCAAAAGAAGGCTTGTCGGTTAGGATCACTGGTTTTCCTAAAGTATCTGGGTCCAGTTTCACTAAATTTCGTACGACCAAAATGTTCGTAAGTGCAAAATTATGATAGTCTGTACATTTAACATTAACACTTTTTTCTTGTAAACAACTATTGGATTTACATTTATTGTGTATATGCAGTCTATGCTCAATAAATGTAAATCAATCAATTAAAATAGTCAGACGATTCTAAATTTGCACTTACGAACATTTTAGTCGTACGAAGTTTAGTGAAACGGCCCCCATGTAACAAGCTTTGCATTGGCCGAATACACAGTGGCCGGTAACATAGTGTTGTATTAGGCATTGACCGGATACGTTTATCAGGATTACAGCGAAGGAAAACTGGCGTGTCGTTAGTATAACGGTGTCACGTGACGTTACTTGTAATGAGCCTAGTTACTTTCAACGAAAATACGTTTTATTTGTCCATGCTTTAGAATACCGTGGAGTCGTTTGATATCGTGTTTTTGCCCAGATAGACTATGAAACGTATTGGAATTCGGAGCCGAGGAATTCCTACCGCGTCCAAACCGATGCTCTCTCATTTGTATTCTCTATATTAAACATTTATTGTTACAGTTTTCTCCCGCCGCCCTTTGACCCTAAATGATATCATTCTTTAATATAGCAATGAATGGCCTTTGTGTGGAATTTATCAGGGTATAAACTTGGAAAAGTCGCGGGAATACTGGACGAAGGCCGGAAGGCCTCGTCCAGTATTCCCGCGACTTTTCCAAGTCATTTATTCCTTATAATTCCAGCATTTGAAATAAATTCATCAAGAAAATGTGTTTATTTTCCGTTTTCTTAAGAACTATTTTAACTGCGCCTCACGGTTACGGAAAGTAGTTCGGCATGGGAGTTTACTGGGATATACATTTTGGACAGAGACTTGCTACGGACCAATCAAATGTTAAGGAATTGTGTAAATATGTTTGTGCTGGAATTATCAGGTAATAATTTCAGCACAAAAATATTTACACAATTCCCTAACATTTGATTGGTCCGTAGCAAGTCTCTGTCCAGAATTTATATCCCAGTAAACTCCATGCCGAACTACTTTCCGTAACCGTCAGGCGTAGTTAAAATAATTCTTAAGAACACGGAAAATAAACACATTTTCTTGATGCATTTATTTCAAATGATGGGAATTATAAGGAATGAATGGCCTTTTTGTGGAATTTCCGGCCTTCGTCCAGTATTCCCGCGACTTTTCCAAGTTTATACCCCGATAAATTCCACAAAAAGGCCATTCATTCCTATAATGCATTTTGTATTGACGGAATACGTACGGACTGATAACATAATGTCGTATCAGGCATTGACCTGATACGAATATCCGGGTTACAACTAATTGAAAATTAACGTTTCGTTGGACGAACGGCGTCACAAGACATTACCGTATGATATCATTGTAATGAAACATAAACATGTCCGTGTTCTTTTCAACGAAAACCACGTAATAACTGCTCATTATGTAGCGTAAAATAATACATGATAAATATAATGCCAATTTAGTGTATTTTGATATAATGTGTATCATGGTAAGCTCGGAAGTAGAATTCCGCAGCGAGCCTCGGAATTCTTAGCGTTTCATAGCCTTGTTTGATAGACCTTATATCAAAAGACTCCAACCTGGTATTGTCTTTTTGTCGATGGGCCGTTAACAATGTGCATGATCACGTGGTTACAACAACAACAACGTCGCCCACTCCAAAGGAAGTATTATTTGATATTTTCCTTAATATGCAACGGATTTTGATGAAATATGGCGCAGCAAACTCGTCTTCAAGAGCTGCATTTGGTGGACCATGAAGTTCGGCACAGACTTATGTCGATTTTGCGAAGAATCGATTTCCGGGTAGACACATTTGGGCGAAAATACAGAGACCACCAAATGCAGCTTAACGAGATGCGTTTGATGCGCCCTATTAAATCCGTTACGTAATAAGGACAATATAAAAGAAAACGTACTTTGAATCAGATGGATTCTGGAAGTTTCAGTTGTTGTTGTTAGTACCACGTGATCATACACCTTGGTTAAGCACCATTCCATTTCATTCCCTGTGTCCTTCTTGTACCCACCTTCTTGTACACTGTCTTCAACATCAAGCAATGACCCGTTCGTACTCATAGCCTGTCAACATCAAAGAAAAACATCGATACGTTTGTGGCTGAGTGACTATATAAATAGGGCGGGGTATATATTCATGACCAGTGCAGCTCCTGATCAAATAGCACACTCATGTATCCTGACATAGCTCTGTATTCCTTGTTAAAAGCATGGCGGTGTTTCACTGATGTAATGGCGAACCGTGCAGATCCTGATCAGACTGTGCGGATGCACAGGCTGATCTGGATATACACTGGTCGCAAACCCTATAAGCCCCCCTATCTCCAGTCACGGCCACATTTAAGTTCAAGTGTGATGATATAGACACAGTCTGGCTTTATTCAAAACCCACAGACATGCGCGTGACCATACATGGTAATGCCTCCGGTTCAAAGGTTTCATCGAGTATCGTAATGAAAGCGAAAGTAAAATGATTAATGAATGCTTTGTCAAATGTCACCGCCACCTGGTAGGTAGACGATTTTTCACAAATACTTATGTCACAAACGCATGCAATAATTCATTTTATAATCTAATATTGTTAATAAGCAAACGCAATCATGTTTGCACTGTTAGTTGCCGTACCACTTCACTGAACATAGGTGTAAATTTATATTTCACCTATTCAGAACACGAATAGCAATAATCACAATAATTCACAATAGTTATGGACGATGTCAGGATGATAACTCCATGTGTAACACATTAAACACATTAAATCTAAAAACTATTTAAATGTAAGTACTTTTTTCATTAATAACAAAACACCCTCCAAAACAGTATGTGATGAAATTCCATCAAGTATTGAGTTTATTGCGAAAAAACAAGCTTCCTTTAATTTAACATAGGTTTTTCAAAATAATTGTTGCATTTGAGAACCGATCTTCAAAATATTACTTTTGTTTTCTTAGCTACCTCATTTCCAAGATATCTGGCCAAGTCTGGGAGGCAGTTAAGGGTGGTGGGTGTAACTCAATGGAAAAACGAACGGTTGCAGAGATATAACAGTAAAAAAACGAAAGTGGACATGGACATGGATCATGGAGTTACACCCCCCCCCCCCCCCCCCACCCCCCCCCCCCCCCCCCTCCTCCACCCCGCCCTGTATACTGGCTATATCTCGACGGGCGTACATTGTGAACTTTGGTACTCTCGTTATATCACACACGATGAATAGTGCACGGATCAGGAGCTAGACTGCCCACAAATACCATAAACACCATTTCCTCAAACGTATCGTGTGTTTATCCCATCAACACAATGCGTATGTGACGTGAAACACGGTGCCGTGAAACATTTTTGATATCCTGTCAATACGACGTAATCACTGCGTATGAATATGTGCACTTGTCATAGTCGATTCTCCGATTTTGAGGACGTGGCTGGCGTTATTTTTGTTTGTATTTAAAGCTATTTGTAGGTGTTGACGGTATAAATAGAATAGAAGGTTAGTGCCGTGAATGGGAAAAATATCTGTGAATGGGAAAAATATCTGGCAAGGCTTTGAAAACAGGATGGGCGAGGTAGAGCAGGTTAGTGGCGTGAATGGGAAACATATCTGGCGCGGCACGGAAACGGGATGGGCTCAGCCTGTTTCCTAAGCCTTGCCAGATATTTTTCCCATTCACGGCACAAACCTACTATTCTCTATATACTGGCTAGAAACGCCGTAAACCCTATTCATCAAATGTCAGGCATATAGCAAGAGCTATATTGGCCACAAATATCATAAGACTCATGTGTGTCTGTGACTGGAGAAATGGAGCTTATGGGATCAAATAGCGCACTCGCGTAGCCCGATAGCGAGTGATATTGCTTGTTAGAAGAATGTCAAATGTTTCATTGATGGAATGCCGAAATGTGCAGACCCTGCTCAGACGGTGCGGATGCACATGCTGATCTGGATCGACACTAGTCGTAAACATCATAAGCCCCATTTCTCCAGTCACAGCCACGTTTCACGAGTAAATGACAAGCCACAAATGCTATATAAAGCCCCAATTCACGGGTCAGAGTCGCAAAAGCAACTTGCATATTGATAATGCACTTAGCACGCCATTCATAAACCAATTTGAACCATTCGATTCAGCGATATAGGTGTACTATTGGCAATGACTTAAAAAGTCGAGATTTTATGTGCATAAATGGCGTTTTAGCACACTTTAGTATCATATTCAGGGCGGATCAAGCATTTGGGAAAAGAGGGGGTGTCTAGTTGCGAAGGTAACTTGCAATATACTCCCGTACCGTCAGCTAGCTACGGACGGTACGGGAGTAATTGCAAGAGTTACGGTTCGCAATTAGGGGAGGGGGGTTGTCCTATTTTCGAGCTCTTCGAAATGCACTTTCCTGTGTTTTACGGCATTTAAATTCCGACTCCAACTGGTTGAAAACTGTGATCTATGTAAACTCCGTGGCTCAACGGGGGGGGGGGGGTGCAACCCCGGAACCCACCCTCCAGATCCGCCCCTGATATTCACTGATAATACATTGAATGATCTAACAATTTATGTACAATGTATGTACACTAATATGTGGCTGTAACTGGAGAAATGGGGCTTATGGTTGTATGGACCAGTTGAGATCCAGATCAGCCTATGCATCCGCACAGTCTGATCAGGATCTGCCCTGTCTGCCATTCCATCAATTAAGCACACAATATAGATCGTTGTCACGCTACATGATTCTGCTATCGGGAGCTACACTGGTCACACAAATTCCATAAGCCCCATTTTCCAGTCTCAAACACATATTTGTTACTAGGAGCAGTTTAGGATATTATATGTAATGCACACTTTCCCACCTACCGTCTTTATTATCCAGTATTTTGTCATATAAATATATGATACCAGGATATTGTGTTCAGATTAAACAAAAATGTGGGCTTGACTGAAGGAATGGGGCTTATGGGATTTGTGACCAGTGTAGCTCCTGATCGAATAATACACTCCTGTAGCCAGATAGCCAGATCTATATTCCTTGACAGAAGCATGACGAGCCCTTCATTGGTGGAATGGCGAACAGTGTAGATCCTGATCAGACTGTGCGGATGCACAGGCTGATCTGGATCTACACTGGTCGCAAACCCATAAGCCCCATTTCTCCAGTCACAGACACAAATATCGGACATTGCTTGGAAACGTGTAGGAATTTTCAGGTTCGTCGATGAATACCTGCCATGTCCGAGGCAAACTCGAAATACCTCAATCGACTTAGTTTCAGTTGGCTATTCCATCTACTTCGTGTACACTATTTTTATTTTACGATTTTCTTGTTCACAGCATTACGCCGTTATGCTTAACATAATCATTTGAAAATAATTAATATACTTGGAGTTAGTAGTACATGCCAGTTACTTAGTGATGATTAATGCCTCAGACAATGACGTCACTTCAATATAATTAGTCCCTCTAAAAGGACACAGTATGTCAAACAGGAGTCACTGGCCAACCGTACAGTATGCTCATTTGCATATGGTCTGGAAGGTATTGTATTGTCCAATAGATTACATTATCATGTTAAATGTCTCATTAGCATATACGTCATCTTTCTTTGACCACCAGTCGTAATGTTCTTGTGTAGCCAGACAGGAAATTAGACTTTTAAATCTTCTGGGAGATTTTGGCTGATATTAATTAATTTTTGTCTGTAATATATATTAAATGTTTTCGGAAAAGGCGGCGTATCTTTGCAGCCTGTGCCAGCCAACGCGAGGTATGGTTTGGGAATACACTGACTGTCTGACCAACTATATAATACGCTGTACACTTTTTATCATTAAAACATTAAAGATTGTTCTATCTAGTATTTCTTTAGAGTCATGCCCTATTCAAGCTAACCAGTATAGCCGATTTCATCATAATTGCAAAGTACACTTATCTAGCAAATTATACTTTGAGGGAGTAATCATTTATTTTCCCCGAAATACAGTATTTCATATAGAACTAACGACTGGATATATTTGATAATTAAAAGTATGCAGAATTATTATACTGAGTTTATTACATTATCACAGCCAAAATGGCTGTGATAATGTAATACATTCAGTATAATACAAATTTAATATATTTATCCGCCTTAAATTGAAAATTTCTCCCTCAAAGTATACTTTTCTAGATAAGAATACTTTGCAATTTTGGTGAAATAGGCTACAGGAGTAAGCTGGACAAATCTGCAATAAGCCTAGTTTTGTCGTGATGTAACGCATACTACAAGATATATTGCTCATCGTGTGGGTTTGTGCTAAGGAGAGCGTTTGTCTGACGCGGACTAATCAATTATCGTAGAGCCGGGAACCTCCAAAGGCGGGAATATGCGTGATACGTTTAAATATTGACCAATGAATCATCTTGTTTCTTATTTAAAACTGTTAGGTCGCCTGCATTACGCGCGATGGACGAACCTCTGGGCGTTTAATGCATCGTCGCCGCCATCCGCTATCATGATTGGCGTATTACATTACTTCTTATTTTTTTGTTTAAATTGCTTTCCACCATGGTATGTTTTTTTTGGATGTTGCTGATTGCACACCGCCCCCTGTTTGCTTATTTCCAATGTCATGGTCACTCATACCGGCTGGTCTAGATCTACAATAGTCGCAAAACACATAAGCCCCATTTATATCCAGTCACAGCCACATTTGTCAATATGTTCTTTTCATTTATTTACCAAAGACACCCCTGGGGTCCGTTTCACTAAACTTCTTATGACTAAAATGTTCGTAAGTGCAACATTATGATAGTCTGTAAATTGCACATTAACATTGTTTTCTTGTAAATCATTATTGGATTTACATTTATTGAGCATAGGCTGCATATGCAGCCTATGCTCAATAAATGTAAATCCATAAATTGAAATTTACGAAACTTACGAACGTTTTAGTCGTAAGAAGTTTAGTGAAACGGGCCCCTGGTTCCCAGATGGTTGTTTATTGAGTCACTGTCGAAAAGATGTAAAGAGACTGCCAAGTGTGCATTATATACTCGTCAGGTAAATAGAGAATGTCCTGCTAGTGTCTTCAAGGGATCATATACTTGAATCCCAGTTGAACCTATATACAGTGGACACCTTGGGGAGCTCTCCGGGGTGTGCGATTTCGCTAGTTTCCACCGCAGTTTCATCGCCTGAGCACGATACTGTCTGTTCATAGTTGTAAATCACAGAGATGTGTCAGAAATGACCATACATGATACTTCACGTATAGTGGAGCTTCTCTAACACTCACATCCAGTGTGTCCGGTTTAGAGAAGTTCCACCGTAACTTGATTGTTTGAGCCGAACCAGGGGAGCCGTTTCACTAAACTTTGTACGACTACTAATGTTCGTAAGTGCAACATTGTGATACTGTGGTCTGTAAATTGCAAATTAACAATGTTTTCTTGTAAACAAGATTGGATTTACATTTATTGAGCATATGCTGCAATAAATGTAAATTCAACATTTGAAATTTCCAGACGATCCTAAATTTGCATTTACGAACATTTTAGTGGTGCGAAGTTTAGTGAACGGCTCCCTGTTAAAAGTATATTCATATTCGTCCGTCAGCAACACCAAGGATGTATATAGAATAGTAGTATGCCTCTGGCAAAACAAGTCGATCGCTTGAGATACCAATGCAGGGCTCCAGATAAGCAATTAGTAATTGAGTAGTGTTACTCCATCATTTCTGAAAGCAATTGGGTACATTTGTATTTCAAAATCTTAATTGGGTAAAATAAAATCACACTACTGTTTACACATCAATAGACAACACTTATTGAATAGTTTGCTTCAAAATGAAAACATGTCTTGGCATTTCATTAGAATTGTCTCCTTGTTTTCATGGAAAATAAGACAAATATGCTATATTTGTGGTATGTTTAGTGTTTTCTGCAGCATGATAAATGTACCACAAATTATGTATTGCTCTTTGATACTCGCTACTTCTGATTTCAATTGGGTTTTTGGCAATTTTAATTGGGTATTTAAGCAATTACGCAGCTTATCTGGAGCTCTGCCAATGGAAGGAAGCGGAGACTTATCTTGAACTGATATGAACCGTTGAAGGGGAGGTAATTGGAAGTGACATTGTTTGACATTTATGCCGCCAGACCATGCTCACAGGAATCACTAGTTCAAAGAGAAACACACTATCGAGATAAGGTCAAGTGGGTCGACATGAGGCCAGTCTGTGTGTTAACAGTCGAACATCTCTAAGAGCTCATAGAACGGTCCGCGTACACATGCGTTCTATTTGTATAGAAGGGTCTTGTTTTTTTTTTGTCATTAACTTTTATTCTCAAAAGTCATGTACATTTCATACACATATACGATACAGTGAAATCGCGATGGCTCGAAATACCACGGGTCTGCATATTTTGTTCGAGTGGTCGCATCTTTCGAGCCATCGCATCTTGCGATTTTGGCATATTTGTCGACTACTGTACCCGTCGGATTTAGGAAATAATGATAATTTTGATTTTTTGTCATTAAATTATATTCTCAAATTGCATGTACATTTCATACACATATACATATACAATGTACATTGACATTTAGGTTTGTGTATAAGATAACTAGATAGGATAACTAAAAATAGAAAAGAGGGGCAGAGTTAAAATAGTTAATGAGATTAAACATGAGAGTTTCAAGTGAGTTTATTCATAGGAGACAAAAGATATGAAGATAGGTACACACCAACCTGTAACATTCAAACCATCGTTCACATGCACATGTATATTTTTTAGCAATGACCTCGCTAGTTGCAATAGTGTGTCTATACAAATATGAATACGAATATCGCTTTGTGGGGCTAAGTTGTAGGGCTGCAGTAGGACGGTATCTTTCTAGCAATGTTTCAGACTTCCACGACAATGTCTCCGCAGACTATACTGCTGTACATGTAGTATACTCAGTGAATGAAACTTCCTATTAACCCATTTCAGTCTAAGGATACAATAATTTTTATTGGAAAATCTCATTCTTTTGTTTATTTCTCCATAAAGGTATATGTTGTTACCACTCATTTGAACCGTCTCGTCGAGACGGTTCAAATGAGTGGTAACAACATATACTTTCGAGATGAAATGAAGAAAATAGGATTCTACTCCCCCCCCCCCCCCCCCCCCCCCCCTAAAAGGTTTCATACTACTATAAGTGTATCCCGTCTTTAATGGGTTAAGTAATGTTTATGGTCATAATTTCGCTATTTTCTTAATTTATCATATTGAATTTAGGCAGGCGTCCCTCTGTTTCATGGTTAATTATCATGACAGACCTGGGGCCCGTTTTACTAAACTTCCTACGACTAAAATTTTCGTAAGTGCAAAGTTATGACATTCTGTAAATTTCACATTAACAATGCTTTCTTATAAACAATTACTACATTTACATTTATTGAGCATAGGCGCATATGCTTTGTACATATCACGCATATCAGGGACTATGTGTGTGCAATGGCCAAACACGTGCATGTACATGTACATGCTTCTGATGGCCACATGTTCGCGTATACCTGATGAGTGTCCGGATTGCGGAATATGTTGTTCTCTGTGATCGTATCTCGTGATTGCTATGTGGCTGTGACTGGCGGAATGGGGATTATGGAATGTTAGACCAGTGTAGTTGTTGATCAAATATCACACGTCTGTATCCTGATAACGAATATGTATTGCTTGTTCACCAAGGTATCCTGACGGGTGTTTCATTATTGGAATGTTGAACAGTGTAGATCCCGATCAGCCTGTGCGATGCACAGGCTGATCGGGATCTACACTGATCGACAATCGTATAAACCCCGTTTCAGCAGTCACATCAACATATAAGCAATACATATATGCGTTCATACACAATGGCCAAACACGTGTACATGTCTCGTGATGTACACGTGTTCGCGGCCAACAGATGGGCGTCCGGATTGCGGAATATGTCGTTTACTGTGATCATATCACGTGCTTCCTATGCAAGCGTCATGTTCCTCCCACCTTCAAGCCTCTTACTGTCCAATGTGTCAATGGTACGTTGCATGTGGAATCGCAATGGAATGTGGTACACATTTACGTTTGTATATCTCTTTCTCGAGATTACGTATTTGATAAACTGCTCCTTTTGTGTCTCGTGTTTTGCTTTGGCTATTGCCTGTACATTTCGCAGTGAGTTTGCGGTTTCTTATTCATTACATAAACTGGGTTTTCACGCTATATCAATGCATTATGATAATTGTAAATGTAGACGGCATATTTTGATAAATCCTCAATGCATCTACATGCAAAGTATTATTCATGATCAGTAACATTTAGATAAACACATGTGGGTCAAATTCGACATCATAATATAATATAAGGATGCTATATTCGTGGAGACCAAGTAGTGCATTTCCTCGTACACGCAAGCCCGTATCATTACCAGCAGGTTATTCGTAACCACAGGTACTTTGTGGTATGAACGACAGATGCCTCTTTAAATCATACCCGATTTTACTCACATATTATATCTACAAGGTAGGACATTCGCTATGTTTTCAACCAACGGAAGTGAATTAATTGCATTGAGCCCGGCTTGCCAATTCAGTAAGTGTAACGCGCAGAAGGCCGGACCCAGCAGGGTCCGGCCTTCTCGCGCGTTACAATTACAGCTGAATTAGCGTGCCGGCCCCAAGGTACACTAGCACCACTTCCGTTGGTTGAAAAGATGGCGAGTGTCCTACCTTCTAGATATTCAATATGAGTCAACATCAATGGTATGATGTAAAGAGCTTTTTTTCGTCCATACCGCAAAGTGCCTATGCTCGTAGCACGATGGATGTCTATACGAGCAATCCATCAAATTTAACAAGACAGATGGATGCTCGTGAACTTTCTATATCTGTATGCGTTATAAAGTGTCACGTTCCCGTTTCCTCAGCTATCTTATAACTAGATGATCTTTCATGAGTGATGATAGGATAGGATATTTATTAAACGTGTGTACTGATTTGATCAGAAATGTACGGGGACGTAGATTTTTTTTTAATTCGTATTCGTTCTCTCAATTTAATAATTTGTTCCCACGAAATAATAATTCGTGGGAACTAATTATATCTTGGGAACGAATTGTTAAATTGAGGGAACGAATTGTCATTTCGTGGGAACGAATTGTTAATTCGAGGGAACGAATTATTATTTCGTGTTTCGTGGGAACTAATTGTTATTTCGTGGGAATGAATTCATAAAAAAATCCATGTTCCCTGCGTTGCTCCGTAGAAATGAGATGATTCCGATTTTTTTTTTAAAAATAGGCAATAATAAATCTAGAAGATGTGCAACATGAGTGATAATGTGGTGATATAAGTGGCTGTGACTGGAGAAATGTGGCTTATGGGTGTTGCGACCACTGTAGATACAGATCAGCCTGTGTATCCGCATATTCTGATCAGGATCCGCACGGTTCGCCATTTTAACAATGAAACACCAGCCATGCTTCTAGCAAGCAACATAGATCGTTATCAGGCTACAGGAGTGATCATAGCTACACTCGTCGCAAATCTCATAAGCCCTATTTCTCCATTCACAGCCACATATATACAAATAATACGGCCATGGCATTGAAAGATAACCAGCGCTTCGAACGATATTCTTTCTGTTATCGACGGTGGCTAATTTAATTTAATTAAATTAATTAAACTAGTGTCTAAAATACATGTAGTAATATATTTTATATGTATTATTTTAATAAATAGTCACTTCTTTTATTAGAAAAATTATTTAAAAAAACACGATATAAAGCAGGGGCGGATCTAGAGGGATTGCACACCTCCCCAATCAATAGGTGTTTCCGTTAACATGTCAAGGAAACACGGTTATCGCCCTTGATATCAAACTGTCAATTCACATTTGATATAAAAGTATAATAATGTCAAGTAACACGTCTGTTAATTGTAAATCAACGTTTATTTTGCCCGAAAAAAATGTCATATCTAAAGAATGTACGAAAAAATATGTCTCCCTCTATTACAACCTGTGTTGTGTACGGAAGCCCATTAGGGCCACTTCACTTTTTTTTACCTTTTCTTGAATTTTCGAGATCTTTTCTTGAATTTTCAAGATGTTTTCTTGAATTTTCAAGTTCTTTTCTTGAATTGTCAAGATCTTTTCTTGAAAAATCAAGAAATGATTGAAAATTCAAGAAAAGATTGAACATTCAAATTCAAGAAAAGATTGAAAATTCAAGAACAGATTGAAAATTCAAGAAAAAATCTTGAAAATTCGAAAAAAGAACTTGAAAATTCAAGAAAACATCTTGAATAAATGGAAATTAAAAAAAAGTGAAGTGGCCCTAATGGGCTTCCGTAGTTGTGGGAGTCCAGCTTTAAACATGAACAGAAAAAAAAACATACAGCAGATCAATCATTGAAATGAAACAGATATGGACAAAACCTGTGTCAATTTCCTTGTCATGTGACATGTACCGATTGGGAAAACGCGAGCGATGTGCTAAAGAATGAGGAAACCTATTATTTAAATGAGACCTAATTTTAAATGTGTGTCGATCGCCCGAGATGTCCTCTGTGACGGGACCAATGAAGACATTGTCAAATTTAAGTTGACAATCAATCGAATATCTAATAATTTTGACGGCAGTACAAATGTAATACCAATGAGTGAATGGTGATAATTGTATGTCCTGATCAGACTGCGCGGGCTTACACTGATCGCGAATGATACATGGTGCGTTATACAATTAGCGCCTCGTGATTGGATCCGTTTTGACTGATCATTCGCTTTACTTAAGGTTATGAACGGCATGTGAATTTATAATGAATGAAGTATTAATCAAGATGAACGCGGAAGCATAATTAGTGATCTTGAACAGCGTCAATTCCCTTTCGTTTAAAAACCCAGCTCCCAACTACGAGTATGCAAACGCCTCTTCTTTTTCTTCTTGTCCGGCTTCTTATTCTAACTTCTTCTTTCAACACATGTAGTGCTGTTTTCTTCAAAGCATATCGTATCGATGACATCCTTTTCGTCTTTTAAGCCAACGTTTAAATCAAAGACAACATTACAAATACGAAAACGATGAGTAAACGATGTTTAAACGATATGTAATAGGAAATTGTTCGTTTGTGGAACCAGGAACAAATCCGTGCTTTAATGCATTTTAAAATACATTGCATGTTGTATTAAAGGTACATGCCCACGCAGCAGGTCACACTGTACTACTACTTTTCATTTTCTGTCATGTGTTATATGAGCCATTTGTCTACCCACTAACGAGTTATTTTTAATTACGGCGCGTGTTAATTGGTGTTAAATCGCATTTTATATGCCGCGACCAGAAAGGGTATTTTCCGACCTCGTGCTATTTTTACCAATACGCGTCACTTGACAGGTCAATCATATCACATCTTTGACATGCGCAGTGAAGTATCGGAAGTTGAGAAGAAAAATCTCTGTTCGAGTCCAAATCTAAATCTCCAAGTAACTCTTTCCATTTGGTGATCTGGTCGCCAATATTAACCACTCTCTCTCTGTACTGCCTGTCCCTCAGACATTTCGCCTTTTTGTTTGGCCGACGCCGTTTCATACAATTTCCGTCCTGGACGTTTCGACATGTTGATATTCTTGTTTACATATTGGGAAGCCTACTGGCGCGCGTGGTATACTGCGCATGCGCACCGCAAGCCGTGATGTGAAAGTCGTCGTCCCCGCACATTATCAAAATAGACTGTTACCGCCGCGCGTCGCTAACAGTAAATTGATAATTAATAAATGATTATATTTGTATAGTGGGCACTCGTAATTTTTAGAACTGGTGGAATAGTGACATAATTATACACTTATTTAATTCCTATAAAGAACATTTTGTGCCTAGTGCGTGGGCATGCACCTTTAATTGGCGGCCATCTTGGAAGCCATTGTGTATTTAAGCTATAATATACAGACGGAGGTGGCATTCATTGCTGTCCGTTGGTTTGTCCTTAATATTGGCTTTACTAGCGTCCACGAGAAAGTGACTTCCTCATTCACAGACTGATAAAAGCAGTGTATTCACGTAATGATGTCCGTATCAATAAAAAGCTCGTCATATTCGCGCAGTATATATCATAAAACGTTATCTAGTAAATAAAACACCATGTAAGTGTCCTTTGGTATCAGGCTCGGCTCGGAAACGGTAGGAATTCCTCGACGAGCCTCGGAATTCCTTCGCGTTTCATAGCCTTGTCGGATAAGCTTGATATCAGACGTTACTAGCCTGCTATTCTCTATATTCGAATGGATGATTCGAAATATGTTCTTTTCAATTTATCTTATTCTCAATAATGTAAGTACAGTCAAACATGTGAATAAAGGCCAGCCATGGGAAGTGAAAAATATGGCCTTTGTTCACAGGTGGTCTTTATTCGCAGGGTCATTTATATAGTAATTGTGCCATTGGGATCAAATAATCGTGGCCTTTACAGCCAGGTGATTGCTATTCGTAGATGGTCTTTAGCACAGGTTCGACTGTATATGTTGTGACCATTCTGCTATGCATATAGTTGAAAGATCAAATAAGTTACTCGAGTTACTCTACTCTCGTTACCTCGGATTAACAATGCGTACCCCAGATATAGAGAATAGTAGGTGAGTGCCGTGAATGGGAAAAACTATCCGGCAAGGCTCAATAATTTCTTTATTTCTCATCAGAAGTATATGTTGTGACCACTCATTTGAACCGTCTCGCCGAGACGGTTCGAATGAGTGGTCACAACATATACTTTGGTTCAGAAATAAGGAAAATAGATAGAGAATAGTAGGGTAGTGCCGTGAATGGGAAGTGCCGTGCCGTGCCGTTTCCGTGCCGCGCCAGATATTTTGGCACTAACCTACTATTCTATTTATCCTGTCAACACCTACAAATGGCTGTAAGATGCATAAACTGGATATCAAAAATGTTTCACGGCACCGTGTTTCACGACGGCACATACGCACTGTGTTGACGGGATAAATAACAATTCGTTCCCACGAATTAACAATTCGTTCCCGTAGGAACGAATTGTTAATTCGTGGGAACGAATTGTTAAATTGAGGGAACGAATTGTTAAATTGAGGGAACGAATTGTTAATTTGGGGGAACGAAGTGTTATTCCGTGGGAACGAATTAATATTAAAAATAATTCCACGTCCCCTGCTGGGCTCCGTAGAGATGAAACGTTCAGTTAAGTTCAGTTAAGTTCTTTATTTTGGAAAGGAGCTGTATCGAAAATGGTGGCCATAGTTTGGAAGGGGTATAAAAGTAATACATGTATTTACCATGTCCATCACCGAATTCCTCAGAATTCAAATCCTCGGACCGCAAATGTCTGCAAATAACCCTTACAATGCATAATTAAATTGTGTCGCCTGCTGTTGATTGTATGTATTTAAATTACTCTCATGCTAGAAAAACATGCTTTGACGACACTTTGGAAATCATCTCCATTGGAAATGATACTAAAGTGTTGTCGAACCATCTTGTAAATGACAAAGGATATACACGTGATCTATCAAGCAACAACAGGCGGCAATTTACGTTTGCCGCATTCGAATGGTTAACGATGTATAAATGACAGACGATAATAAGTTGCTGGAGGTCAATCGATGAGTCCAAATATAGGTAGACCAGGTGTATTATCATATCATAGCCTCGTTTTCGTGAATAATTTCTACATTATAAAGTGCACGTGCATGCATGTCAATATAATAGTGTATCTTGGTGCGCAAAATAGACATGTAGTGTGGCTCAGTGGTATCGAAGCGGGAGAAAATCCATACGTTTGCAGAACTTTTGTTCATTTTATATGGTCGAGAGTTCGAACCTCAGAAACATGCATTACTTTTGTACAATAACATTCTGTTCTTTTTATGACTGGTTAGTGGAGATGGAAATATGTGAAACGGCGAGGGTTATCACTATTACTGTATGACCTCAATGTGACATGATCGGCGAGAACAACCTCCAGAATCTTCATGTACACACATATGAAATGTGCATTTAGTTATTAGTTTTCTTCAAAGTGAGACTAACGTTCTACATGTAATCTATATCATGCTTAATTAATGTAATTTGTAAGAGCAACACACATACAAAACAATATATAATAAAACGTAAACAAATCAAAATATATGTGCATGAAAAACTAAGATTCGAACTCACTACCTACGACATTGATATTATCCGTCACTCTAATCCCTCGACTACATAGGACTTGATGAAAAATCTCAAAAATCAATATTGAAAAGGAATATTGCCACGGGTATATTTACCTGTCTCACCTATTCTGTGTTTTCTTTATATCGGTTTGTATGTAAACAAGTAGCAAGTTATCGTCTACGGACTATACTCGTTATGGATCAGTTCTGATGAATATAATCTACGAATTGTGTTGATATTTATTTCATGTATATGCGATACTCTCCTTAACCCATTAGTGACGGGATACAATTATAGTAGTATGAAACATTGGAGGAACAAATTCCCTAGTTTCTTTATTTCATCTCAGAAATATATGTTGTTACCACTCATTTGAACCGTCTCAACGAGACGGTTCAAATGAGTGGTAACAACATATACCTATATGGAGTAATAAACACTTTCTTGATATTTTTTCAACTAAAATGATTGTATCCTTAGGCTGAAGTGGGTTAAAAGAAAGTATATTACATGTACATGTATATTAATGATTTTCTCTGAATGACTTTCTAACACCAAGTAGCTACACTACCGCCTGCGCTTTCGATATTGAAAAACGCTCGAATATTGTGCTTGAAGTCGAGCAGTTTGATTGACTGAGCCTGAGCTGTGCTACAGCTCAGGCTCAGACAATCAAATTGCTCGATTGCGAGTTGACATTGCCAAACGCTGTTCAGAAACGTTGATAATCTGGGCAACATTAATGCGCACGTAGAATGTGGTTGGTATTCAAAAGTAAATCCAAAGTCAAAACTCGAATATATGACATAAAGGCATACTCTCTCATTCATATGTTCATAATAATTATAATACCTGCGCGCACGAGCCAATTTCACCGTCAAATGATATATTACTGAACACGAAATCGAATTATATGCTTTCTTTGGTCATCTTTGAGAAGCAATTCACCTCGCCGCGTGCCGATAAATAGCCAACATATGCATGAACTCTCTTGCCATAGAGAGTCCAAAAGGTATACAATGACCAGCACGTGGCACTAAATTTATGCTAATCTCCTTAAAGAGGGTTGCTGGTATATACGTACTTGCATAGTTGGATGTGGGTTGATCTGGTACGGGTTATGTTAATGCGTGTGCTTAAATTATTGCAAACCATGAGATAGCATGCCTAACAACAAATGAGACAAGGAATGTGCTTATATACGTTAGGAGATGTACGTGCGATATCCCATTAAAGATATTTACATAATTCACGATATTTTCCGTAAATTGTGTTGGACATTGACGAAATATTCAGAGCAAATGCGGAATAGAATTCCGCATTTGCTCTGAATATTGCGTCAACTTATAGGACATCAAGTACAGCAAATATCACAGTTTCTGTAAGTATTTTTCATAAAAAAACATCTCACATCTTTGGAGGTACAAATCCACATGGCTTGTCTCAGCTCTATGCGAACTCACTGGAATCGTTGAAGTTACTGTTTACTAATTTAAATGCAGATTTCCAAAAGTAGCGATGAATATAAAATTACATTTTACACGAAAAACTACATATATTCTGCGTGATACACGAATATATTCCACATATTCGTATAATTATTGGGCATGCTATACAGTGGAACCTCTCTAAACCGGACACCCTGGGGGCTCCCCAGGGTGTCCGGTTAAAGAGGTTCCACTGTAAATTAGACATATGGATATGTCAATGCATGCGGGTGTGTTTTGCGAACATGAACATGCATTATCAGCAGATATATATGATAAGGAAAGCCACAACATTAAGGATACAGAGACTGCCTGTGTGTCGGGTTTAGAGAGGTTCTACTGTACTATATATTAATCACTGGATGATCATGCAAATGTAGTTGAAATTCTAATTGCGTACGAATGTGATCGCTTGAACTGATATATTCATACAGGTATATACCCATATGTGGCTGTGACTGGAGACATGGGATTTATCGTATTTGTGACATGAGTGTCCTCCCGATCAAATAGGACACTCATGTCGCATGATACAAATCTATATTCCTTGTTGGAAGCATGACGGGTGTTTCTTTGATGGAATGGCGAACAGTGCAGATCCTGATCAGACTGTGCGGATGCACAGGCTGATCGGGATCTACACCGGTCGCCAAACCCATAAGCCCTATTCACCAGTCACAGCTACATATACTTTATACACGAATGTAACCATATATAGGTTGCTAACTATGCACAAAAGACGATGAATGATATATGGAATATACAATGTGCACCTCGTATGTTAATACACATAGATCAAGTGTTCGTATTGTACAACACAATATTTAATTATTCAAACTATTTTTCGGAATTTACTAGTACATAAATGTTGGTGCTTTATTTGCCAGTATTATCAAAGCTTGCGTTATCAAGGTGTATGATCACGTGGTACTAACAACAACAACAAGTATTGAAACTTCCAGAATCCATCTGATTCAAAGTACGTATTATTTTATATTGTCCTTAGTACGTAACGGATTTTGATGGAATATGGCGCTTCAAACGCGTCGTGTTAAGCTGCATTTGGTGGTCTCTTTATTTTCGCACAGACTTCTGTCATTTTTGGCGAAGAATCGATTTCCGTGTACCGACGCGGAAATCGATTCTTCGCAAAAACGACATAAGTCTGTACCGAACTCCCTGGACCACCAGATGCAGCTCACGAAGACACGTTTGCTGCGCCATATTTCATCAAAGTCTATTGCATATTAAAGAAAATATCAAATAATACTTACTTTGGAGAGGGCGACGTTGTTGTTGTTGTAACCATGTGATCATGCACCTGGCGCTTGCTGACAGCGCGATATCAACGGCACATTGGCGTACGTACATGTACGGCAAGTTTTTCGTTAACTTTTCCGGTATACTATCAAAGCCTCTGCTGGCGCGACATGCGGGCCGAGGCCATCTAGTTCATGAAACTATTTACAGAAACCGTTCCAGAAACTGAGGATTTGTTTGTAAATAGCGTCGAAAGTTGACGAACTTTTCAATTCTATTTCGCATTTGCTATGAACACTTCGTTAACGTTCGACACTATTTAAGGACAATATATTATTTTTATTACATGTTCTTAGGTACAAAATGACATGGCTAGTCTCATATGACATACGATCACATATAGCCCATATAAATGTGGTGTCACTGTATATACGTAAGTCAAAGGTCATTGCACTATGATATAAAGCTTGTTAAAGGTGCATGCCCACTCGGTATGCACAACATGTTCTTTATATGGATTAAATAGGTGTACAATTGTGTCACTATTCCACCAGTTCTAAACATTACGAGTGCCCTCTATACAGATATAATAAGTTAGTAATATGTATTTTACTGATAGTGACGCGCGGTGGTATCGGGCTATTTTCATATGCAAATGAGGCATGATATTTTTTAATTATTTATAGTAATTAAATGTGTCGCCTGAAAATATAATATTGTCGACTGATTATAAAGTATGCCATTATTGCACATCAAAAAATAAATACAAAGAATAAATAGTATTATAAATGTCCGTTAAAATTTTAAGGAAACACGGTTATCGCCCCTGATATCAGTGTGAAATTTACGTCTGATATAAAATGTATAATAATGCCAATCAATACGTGGGATAATGGTGAATCACTGTTTCTTTTGCCAGAAAATGTATCAGATGGTGTTTCTGATATAAAGAACAGTTTGTGCCTACTGAGTGGGCATGTGCCTTTAATTGAAGCTAATAGGTTGACTATTCATAACCATGTATAAGAAAAAGCAATAGTAATACATCGAAACTCGAAGACGAAATTAGTTAACTAGCTTAATATATATCATATTAAATAAAAATAATTGTGAAATTATTTGTATTGCATAACCACAATATCATGCATTGTAGCTGTACTGAGCATCTAACATGTTTTCTGTTCATGTGCATATTTAACAAAACATTGTAAGCGTAATATGTGTTTAATACACTGTGTTATTACACGATAAAATGACGTTTATGCAATTACACTTTTATTATACAGTGAAACCTCGCTAAACCGGACACACTGGGAGGTCCCCAGTGTGCCCGGTTTAGCGAAGTTTCATTGTAAATCAAGAATTTGATTATCCCGAGCCTATGGCGTGTGTGTTGTGCGATCACGAACAGGCAGTGTCACCTGAGATAAATGACCAAGAAACCATCAAAATTATCACATATGCTTCTTCTTGTCCGGTTTAGAGAGGTGCTACTGTATTGTATTGTAGTGGCGTGCATGTTCATTAGGCACTGCATCTATACAATGTATATATAACATATGATATTAAACGTGATTGGCGAAATAGGGCTCGTTCATTGCTCGTTATTCAATCAATGAAGCAGAGCTCCAGTTAAGATGCGTAACTTGACCAAATATTTGAGGTATTTTCCTCAGTTTTTCACCAAAAATGGCAAGTTGGGAGTTCTTTAGAATCGTCTCAATGAGACGATTCTAAAGCACTCCCAACTTGCCATTTTCGGTGAAGAAATAACAAAATTCCCCCCAAAGTGGATCAAATTACGCACCTTAACTGGAGCTCTGCCTGGCATGCTTATAAGTATAGCCTTATGCAGCCTTATACGAGATAACCCATGTGATTGTGTACCTAAGAAGATGTACGATTGTTCATGAAAGATATGTACAGAAACTGATATGTTATGTCAATGATGTCGAAAGTTGACGAAATTTTGATAGCAAATGCGGAATACTTTCGACGTCCTTGCGGAAAATATCGTAAAATTTGTAAAACGTTTTCATGACATTTCGCACATCTTCTTAGGTACAAAATCACATGGCGTGTATTTCTCTATCATGATAACTGAGTTTATAAGCAAACCAAGAGCTAGACTGGGCACAAAATAATGTCATACGCCCATTTTCCTCTCCCGTCAACATATCAAGATGGTGACCTTTGAGCAGAGCCCAATACTTTCACAAATCTATTACATGATAAAATAGCATTATCTCATGTTCACATTCTTCGTCCTAACCGTCACATACCATGGGCGGATTCAGGGGGGGGGGGGGCGGACCCGGCTCACGCCCCCTTAAAATTCGCCGAGTAAATATGTTTTACAAGTTACAAGGCACGTTTCATGCCTAGTGCCATGTATTCCATGAATTTTTCGGTCGTTTTCTTATTGTTTCAAAATTTAAACGTTTTCAATCAAACATCATGTCTAAACATACTGTGACAGTGTCAATATTTTTGCTCCAAAATGCGTCAGAACGCAGGAAATGCGATGTAAATTTGCAAAATGTTCCGGGTGGGAATGCCCCCGGACCCCCTAGCGCTATCTCGACTATTTTGCAATACTTGACTATATTATCGAACGAGCTTAGCTCGTTCGATAATATAGTCAAGTATTGCAAAATAGTTACGACCCCCCCCCCCCCCTCCACCCCCCCCCCCCCCCCCCCCCCACTCCACTCCAACCCGAAATCCTGGATCCGCGCCTGCATACATCTATAGTAAAAACACCTGCTGGATAAGAGTGACTCCCCTTGATTAGTGGCTGTCTAATATTATCAGTGATGAAATGACAGATGACACTCGTGTTGCTCTGTCACGACATAGGGATTCCAACTGGTGACCTGTGTGGTCTAAAATAAGTAACTGTGTAATAGGCGTGGACGCACACGTTAGAACTATACACTACATGTGTTTCCCGAACATTAGTTCCCAAACCAACACCCAGTTCTCATTCCCAGTAACTGTTACGAAAATATGATTAGATTAGTTCTGAGTACTTAACGCTACTGTCTGTTCCACGTTTTTCTGCCGACGAACTTTTGGGTATTAAACACATTAAATCTAAAAAATATTTAAAAGTAAGTACTTTTTTATCAATAACAAAAAAAGTCACCTTCCCCAAAAAAAATTGTTTGATGAAATTCCATAAAATATTGATTTTATTGCGATAAATTCCTATGGGAATTTAACATGGGGGCTAAAAAATAGATTTTTTTTTAAATATTTGTTTTATTTGTTGACCGATTTTCAAAATCTAACTTTTTCTTTCTTAGTTACATCATTTTCAAGCTATATCGCCAGGTTTCGGAGACGATTTCTAAAAAAATTCGTTTTTTGATCCTTCAGAATCAAAAAAAGAAACGTTTTGAAAATTGACTCCCCATTTGGAATAAAATCAATATTTGATGGAATTTCATCAAATAATTTTTTTTGTGGAGGGTGATATTTTTGTTATTAATGAAAAAGTACTTACTTTTAAATATTATTTAGATGTAATGTGTTTAATGGCCAAATGTTCGTCGGCAGCAAACCGTGGAACAGACAGTAGTTACATTTCATTACACTGCATTACATAAGAGTTATGACGGAGTAGTCTTTCCAAATGTGAGTTTGAAGCGTTCTTTGTTTACTTTCGACTTCGTGGAGAGTGACCTAAGAAGTGTGCTAATACACACTTTGGTAGGTAAGAATATGGTAATGTGTTTGTGTCATCTTGTATATTTGCCTCTCATTAACAATATAGCGAAGTATGAACGTCAACACACTGCAGGTTTTATCAATATTTTAGTGCGCGAAGTTTAAATGTTATTACACACATTTTTACTATGTAGCGTGGTTTAACGATATACTGCAACCCCCGTGCAACTATGATGAGATATGTTTAACCCTAGAGAGACTGAATAGAATTAGAGTAGTATGAAACATTCGAGAAAATAATCTATATTTTCTTTATTTTATCTCTAAAGTATACGTTGTTACCACTGGTTGGAACCGTCTTGAACGTTCCGAGAGACTGAATAGAATTAGAGTAGTATGAAACATTCGAGAAAATAATCTATATTTTCTTTATTTTATCTCTAAAGTATACGTTGTTACCACTGGTTGGAACCGTCTTGATCGTTCCGAGCCATATTTGTGTGCTGTGCGGTCATGAACAGACAATATCACCTGAGATAAATGACAAAGATGAAAAACAGGATCACACGTGTTGTCTTAGTGTCCGGTTTAGAGAGGTTCTATTGTACTTCTTAATCCTGTGGTGTTTAGTGAAATCAATGTGTATGATCACGTAGTACTAACAACAACAACAAGTACCGATTCAAAGTGCGTATTCTTTTATAGTAACTTTATTACGTAACGGATTTTAATGAAATATGTAGCATCACACGCGTCTTGTTAAGCTGCATTTGGTGGTCTCTTTATTTTCGCCCAAACTTCTGTCCGACACGGAAATCGATTCTTCGCAAAAACGACATAAACTCCCTATACCACCAAATGCAGCTGATGAAGACGCGTTTGCTGCGCCATATTTCATCAAAATCCGTTGCATATTAAGGAAAATATCAAATAATACTTACTTGGAGTGAGCGACGTTGTTGTTGTTGTAACCACGTGATCATGCACCTTGGAAATGGGCCCCTGCTAGTTTAGGGCGGGTTTGTGTCGTATCATATCATTGATAATGCAATTGTTATCCACACGTTTGTCTATGCGGGAAGCCCGAATTAATATTGACGATGATGAAACCACAGCCATACGAACACAAAGCGATATTTGTCCGTGTCTGCAGAAATGGGGCTTTTCGGATCTGTGATGTTATATCGTTTCTTATACCGGTATGCGTCTAACAAATAATATAGATCGATACAGGAGTGTACAATCCTCTATCAGGAGCTACTCGTCTAACAAGTAAATAGATCGATAGCAGGCTACAGGAGTGTGCAATTATATCTGGAGCTATTCCTGATAGAATTGCACACTCCTGTAGCCTGCTATCGATCTATATTACTTGTTAGGCGCATAACGATGTTTCATTGATGGAATGACGAGCAGTGCAGATCCTGATCAGACTGCGGATGCACAGGCTGATCTGGATCTAAACTGGTCAACCCATAACCCCATTTTCCAGTCGCAATCACATATCTGTTTGTATTGTGTTGCAGTGTTTTTATGGTGTTACTTTAATATATGCACACATACTTTCTTGACGATTGTTGGTATACTGTGGGCCGTTTCACTAAACGTCTTACGACTAAAATGTTCGTAAGTGCAAATTTAGAATCGTCTGGAAATGTAAATTGATGGATTTACATGTATTGAGCATAGGCAGCATATGCAGCCTATGCTCAATAAATGTAAATCCAATAATTGTTTACAAGAAAACATTGATAATGTTAAATTTACAGACTTTCATAATTTTGCACTTACGAATATTTTAGTCGTACGAAGTTTAGTGAAACGGGCCCCTGATTCCGACTATTATTCCTACATCTAACATCGTATGGGCATACAATGTACACGCTACACTTCATTTTAGTGTTTTACATATTCGTGTCTGTATATAAAGTCTCGATTTCCCAAATGGATAACATGGACTGTGAATACATCTTGTGTAGTAAACTGGAATAACTACCGTTTAATCTAATATAGAAATTAAGGTTCTTTTCACAAAACCCATACTTATATGTTTTACAGTGTCACGTTGCCATATGCATAATTATGTGCATACCTGTAAACTGCACACTCACAACAAGCCTATTTTGTATCGATAGAATAACTACCTCGACTTGCTAACACATGTAATCGACGGGTGTAAAATAATATACCCACGTTAAAGGTACATACCCACTCAGTAGGCACAGCATGTTTTCTATTTATCCCGTCAACACAGTGCGTATATGCCGTGAAACACGGTGCCGTGAAACATTTTTGATATCCAGTCAATACAATTTTTGCATTTTACAGCCATTTGTAGGTGTTCACGGGATAAATAGAATAGTAGGTCAGTGCCGTGAATGGGAAACAATATCTGGCGCGGCACGGAAACGGGATGTGCTCGGCAGAGCCTCGCCCATCCCGTTTCCTGAGCCTTGCCAGATATTTTTTCCCATTCACGACACTAACCTACTATTCTCTATCTATTTTCCTTATTTCTGAACCAAAGTATATGTTGTGACCACTCATTTGAACCGTCTCGGCGAGACGGTTCAAATGAGTGGTCACAACATATACTTCTGATGAGAAATAAAGAAATTCTTAAGCCTTGCCGGATATTTTTTCCCATTCACGGCACTAACCTACTATTCTCTATATCAGAGACATCATCTGGGACATGTTCTGGCAAAATAAACATTCATTCACCATTACCCCACGTATCGATTGGCATTATATATTTTATATCGGACGTAAATTTCTACACTGACATCAGGGACGATAACCGTGCTTCCTTAAACTGTTAACGGACCGTGATTACTATTTATTCTCTGTATTTATTTTTTGATTTGCATTGATCAACTTTTTAATCTGTCGAAAATATTATTTTTTCAGGTGACGCATTTAATTAGCATGCCTCATTTGCATATGAAGATACCCTGATACCACCGCGAGTCACTATCAGTAAAATAAATATTACTAAATTATTATATCTGTATAGCGGGCACTCGTAATTTTTAGAACTGGTGGAATAGTGACACAAATATACACTTTTTGAATTCCTATAAACAAAACAGTTTGTGCTTACTGAGTGGGCAAGTACCTTTAAAGGCTGGTCATACCTAATCTTTGTTTTCCAGTGGAGTAGGTAGCACGGTGTTTGATCACGTGGTACTAACAACAACAATCCGTACTGAAACTTCCAGAATCCATCCGATTCAAAGTACGTATTCTTTTATATTGTCATTATTACGTAACGGATTTTGATGAAATATGGCTCATCAAATGCGTCTCGTTGAGCTGCATTTGGTGATCTCTGTAGTTTGGCCCAGACTTCTGTCTACCGACACGGAAATAGATTATTCGCAAACACGACATAAGTCTGTGCCGAGCTCCCTGGACCACCAAATGCAGCTTATGAAGACGCGTTTGTTGCGCCATAGTTCATCAAAATCCGTTGCAGATTAAATAAAATATCAAATAATACTTACTTTGGTGTGGGCAAGATTTCAACACTTTCATCCACTGTTGTTGTTGTTGTTGTTATAACCACGTGATCATGCACTTTGGGTAGGTAACTAATTAACTTATTCTGAAATAATGTTACATGTATTTGTAAATATTGTAAATACCATTTCTGCTTGTCAACCGTTATACAATACATGTATATTCATTTCATAAAATGAGCGCTCGCAGTGTATTAAAACAGTGTAATAAAACTCGTATTACACTAGTGTACTAAATATGCAAAGTATGGTATTTATTCGTTGACTGATTTCGGGATAGCCTCGTTTCTTATGAAATCAGTACACACGGTTAATAAATATCATATTAAATCACCACTCGGGTAATATCCTCTATATCCAATATATATATTATAGGTATGAATGGCCTTTTTGTGGAATTTATCGGGGTATAAACTTGGAAAAGTCGCGTGAATACTGGACGAAGCGATAAAAAATTACAAATTTCGAAAAAAAAAATATTCTTTTTTAGAAAATTGTAATTTTTACGTCCAATATTCTCGCGACTTTTCAAGTTTATATCCCCGATAAATTCCATAAAAAGGCCATTCATTCCTTATAATTCCAGCATTTGATAACAAATCATCAAGAAAATGTGTTTATTTTCCGTTTTCTTAAGAATTATTTTAACAGCGCCTCACGGTTACGGAAAGTAGTTCGGCGTAGGAGTTCACTGGGATATAAATGTTGGACAGAGACTTGCTACGGGCCAATCAAATGTTAGGGAATTGTGTAAATATGTTTGTGCTGGAATTATTATCAATTGCACTGCATGTCTCGGATGATGTCTCAGATATTCACCTCGTGGCGTCTTTATCGGCTACACCTGATATAAATCAACTAAATGCATCAGTTTACTTAATTAGCGTCCAGGGGCCCGTTCCACTAAACTTCGTACGACTAAAATGTTCGTAAGAGCAAATTTAGGATCGTCTGGTAATGTAAATTGATGAATTTACATTTATTGAGCATAGGCTGCATGCTCAATACATGTAAATCCAATAATTGTTTACAAGAAAATATTGTTATGTGAAATTTACAGACTATCATAATTTTGCACTTACGAACATTTTAGTCGTACTAAATTTAGTGAAACGGCCTCTGGTGGTCAGTATTTTAGATTTATTTTGCCATACATTATCGTAGACAGAGACAAAGGGAGATAATTTGAGACACGCTATATAATTATGATTGTGTACTTATATAAGAACATGCGCGATATCTCATGAAAATATGTATAAACATTACGATATGTAGTCGAATGTTGACGAAATTTTCATAGCAAATGCGAAATCCTATTCCGCAGTCGCTATGTAGATTTCATCATATTTCGATGTAATTTGCAGAAAATATCACTGTTTCTGTGATTATACTTCAGCGTAATTTGTGAAATGTAATTGTTTTAGTTGTAAAATGATAATACTATACTACATGTAAATACATAAATAGTCTTCCACTATCAACACTTGTAGAATGAATTTAAATAAAAGGACATTAGTAACCCCGTGGTTGCCATACAAACTAGCGTTCGCAACGCTAAATATTGTTCAGTGTTATAACGATGTTTTATTCACATGTCGATTGTGTTTTTATGCGGCTTATACGCACAATTGGGCTAAAACGACAAATTCAGTTCGACAAGCTTCGGAATTCAACGCTTCGTAGTATTGCCTGATAAATTAACAAAATACAGTGGAACCTCTCTAAGCCGGACACCAAGAAAACACCTCTGATCTTGGCCATACTGATGATGTGATAATGCATGCTCGTGATCGCATAGCACACAAGTATGGCTCAGAATGATTAAATGCCTGATTTACAGTGAAACCTCTCTAAGCCGGACACCCTGTGGACCTCCCGGGGTGTCCGGTTTAAAGAGGTTTCGCTGTACACTCGCCTAATATTCTTTACATAGTTTGGCCACGTGGGCGTTGCGCGGGCTGTGCAATTGTAGGCAAGTTGTAGAGTATCACAATGGTTGGCGGGAACTTGATACCACTGGTATAATTGGTGTGACGCTTTCTCGATTTCCTTGCCACCACACGCAACATATGATCGTACATCACCTGTCAAAACTCGCTCGCACTGCCGGCAATTTGATGCTGCGTGAATTTGGTGAATTTCAATAATGTGTTGACAAACATGTATGAACCGTATTTGGTTTCTTATACGAGATGTTCATGTTTAAACGTGTTAAAATGTGTTTACTGTATTGTTCATGTACCTTAGTATATTCATGGGCGGATTCAGGGGGAGGGGGGGGGCGGATCCAGCGCCCCCCCCCCCCCTAAAATTCACCGAGTAAAGATTTTGTACAAGTTACAAGGCACGTTTCATGCCAAGTGCCATGTATTCGATGCATTTTTCTGTCGTTGTCTTATTGTTTCAAAATGTAAACGTTTTCAATCAAAAATCATGTCTAAACATACTGTGACAGTGTCAATATTTTTGCTCCAAAATGCACCAGAACGCAGGAAATGCGATGTAGATTTCAAAAGATTTCAGGGGGGGGGGGGGAATTCCCCCGGACACCCCTAGCGTATCTCCGCTCGGTCGACTATTTTGCAATACTTGACTATATTATCGAACGAGCTAGCATAGCTCGTTCGATAATATAGTCAAGTATTGCAAAATAGTTACGCCCCCTCTAACCCGAAATCCTGGATCCGCGCGTGGTATTACTACTGTTTGTTACTACCTGCCCAAATTTTACGGCTATATAAGTAATGCAAAAACAATATTTACTTCAATAATATTAAGTCTTAGCAAAATTTAAGAGTGATCCTTCCTTATATTTCGTGAAATTTTGTCCAATATTGATATTATTACGAATTATTTGTCTATGCGAATTTAACATGGGGAGAAATGAGGTTGAGGAGCTGTAGTCCATGAGGTACACAACATCTGACTACCAATTGGCGGGAATAATTGCCACTATGTTTTTCAAATAGCTTGATGTGTCCATAATACGAAATCACGTGATGGACTTTCGTGGTGCCCAGCTAAACATGTTTTTGGCGGCCATCTTTAAAAATGGCGGCCAAGTGTGGGGTATGTTATAGTAAAATCGCAATATCTCAGAGGTCTGAAGACATACAAGCCTACATTTTGGTTTTATTTATTCAGTATAGGTGTTCGCAAGTCATGGCACATGCGGATTACCAAGTAGTGATAGTATTGATATTATTACGAATTATTTGTCTGTGCGAATTTAACATGGGGAGAAATGAGGTTGAGGAGCTGTGGGAGGAGACAAAAACGAAAAAGGAAAATTGACTCAGAAACCTGGCTAGATATCTTGGAAATGATCTAACTAAGAAAAGTCTGATACCTGGCATAAAGGATAGGAATTTGGAACTGCTGTTCTAGTTAGAGTGTCTCATAACTCACAGCTCGCTGGTATAACCTTTGCAATAGGGATGACACAATACTAAAGAAGAACACTATTAATATAATAAGTATAGTGGGACTCGGCAAGCTTAAAATGTTTCATGAACCGATATTTCGGCAAGACTCATAATTCCTACGCGTTTCCTATCCTTGCATGACACACTTGATAGAAAATGACACTATCCAGTTATGTTCTGTGTGTCTTACGAATCATCAGCCTTACTCGGTTGTCCACTTTCCATCAGCATTGCACACGTTACAGACGAGCAATAACATATAACACTGTAATAACAGTAGTGTAATAAACATGCAAATGCGAACGGAAATGTTATGTGATCGGTATACAGTGTAAGTGCACACACGAACGAACATGACAGGTTGGTTCCAACCTGTCGTGTTCGTTCGTGTGTGCACTTACACGCTGACCCCATTGCAGCTTCACTGTGTATGATACTGCGCTCAGACAATAAAGGGAATAACAAATTCATGCTGATTTAATATGATATTGATAAAACAAGATTACCGATTTCTGCACCTAATTTTTTATGAAATGGGTAAACTTGTTTATTAATCAATAAATATTAAATCAACGCTCATGAAAAATCCTCTATACATTTATTGTTTTTATATTGCTGATTTTCGTTATGCTATTGTTACACCGTCTGCTGTTCTCGTCTTATTAAACCGTCGCGAAATAAGTCCCTTTAACTAATGTTTACAAAGTCTGTCTATAACCATCACTCATTGTATGACCTTATTTTCCTCTCGTCTTACTCTGACTGTCTTGTTCCTAAGGTAACACATAGCGAGATTCATTCAACGTGCAAATACAATCTGGCACAGGGTTTGTGTTTTGTCCAGATCTTTCGAAGTAACATCTCCAATGATCCTAACGACAAGTATATCCTTTGTCCGGCGATTGCAATGTTTTAGCGAGTATGAGGTATGCTGGTCAACCATTTCGGCAAAACCAATGTGGTCATGAATAATCACATATCACCGTCTGGGTTGCTTTCAGGTGTAGACTGGTTCAATTTTTCATCCAGTTTTCCGTAATGAATATTCACGTTTTTGTTGTCCTGAAACCAATCTATACGTGATCGATAAAAATGGGTAAATAAAGAACCGATGATTAATTCAGAATTAATGATTGAATTTTAATAAGATGTATCATTAAACATCACTCATGGTCATGTTCGCAACCAGTGTAGACCAATACGTGGAAACCAATAAAGATCAACCTGCAAGTCATTGCAGGTTGATCTTTATTGGTTTACACGTGTTTCAATAAAACCGTTAATTCAAACGTACCCATCAGTCAAAGGAGATATCTATTTTTTTCGATCAACTACAGTTATACGGAGCAAACTTGATTGCGTATGTGTTATGTATTGTATTTTCTCCGACAGTAGCTCAAATAACCCTTTGAATGGTTTAATTAGAAAAGACATAAAATTTGATCCAGTTTTGTAAACAAGTTATTCTGGTAACGGGAGCATGAACGGTTCGTGTAGGTACAAACGGCATACCAGTGCATTGTGGGTACAATAACTGTATTAATTAGAACGAGAAGCGAGTACGTGAAGATATTCAACTTTACAATGATAAATTATATCGTTCTTGGCAGCGTACTTTTGCATATTTATCCTACATCATCCATATTACTGAAGTTTAACACCGGTCTTCTATGGAGAGTCAGAGATAGTATGGTGTCATGACGTTTGTGTTCATTTCATCTTTCACGGTCTTTAGTATTTAATTAAACAAAACAATACAATACTTAGTCAGCATACAGTGTCGTTCTGGAGCCGGTGTTCTCTATAATATGTAAACGAGCCTTAATCAGAATATACTTATATTTAAGGAATACAATCATAGGTTGTTGCGTTTACTGCAGTTAGAAAAACATTTGGTCTGTTTAAAGTGCGTGGAGTATGTTTTCCATACTACAGTAAACGCAAACAGCCCATGTTTTTGTATTATTTATATTTCCATTGCATGTTCTGAGAGTTTCAAACATCTAAATAGCCAAATATGGATCATCTTCGTTTTCGCAATTCGTGGTACAGCGAATATATTATGAATATATGGAAGCTGTAAATATTTTGAAATAAACTTTGCAATCGTTAAACTCATTAACTCATACCTCAGGTTAATACCACAGGAACTACTTTGTGTCGCGTATGACAAAAGTATGGAAGAAACACGTAATTGCTTGCATGGAAATCAGTAAAAAAAAAAGTAGTGCCGCCGTAAAGCTGATTAATACGCTAGTTACCACCTGTAATTCACAACACGTGTTTCCTATAACTTGTATTAGTCACATCTCGCCCAGTTCCAATAGACTGTGTTACTAGCATTATTTCGGTTTGTGCGACCAGTCTTGTCACTGGACAAGCGGACAACAAGATCAGACTTTGCTGACTTTCCAATATGTGTTCAATTGATGACAATGTGTGTGTGCAATGGCAGATTCAGGTAGGGGAACTCCCCCCCCCCCCACCCCTAAAATTCGGCGAGTAAAGATGGTTTTGCTCTAAAGTGCACCGGAACGCAGCAAAATGGGATGTAGAGATCATATTTAAACATATTCCGGAGGGCAAACCGCCGGTCCCACCTAGCAGTCTCTCGAGTTCTGCTCGCTCGACGAACGAGCGGTGCTAGTTCGAAAATATTTCAAGTAAGAAGTCCCGTCCCCACCCCACCCACCCATCCCCATCCACCACTAACCTGAAATGCTAGATCCGTCCCTGGTGTGTTTTGATGGATACTCGAGAACTTTGTTCGACTGATGCGAAAACTGGTCTACGTATATTTAATGAGCCAATATTCTAAGGATAAATATTTATATATGCTATAAATTCGTCCGAGCTATTTTCTTGAGATCTTGTAATCCAACAGTTATATCATGTCATCCACTTAATTAGGCCAGTCATAACAAACGTGGGACCATTGTGCTTGCGAACAGCGTTGTTTATGTAGCCTGTTTCATCAACATTGCAAAGTATACTTATCTAGCAAAGTATACTTTGAAGGAGAAATTTTCAATTTAAGGATAAATTTATTAATTTTTATTATACTGAATTTATTACATTATCACAGCCATTTTGGCTGTGATAATGTAATATATTCAGTATAATAATTCTGCATACTTTTAATCATCGAATATATGTAGTCGTTAGTTCTATACGAAATAATGCATTTCAGGAAAAATAAATGATTACTCCCTCAAAGTATCAGCGCAAACTGATCTGAAACAATACTGTTCACCATGTAGTCTGTCAATCATTTATGCTGATTCTGCAAAATCAAACACGCTAGATCAGTATCTTTATTGACTTTGTCTGGGTCTGTTTTTGACACAATACGGGTACATTTAGACTTGGGGTATGGCTTTACTCGCACCGTTAATACTATCCCTTTCCTAGGATATCGGATCACGCTTGTCGTACATGTGGCCTGTATTACATACGGTTACCGTGAAATAATTACGCAACATACTCATTCATTTTAATAACAACCTCGCTGTATCTTAACTGGCGTGAAATGTATGCTCCGGAGATAAATCTTCCAGCAAGGCATACATTTTATATTCATAATTAGGCCTGAACGTAGTTGTGCGGGCAACAGTCCAGAATATACCATGTAGGGTTGGCATTTTGGCATTTTGTTTTTCATTTCATGTTTACAAGGTGCATGATCACGTGGTCATAACAACAACAACAGTGGCTGAAAGTGTTGAAATCTTGAAAGTATTATTTGATATTTCCTTAATTTGAAACGGATTTTGATGAAATATGGTGCAGCAAACGCGTTTGCATGCGCTGCATTTGGTGGTCCAGGGAGTTTGGCACAGACTTATGTCGTTTTTGCAAAGAATCGATTTTCGTGTCGGAGACACGGAAATCGATTCTTCGCAAAAACGACAGAAGTTTGGGCGAAAATATAGAGATCACCAAATGCAGCTTAACAAGACGCATTTGATGCGCCATATTTCATCAAAATCCGTTACGTAATAAGGACACTATAAAAGAATACGTACTTTGAATCAGATGGATTCTGGAGATTTCAGTACTTGTTGTTGTTGTTAGTATCACGTGATCATACACCTTGGTTTAGTACACATAGTTAGACATTGGTACGTGCCCATACGACATAATTATTGCTTGCTATCTTGATTCGCGGGTTATACAAATACAGTGGAACCTCTCTAAACCGGACAACAAGAAGCATATGTGATATTAATTTTGATGTGTTTCTTGGCCATTTATATCAGGTGTTAATGCATGTTCGTGATCGCATAGCACACAGCTATGACTCGGAATAATCAAATGCCTAATTTACAGTGAAACCTCGCTAAACCGGACACCCTGGGGCCCTCCCAGGGTGTCCGGTTTAGCGAGGTTTCACTGTAATAACCAGTAAACCAGTATATAAGCATGGTCTCATGTCGAAAGTGACAGTACTTGAAACTGTATCACTACTGTCTGTTCCACGGTTTGCTGCCGACGAACATTTGGCCATTAAACACATTAAATCTAAACAAATATTTAAAAGTAAGTACTTTTTTATCAATACCAAAAAAAGTCACCTTCCCCAACAAATTTATTTTTATGAAATTCCATCAAATATGGATTGTATTGCGAAAAAACGATTTTCCTATGGGAATTTAACATGGGGGCTGAAAATAGATTTTTTTATTTGTGGACCGATTTTCAACATCTAACTTGTTTTCTTAGTTACATCATTTTCAAGCTATCTCGCCAGGTTTCGTAGTCAATTTCCAAAACGTTTTTTGCAATAAAACCAATATTTTTTTTGTGGATGTTGACATTTTTGTTATTGATGAAAAAGTACTTACTTTTAAATATTAGTTTAGATGTAATGTGTTTAATGGCCAAATGTTCGTCGGCAACAAACCGTGGAACAGACAGTAGGTAGTAGGCGATAAAAAATTACAATTTTCGAAAAAGAAAATGATTTTTTTTTCCCGAAAATTGTAATTTGTTATGTGTTTGCCCTCACAACAAGACTTACTTTATGTCTTAGCTATCGCTTGGGTACGGTGGTAATCGCGGAACCTTCGCACATTCCACAACCAGGGCGGTCTACGGCGGTATTTGCTAGGAGAAAGCACACATACATATAACATATAAATGCAACGTAAACCTCACAAGACAAACATTAGTATTTACATAATATGCATGTACAATGTACAACAAATTCATACTGTGTAGAACATACCAACGTCAATGCATGAGTGTGTATATTATTTCAGGGTAGCAAGCGAGTCTTATGTGTTGGTATCAACACACTTAAGATATCACGTGTTCATTCCGATTACAAATCTTCGAATAACATTTCATATATGTTTTATATAACACATTACATAGAACTCCAAATAGCTGTCGTTAGTCTTTGTATTAAACCATCTTATTTTTGTCAGAAACAAATGTGTTATGTTGCTACCAGCCGAATATGATACATTATGATGTGTATATATATGCGTTACTGTCAACGTATTTAAAAGATAGTCAATGTGCATTAGCGTCGCGGTCAATGACCTCTTATATAGCATCGGGTTGCATAGGGTAAACCTGGAAACCTGTTGTATTTTCCATCGATTGTTTTAGCTGCACCATATACAACTTGACACCATATCATTCGTTCGGTATATAGTTGTAATCAACGATGAACTGTTAATCTATAAAATAAAACGATATCTCGCGCACATGCATCGGGGAATACGAACTGGGTGCAACTAACGGTACGTACCAGGCACATAGTGACGCATGCACTATGTAGCGCATGACATATTGCATTGCCGCAGACAATATATGTAATTGTTATAGTTCATATATTATATTTTTAATAAATTAATTTCGTAGCGAGCGCTATTAGCGCTCGCTACGAAATTAATTTATTAAAAATTCAATATGTGAACTATAACGTACTTATTGTTTACCAGCCCACTCGCGAAGCTCCGCCCCTAAACGAGATTTGGAATCGCTATACTAGCATGTGAGTGTCGGTGTGACACGAAGTGAGCGCGTGTTTGGGCGGTAATATGCGTTGCGCCTCGTGAACGGGTGACAACAAAGCGTAAACTCAGTTCTAAATATAGCGGCTGAACATTTACTGATTAATTTAATAGATATTGGCGAAAGTGTTGCAATATGCAATTAATTGAGACGAAATTCTGTTCTTTCATTGGTCGAGAAATTAGGGTAAACAATGCAAATAATGCCATGATTGTTACAGAAGTTCACTGTCAGTCAGACATGGCAGAGTCCGTGGCATGTGAATGCGTGGGAAATCCACTGGAAAGTATATATACACTATTGAATAATCACTATCTGTTGTGCTCCTATCACGCATGTTGCGTATGTCGGAGCTAGGAGGCGTTTATATCATACACTGTCCATATATAGTTCAACCCTAACTCTTTAACATTCGCCAATATTGCAGATCCAGATGACCCGGCTTATTACGAGCCGTTTCACCTTGATCTACCGTATTTGTCATGACTTGTTAGTCTTTGTAAAAGAACAAACAATGTTTAGCTGCGAGCCTCTCGTAGCTTATGCAGCCGGTTCTCAAAATACAGTCAGATATCACGGCGCTATTTTTTTCAGATTAATAAAATAATCCAAATTAGTCTAATAATTAGCATAGAGCAGTCAATATCAGATATTTAGGGTGGATAGTATGTCAACCATCTACATATAGCCTGTGTGATACACAGTAGAATCTCTCTAAACCGGGGACCCAGGGGTGCGTTTCACTAAACTTTGTACGACTAAAATGTTCGTAAGTGTAAATTTCGGATCGTCTGGAAATTTCAATTGATGTATTTACATTTATTGAGCATAGGCTGCATATGCAGCCTATGCTCAATAAATGTAAATCCAATAATTGTTTACAAGAAAACATTGCTAATGTGACATTTACAGACTATCATAAGGTATGCGGCCGTGCGTGGCGAATTTAACAGGTATTATCATCAGAGGTAGATGACAATGGCACACATAAAATTAAGCATACAAAGACTGCGTGTGTGTCCGTTTTAGAGAGGTTCTACTGTATGTGGCATTGACTGTATAATGAGGCTTATGGCTTCAGCGACAAGTTTAGCCCCAGATCAGTCTCTGATCGAAACCTGCATCGTTCGCCAGTCAGTCAATGAAACACCCTTAATGCTTCTAACTCGTCGTTTTGATCTTCTAGCTCGTCGTTTATCAGTCCCCAGTCGCACGCTAGAATATCAGACACGCCATTAGCCGCATTTCTCCAGTCACAGCCATACAATATGACACAAGCCATGGGATTTTGTACATAAGAACATGTGCGATATATCGTGAACAATAATTACAAAAAAATATATATATCTTCCGTAAGTGACGTCGAAAATTGAAGAAATGTGCAGAGAAAATTCGGAATATAATTCCGCATTTGCTATGAAATTTCGTCAACTTTCGATATCACTGACAGAAAATATGACCGTTTCTGTCAATAATTTACATGAAAAATCACACACCTTACATGTCGGTACAGAATCACGTGTCTTGTCTCATATAGATATGATCATGTGATCTAAAATTGTATGTCTGTACTGGCTGACATTCAGTAAGGTGTTAATATTGCCTCATTGTATCATAGCGTGTATGTTGACCCATTGAACAATGGCTGTGACTGGGAAAATGGGGCTTATGGGATTTGTGATCAGTGTAGCTGCTGATCAAATAGCACACTCGTGTAGCCTGATACTGGTCTGCATTGCTTGGTAGACGCAGGACATATGTTCATTGATGGAATGACGAACAGTGCAGATCCTGATCAGACTGTGCGGATGCACAGGCTGATCTGGATCTACACTGGTCGCAAAGCCCATACGCCCTTTTTCTCCAGTCACAGCAATAAATCAATAGATAAGAAACAAGTCGAGTGCCAATTGTCACTGCTCCATTAACGGAAACGTTCCATTCGGGTAGCTTTTAATATTGGTTCCCGATTTCTACAATAGCCAAATGGTTTATAGTGTAATGAGTATCTGTTGCGGAGAACCAAATTTATTATAGTGTACATTTATCTATTACGTCATATCAAAATGACATAATCATTTATATAATATCAAGTATACTGATTCCTGAATTTAGTACTGAAGCTGTTTAATGACTGTTTGTGTTTGTGGTTTATTCGCAGTATGGATATAAATTCAATGCTATGTGTTGGTAGGAGAGATATGCACGTTCGACAAGATTCTAACACGGGACAGTTGCCAAATACAACTAGTAATATCAACACGCTACTTTGTGTTGGTCGTTCTACATGTAACGATCATGTCCAACACATGCCGGAGACGGGAGATACACCGATGGGGGCGATTTACGACGATGTAACGACTACTGGGTCAGCGCGGAAATACGACAATGAAGACAGGTACATAACCGCCTGCGATAATCTTGCCCGGATGTCGACGTTTCTGAGCATATATTTGCTATCTCAAATAGAAGTACACCAGTTTGATTGGCTGAGCCTGAGCTGTAGCACAGTTCATGCTCAAACAATCAGGCTGCTTCATTTTAAGCGCAGTATTCAAGTTGTTTTTAAATCAAACAATGGAAAAGTGTTGGCAAGATTAACGCAGTCGGCGGTGTAACCTATCTATGGTCTAGTAACATAAGGTCGTAACTGCTATGCTTTAGCAGTTACGACCTTATGTTACTAGACCATCGATATGTTTGACAAAAATAGCCGTCGCCCAAGGCCGAGTAAAAATAGTCCCGAACGCGGAAATGAAGCCATATTAGGTAACTATGTTATAATCTCACCTTGTGATGTGCCACGTGATGCTGTTGGAAAGTCACACGGAAATAGTACCGAGATGGAGTTAATATTGAGGCAGTCAAACAGGAAGCGGTTTCAGCATAAATAGACACAATGGGGCATGTGCAAATTTATTGAGATCACGTGGCCGTGTTTAAATAAAACTGATTGTAAGAATTACTTGCGACAAAGGATCTCGTTTATAATCCTGCACTGCTATTGGTGTTTGAAAGTGTGATCAATTCCATTTGAGTGTATACATCCGCGATTCTGATGATTGTTTTCCGTTGTCGAATAGTAATTAATTCACACAATGGCTGCATGTCTTTATCCTGCGACCCACTCATTGTGCGTGACGTAAATGCGGACACGGGTGCTTCATCATTCTTGAGTGTAAAATGCATGTGGATGAAGATTATTTTGGACCATAACGGGATATAACCTACTTGATGATGATACGTGCGCCATGACACAGCAGTTGTATTCCGTCTTCCCCACATCACGTGACTGAAATCTACGCTTTACAAATGTGGACAATGTCCTCTACTTTAAGATATTAATAACTTCAACCACGGAAGCGATGTATCAGTGTCCTTGCCAACGAAAATAATGACACAGTGTGACAGGCCAAAAGAAAACATGTGTATTAGCTGTGTTATCAGCATAGACATTGACCAGTCCATACGTCAATACAGTTGCCTAAGCAACGCCGTGATTATCATTCACACCAGTTCGGCGAGATCACAGTGATGTCACATTACAATCATACTATATATACTATTTCAAATATGGCCGTATTCCTTAACCCTTTCAACCCTACATACCATAAAGCCAACACTTGCAAACACTGTATATTCAGATGAGCCGGCTCGTAAATTACCCTGTTTATTAATGGAATAGTCCAAATTAAGCATGGAAAGGACTATGTGCATATAATATACAAGGTGTATGATCACGTGGTACTAACAATAACAACACGTAATGAAACTTCCATAATCCATCCGATTGAAAGTACGTATTCTTTTATATTGTTCTTATTACGTAACGAATTTGGATTAAATATGGCGCATCAAACGCGTCTTGTTAAGCTGCATTTGGTGGTCTCTGTATTTGCACCCAAACGTCTGTCTCCGACACGGAAATCGATTCTTTGCAAAAACGACATTTGCATATTAAGGAAAATATCAAATAATACTTTCTTTGGTGTGGGCGACGTTGTTGTTGTTGTAACCACGTGATCAGGCACCTTGATATATATAGGGATGAAAGAAATAACAGTTGATATCTTTATTTTGGTACAATTTCACTTATACTTAGTTTACCATATAACCGGTACGGGATGTGTACACAAAATATCTGAGCATGTTCTTGAATATGTGCAACAAGCGGTTTGATTGGATGATAGTCCCAGCTAATATAATCTCTAAGTTTGACAGTCGTTGGTGTACCCGGACATGCTTTTATTTCGAACACAAATGATTCCGGGTTTGGATGACACTTACGCAATGCTAAACAAACAAATGTTGTGTTGCATTACGCAAACTGCGCATATGTCCATCCATCTTATAAACTAATGATGTAGACAACGATCCGAGAAATTCGGGTTTGTTTCAGCTTAACACACCTGTGTCTGAACATCCTCATCAGGCACGTGGTCTGTGTTTATCGCAAATGGGTATTTTCTCCAAAATATACAGTGAAACCTCGCTAAACCGGACACCCTGAGAGGTCCCCAGGGTGTCGTGTTTAGCGAGGTTTCACTGTAAATCACACATTTGATTATTCAGAGCCATAGTTGTGTGCTATGCGATCACGAACATGCATTATGACCGGAGATAAATGACCAAGAAACCCATCAAAAGTATGATCACATACATTTATTTGTGTCTGGTTCAGAGAAGTTCCACTGTATTTTGAACAATTTTCTGTCACAGGTCGTTGGCTTTTTAGAGTTTAGTTTCTGAAAACTAATGAATTTCAATTGATCGTTGGATGATTTGTTTGCTGGCATGGATTGGTTGTGGCCTAGAGGTTGGAGCCCTGGGGCCGTTTAAACTTCGTACGACTAAAATGTTCGTAAGTGCAACATTACGATAGTCTGTAAATTTCACATTAGCAATGTTTTCTTGTAAACAATTATTGGATTTACATTTATTGAGCATAGGCTGCATATGCAGCCTATGCTCAATAAATGTAAATCCATCAATTGAAATATCCAGACGTTCCTAAATTTGCACTTACGAACATTTTAGACGTACGAAGTTTTGTGAAACGGGCCCCAGGACTTCACTTCCAGAGGTCGTGGGTTCAATCCCAGCCACAGGCGTGAACATACTTTCATTGTAGTACCATCCCACTGGTATTTCGGATGATACTTGAAACCTACGTCGTATCTCTCTATGTGGCTATGGCAGGAGATTCGGGGCTTATGGGATTTGTGATCAGTATAGCTCCTGATCAAATGACACACTCCTGTGGACTGAAAACTATCCGCACAGTCTGAACAGGATCTGCACTGTTCGCCATTCTGTCAATGAAAAACTGGTTATGGTTGAAACCATAACCAGTGTTTCATTGATAGAGTAACCAGGGTTTCATTGATAGAATGACGAACAGTGCAGATCCTGTTCAGACTGTGCGGATGCACAGGCTATTCTAGATCTACACTGCAGCAAAACCCATAAGTCCAATTTCTCCATTCACAGCCACATATAACAGCTGTTGCAGGGACGTTTAATCCATTCAGCACCATTGCATTCTTAATATTTAAGAACAGTGTCAATTCACATGTTGATATGGTTTTACACTAGTCGCAAATGTACAAGTAATCAACCATGCTCTATGTGGTCATAGCTCTTCGCATATGGCCGCCATCTGACGACGGGCGCCTTACAACGTTTGTGACTAGCATAGGCCATGTAGCCGATTTCATAAAAATTGCAAAGTATACGTTTCTAGCAAAGTATATTTGAGGGAGTAATCATTTATTTTTCCCAAAATGCATTATTTCATGTAGAACTAAACACTGCATATATTTGATGATTCAAAGCATGCAGAATTATTATACTGAATTTATTAGATTATCACAGCCAAATTGGCTGTGATAATGTAATAAATTCAGTATAATAAAAATTAATAAATTTATCCTGAAATTTAAAATTTCTCCCTCAAAGTATACTTTGCTAGATAAGTATACTTTGCAATGTTGCTGAAATAGGCTACTAGTCAGCCTGCGACGTCATACGATCGGATACATGGCCTACACAATCGAGCCTGCGCTAATCTTGCCAACAGTTGTCAATAGTTTTCTTTCGGAATGCTTGACTATTGTGCCTGAAATCGGGCAGATTGATTGGATGAGCCTGAGATGTGCTACAACTCAGGCTCAACCATTCAAACTGCTTGTTTGCGAGTTGAGATTGCCTGAATACATGTTGAGAAACATTTTCAGAATGATTGAATATTGTGCCTGGAATCGGGCAGATTGATTGGCTGAGCCTGAGCTGTGATACAGCTCAGGTTCAACCATTCAACGTGCTTGATTGCTAGTTGAGATTGCCAATACATGTTGAGAAACGTTTACATATTTGCCGGTTTAACGCAGGCGGTTGTGTCGCTTTTCCTCATTCATTACCATCAGCAAAATCATTATAATTATTCTAATACTTCTGAGTGAATTTGTATAGCACATGCGATTCATCCTTTCAACCTTGTAGACCAAGGGTCAGTTTCACTAAACCTCGTACGATTAAGAAGTTCGTAAGTACAAAATTAAAATTTACAAAAAAAACCTGAGCGCTGCTGAGTGATATTGGCAAAGAGTTAGTGGGTCTGTTCACATTTAGTGACATACATTATACATGTAGGCGGGAATGGCAGCATTCTGAAATCAAGTTAATGAGAGAATCAAATTGATAACAATCATCTTACAACTTTATTATCGTACGAAGTTTAGTGAAACGGGCCCCATAATCCAAAAATGTGCAAGTACTATTGATCAAGACGAATCGGCTAGTTACGAGCCGTCTCAGATGGATCTGCAGTATTTGATAAAAAAAATCCACATTTTCGATTAATCGAATAATCTCTAATTATCACGGAGCAGTCAATGTCAGATATTTAGGGGTGAGCCTCTTAACAACGAGTGTGAGTCTACACGTGTGAGCTACATTGGCAAAATTTTAAACGCAATAAGCATCGTTTTCTCATCGTCCACATTGTGGTATAGCCGTTATAGATGGCCAGCCGTCAGCCATCATTCTTCACATCCGGGTACTCAGTCATCCAGTTGTTGCAAAATACCGAAAGTAGTCATTGAAATCCGCCGAACCCTAATGAGACAATATGAGACTAATGTATAGCTATACTGTATTCTTAACTCTTTGCATGCTGGGAAATTTGTGGGATATAAATAGTTCAAATATACCAGCAGAATTCATTATAGTAATGTCCAATAACTTCCGAAGGGAAGCACATTTAATACATATATATCATACTATTTTGATAAAGACCATGTGATCGAAAATTTAATAAAAAGAATGACTTTAAAACAATGTGAATTAATTATATTTTCCTTTTATTTCTCGCTATCGATATCATGAATATGTCTTGAAATTTCATTAGAATTGCGTCCGGAGAGAGTCAAATAAGAAACATACTCGTAACTTGTTGGATGTTATTTTCACCGCTAGCATGCAAAGAGTTACTGCATACGTATATTTTCCCGAAGCGGATTTCGTAAACATCTCGGCCGTTCATGTAGGTTGATTTACTTTGTCAGTATCAGTGTTAATAGACGTTTCATCTTTCTAAACAGTTCGCCCGGAATGACCTTTTTATCGAGCTGTGTTCTGGCAAAAAAAAAAAACGCATTCTAGAAAACAAATCTGACATGCTTTGCATTCTCCTCATGTGTACTAGTCCAACCTGCTGACCCACATGTTATTGCAATATTTATTCTGGTGAGTATTTATTTTGGAAATACTTCTTTAAATAGTTTAAACTAAATCTTAATGGATTGAATGGACGTTTTTATTCCTGCAAACGACTTACAGAAATAGTTCATGTAATTGTATTTTATTGGTAGGACCATTTTCTATTATCATGATTATAATGCACAACAACCATCTACATGTATCATAGCAGTCATTGTCTTGTAGAATTGGCATACATGCAGAGAGAACGGTGTTGAATCAGGGCTCTAGATAAGGAATTAGTAATTGAGTATTGTTACTCCATCATTTCTGAAGCAATTGGGTATTTAAAAATGTTAATGGGGTAAACTTAAATAACACTACTGTTTACACATTAACAGACAGCAATTATTGAATAGTTTGCTTCGAAATGAAAACATATCTTGGCATTTCATTAGAATTGTCTCCTTGGAGACAATTCTAATGAAATACCAAGATGTGTTTTCATGGAAAAATAAGAAATATATGCTATATTGATGGCCTGTTTATTGTTTTCTGCAGCATGATAAATGTACCACAAGTGTTCTCATTGCTTTTTGATACTCACTACTTCTGATTTCAATTGGGTTTTTGGCAATTTTAATTGGGTATTTACGCAAATACGCAGCTTATCTGGAGCGCTGTTGAATGTTGGTCAATTCTGTAAGAATGTTTTATAACAGTTCTATGAGAAATATCGGTCCCTATTGAGGCCAGAAGCGTCTGTGAGTATTTCTCATCGTAAACACACATGGGTCTCGTACTTCGTAAATGTAGCATAATATTTCTATTTCCCCATTATGCCTTTCTGTGTGAGGTTTGAAACGTCCGTAATACACCGACGCCTGGTTGTGACAACAGTGCCATGCTTGTCGTTGTGGACACATTGCTTATCGTCTTTTTTGTCGATGCGGTGTATAGCTATGCTTCTGGTAAATGCTATTTTGTCTCCACCACGGATGCTTATGTGCTAGAATATCGTCATTGACCTTAACTGAACTATTATAACTCAGTAACATGCACATCATTTCATGTGTGCATGCATCACTATTTTGCGAACATAATGGAAATGACCCGTCCAAATGGTATACAGGGAAACCGTCCAATTTGTGACTTTTAGTTTTGACCCCTTCCAATTAAATTGTAATAGCTAAACTATGTCCAGTCATTTATGTTAATAAAAACATTCATTCAATGCAATGCAGTAAAGATATGCAAACATCTTTTTGAAATAGTTAAAAACAAAGTATAATGCAATGCATTATACTTTGTTTTTAACTATTTCAAAAAGATGTTTGCATATCATTACTCAGCGAAATAAATATTGCAATAATATAGAGGTGACCGGTTAGAAAGTTGGACTAGTATAATTATATTGCCTATTAGCGGCTATGTTAATTGTATACAAACGATTAAAGAAAGAAACGGTGTACAATATACGTCAATATAACATTGCCATTCACAATTCTGACATGCACGTCATACTAAACCAAATATTCAAATCTTAATTGTACAATGGATATGTATGTGCACGCTTGTGAATATGATAGCGCTTGCTTATGATTTGTTTTCATGTTATTTTTCATAATTATATTGCCTATTATTTCACGTGTATCAAATGCATATAGTTTAATAAACGCTTACTTGTGTTAACAGGACGTTTTGCATATGGGTTACTGTATTCGTTTCGGGTTATACGTACATTGTAGATCACTAATAAGTATGTAAACGGTACTTTGGACTGAAAGCTAACAAAACCGGGCCTATTATATTTGCGATAAGTGAAGATTCAGGTCATTCGAACTAAGCTAACTATAACCAGACGCTTGCTGAACAACCCTACATACCCATGACTGGCTTGGCTCTCATGTACGTTTTTACCTTTGGCTCTTTTGTTACCTGGGAGTTAGATTGGGTTATTGTCCATTATAAAAGTAGTAGGATTATTACTGATTCTACTGCTTTTGGGAGGGGGCCAAGTGATTCTGGTGTGGCGAGGACCTGGCATCAGATCAGGATTATTCTGATTTCAGGGCTGAATATATAATGTTTTTTATTGTAATTATGCGGTACTCATTTTGGGATTTCCCCCCATTTGTACATGTACACTCATGGGCGGATTCAGGGGGGGGGGCGGAACCGGGGGCTTAGCTCGTTCGATAATATAGTCAAGTATTGCAAAATAGTTACGCCCCCCCCCCCTAACCCGAAATCCTGGATCCGCGCCTGTACACTTGTACAGGCAATATATGGGATTTAGTATTAAACCCATTGACCCGACCTTAAATGACCTTAGCTGTTGATAGGCCGTTAAGCCCTAACAAACAAACAAACAAATCCATGCTAATAGGTGGGCTACCATCATTGGTTTTCGCTACTCAGACTGGATTTGTTCATGGTGCCACAAATAAACAATTGGCTATCGTTTTCACATCGTTTTGGTTCGTTTTATTAGAAAACAATGTGTTCGTTGGTTTAAACGTATCACATAATTAAAACTACGCCACCTGGCATTACTTTTGTTTTTAATATAAAATGTAACAACATAATGCTTGAACATGATTCAAAGATACAATAACAATGTAACATACTTGTGGCATATAACAGTACATAATTCCAGCACACACATATTTACACAATTCCCTAACATTTGATTGGCCCGTAGCAAGTCTCTGTCCAAAATTTATATCCCTGTAAACTCCCACGCCGAACTACTTTCCGTAACCGTGAGGCGCAGTTAAAATAATTCTTAAGAAAATTGAAAATAAACACATTTTTTTGATGAATGTATTTCAAATGCTGGAATTATAAGGAATGAATGGCCTTTTTGTGGAATGTATCGGGCATATAAACTTGGAAAAGTCTACGTTTATACCCCGATAAATTGCACAAAAAGGCCATTCATTCCTATGATGGAAATATGTATGTGGATGATTTTTTACAGACAACCACACCGCGCACGAATACGCTTGAAGATAATAAATTGCTATGTCATATAATACGATGCGCATTTCTACGTCTCAAAGAGAACTTTTAATTATAAGGTATCTGTTTCATTTAAAATTCCATGATTGCAAATTTTCCGGCTCGCTGTCCGAATAGAATGCGGCGCGGTGTAAAGCTAGGCGAGTTTGCCCGTTTGTCACACGCACCGATTGTCTGCACTCGCTTCCATTCCCCGGACGATTTGCAAACAGCCCGCGTTAATATTGCCAATATGTCAACGTTTCTGAACATCCAATGACAATCTCAACTCGCCATCGAGCAATTTGATTGGCTGAGCCTGAGCTCACGCTCGGTCAATTAAGCTGCTTGATTTCAAACACAATATTCAAGTACATGTACAAGTATTTTGAAATAAAAGAATTGGCAAGATTAGCGCATGCGGTTGGCCACCATCTTTGATTTTGTCTAACCATTTACCACATATTTGATTAATCTCGGCTACATTCATTATAGGAATGAATGGCCTTTTTGTGGAATTTATCGGGGTATAAACTTGGAAAAGTCGCGGGAATACTGGACGAAGGCCGGAGGGCCTCGTCCAGTATTCACGCGACTTTTCAAAGTTTATATCCCCGATAAATTCCACAAAAAGGCCATTCATTCCTTATAATTCCAGCATTTGAAATAAATTCATCCAGAAAATGTGTTTATTTTCCGTTTTCTTAAGAATTATTTTAACTGCGTCTAAAGGCTACGGAAAGTAGTTCGGCATGGAGTTTACTGGGATATAAATTGTGGACGGAGACTTGCAACGGACCAATCAAATGTTAGGGAATTGTGTAAATATTTTTGTGCTGGAATTATTTGTTTGTGGTTAAGTCTTCACATTTGAGATAATACCTAAGAAAAATTGCGATTGTTTTCATGAAAAATATTTTGAAAAGCGGTGATATTGTTCGTAACTGCTTTGAAAAGTTTACGAAATTCTATTCAGCATTTGCTCTGATGAGCTCGTATATTTTCGACGACGTCCATTACGGAAAATACGGTAGATTTCGTAAATATTGTTTATGTGACCTCGCACATCTTCTACAATATCATATGGTTTGTTTCATTTACTGCCGCCATATTAAAATGACATTTAATAAAGGCTGACGTTGCAGATTCGCTAACTTAATGTTTCCATGAATGGGTATGTCACCGATAGCTTTCCACGATTAACGGGTCACAGTTGCAAATAATACATACAGAGTGCTTACACGAGCTATGAATTAATATTGCATTTATTAAACAAGTGTACTGACTTCAGAAGAAGAGCATTATACTTATGCTATGCCTGGTTTCTTTAGAAATCAGTCAACGAATTTTAATGCATATCATGTTCAATCAACATTTTCGTTACTAATCATTTGAGTTGGTGGCAGGTGGGAGCAAGTGATGGGTAATTTAACGATCGGGGTTCATCCTTGCATGAATCCCGACTGGAGACCTGGTTTTGCGCTCACATACGTCTTTGGCATTTTGTTTGTGACAGTTGAATCTGGTTATACCCCTTATGTGAGTATTACAATATTCGTAATCCTATCTTAGGGGAAGGGGCCAAGTGACTTGGTGTGGTATGAACCTGGCACCAGGTCGGGTTATTCTAATTTCGGGGCTGAATATATTTGTTCTCTATGTAAATATTCCGTTCTGATTTTGGTATTTTCCCCCCTATGCAGCAGGTTAAAATGGGATCGAACCCGTTTGCCCGGCCTTACATGACCTTAGCTGTTGATAGGCCGTTAAGCACTAATAAACAAACAAACAAACAAACAAACAAACTAATCATTTGAACCGTCTCGTCGGGATGGTTCAAATGCGTAGTAGCAATATAAGTCAGTGAAATAAGTAAACTATCCATGCGTTTTCACAGGTGTCAATCGCAACAGCAGAAAGTATCAAATATTTAAAAAAAATGTATGCACTACCCCACCACTCCCACCCAACACCCCACCACATTCCCTCCCACAAAGGAGGTGCTATATGTGTATGTGACTAGAGAAATGGGGCTAATGTGTTTTGCGATCAGTGTAGATCCAGATCAGACTGTGCGGATGCATCCGCACAGTCTGATCAGAATCTGCACTGCTCGCAATGGCATCAATGAAACACACAGTTTGCTTGTAACAAGCAATATACTGTATATCGTTATCAGGCTACGGGAGCGTGATATTTGAGCAGGAGCTACACTGGTCGTACAACCCATAAGCCCCATTTCTCCAGTCACAGCCACATATCACATATCATTAATGAATGGACATCGTCTCCGTACCAGTCACCCACCCACTCCCTCGAGTATAATGTTTTGGTCACCGACTGAGGTTTACCATGCACTTACAATCTGAGACATTAAACCTCGCACCTAACCCGCCACCGTTTACCTAGCCACTTAATGGTAGACATTGCCTCTCGTACCCGTTAAAGGCACTGTGTCTCAGCTGATGTCTCAGGTTTTCATTTGTGTTTTTTCACTTATGGACATTAAATTACCTATATCAACCAAAGAAATACGTTTATTTGAACTTATTTCATTCTAAAAACGTTGATAACTTGCATACTTTTCGCAATGGCATCAACGTTTTCACAACACATATTGAAACCACAAGCATGCAATGTAATGTTTTCCCAAATATTGGCAAATATGGGTATTTTCATTTGTATTTCCATTTTGGTTCGATACATATCTTAAATTGACTGTACATCTAACGCGGTGTCACAAATAATTTAGTTTATAAGTACATTTACCAGGTAACTAGCTTTGTATTCGCAGAATACGTACACATTTTTTTTAAAACTAATGTTTCAGTTGTCGAACGGCGTCCAGGGATTCCGCTGGGGAAAAGAAAAAAATGGCCACTTCAAAAAATGGCGATAAAAATTACAATTATCGAAAAAAAAAATTATTATGTTTTCTTTTTTTTCAAAAATTGTAATTTGTATCGCCAATTGTTTATTTTTATCGCCAATTGCGAAAGTGGCGATCGCCAGCGGATTCCCTGGGCGTCATAATGACGTTACCGAATCACGACACGGCAACAAGTCCGCGATCTTTTCAATGCAAACAGCGTCATAATTGCTCATTATGTATTCAAAACGTTACCTGATAAATAACATACCATGCTAGTGTCCTTTGATCAAGTTTATCAAGTTTATCAGGTTCGGCTCGGAAACGGGCAGGAATTCCTCGAAAAACCTCGGAATTCCTACGCATTTCCGAGCCTTGCCCGATAAACTTGATATCAAAAGACAGTAGCCGAGTATTCTCTATGTATAGCATATAGAGGATATTCATATTTTTGCAACGAATATGACATATATGTTCATCTCGTGGTGTGGAATGTCCATATTTCACGAGTGCCTGCCTAACGGCACTCGTGAAATATGGACATTCCACACCACGAGATGAACATATATGTCATATTCGTTGCAAAAATATGAATATCCTCTATATGCTATACATAGAGAATACTCGGCTACTGTCTTTTGATATCAAGTAGGCACTCGTGAAATATGGACATTCCACACCACGAGATGAACATATATGTCATATTCGTTGCAAAAATATGAATATTCTATTTATTATATACCGCTCCATGGAAATTAGCAATTTGTTAGACTGTATACGGTAATGAATGTGTATTTGCAGCCTATTTGCAGTCCGGCACTGCAGGTGCGCGTTATGAATATAGATAGCGGAAGTAGTCGTATTTTCACCGGAAGTTGTTTATTTCATCGATGAGAACATATGACTTTTATGTACATCGTATCACTATGTATTTCATGGTTAGTTATATAATAAATGCTAATAGATAAAGATACACGATGTCTAAATGTATGAACATGTATATATATATATGTGGTTGTAACTGGAGAAATGGAGTTTATGGGTTTTGCGGCCAGTGTAGATCCAGATCAGCCTGTGCATCCGCACAGACCGATCAGTATCTGCACAATCCGCCATTCCGTCAATGAAACACCAGTCATGCTTCTAACAAGCAAAGTAAATCGTTATCAAGCTACGCAAGTGTGCTATGTTATCAGTAGCCGATTTCATCAAAATTGCAAAGTATACTTTGCGGGAGAAATTTTAGGATAAATTTATTAATTTTTATTATACTGAATGTATTACATTATCACAGACCCAAAATGGTCAGTATAATAATTCTGCAAACTTTTAATCATCAAATATATGCAGTGGTTCGTTCTATGTGAAATAATGCATTTTGGGGAAAATATATGATTACTCCCTCAAAGTATACTTTGCTAGAAAGGTATACTTTGCAATGTTGGTGAAATAGGCTACATGAGTTACATTGGTCACAAAACCCATAAGCCTTATGGAAAAGTACACTAGAACGAGAACCATGCCATGTTACAGCTATAGGCCCTTTAACCACCATCGTTTACCTATCCACTTAATGGCAGACATCGAATCTTCTAACCTGTTAACCGATGCGTGAGTATTTGTTTGGGCACGCGCCGCTATTTAAATTTGTTATTCCGAGATATTTGAACCATGATCTTTTGTATATTTTTAATGAAAGGAGAGAAGGTTTTATTACGTGCAAATTGAAAACATCTTTTCGTTCCTCGACATTAATTATCGGCGAATACTACAAGCCGAGACGGGTTGGAAGAGTGTCGATTGTGTAAGTTATTTTTGTAGTTGCCTATACATGATGTAAATAGAGAATACTATGCTAGTGTATTTTGATATCAAGTTTATCAGGCAAGGCTGGACGCGTAGGAATTTCGAGGCTTGCCGAGGAATACCTACCGTTTCGGAGCCGAGCCTGATAATCTTGATATCAACAGACACTAGCCTGCTACTATATTTATCAGGCAACTTTTTACGCTAAAGAATGAGATTTTATGACGTGGTTTTCGTTGAAACGAACGCGTACTTATTTATGTTGCGTCATTAAAATGACGTTATTTGTTAACGTCATGTGACACCATTCGACCAATGAAATGCCAGTTTTCAAGTCGTTGAAATCCGGATATTCGTATCAGGTCAATGTCTTACACGACGTTATGTTATCAGTCAGTACATATCCAGCCAGTATAAAGTACACAGTGTTCACCTTGCATGACTATTTGTGCTCTATTTTACACTGCGTGTCGCGTAAGCCGGTGCTAGGAGGTGTTTGTATCATGGACTGTGACAAATTAAATCAATCCGTGGCACAAGTAAACAGGTGCAACAGGACCGTACTTCCAATGACTAGCACTCTGGGAGTCATGCTCGGCGATTTAACCCCTTGAACCCGAAAGCCCGCTATAGCAGGGTTTGCAAACAGTGCAGATCCAAATGAGCCGGCTCGTGACGAGCCGTCTCATCAGGATCGGCACTTTTTGCAAGTAATTTTCATATTGTTTAGAACAAAAACACCTCCTTTTCATACATGGATAAATCTGAAAATTATTTTGGTGACAATTGGATTGGTCGGGAAATTAGCATATCACAGTCCATTCCAGTTATTTATAACTTGAAAGGGCATGGCTCTCTAAGCTGAAACGCAATGATACGGAGCCCCGCAAGGGACATGGATTATTTTTTTATTAATTCGTTCCCACGAAATAACAATTCGTTCCCTCAATTTAACAATTCGTTCCCACAATGTAACAATTCGTTCCCTCGAATTAACAATTCGTTCCCACGAAATGACAATTCGTTCCCTCAATTTAACAATTCGTTCCCACGAATTGTTTTTTCGTGGGAACGAATTGTTAAAACGAATTGCTAAATTGAAGGAACGAATTGTTATTTCGTGGGAACGAATTCAGTCATAAAAAAAATCCAAGGTCCCCTGCGGGGCTCCGTAGTAATATGAAACGCTATGACAATCCACCATTATAGCACATGTAGTTTAAATGTTTCAGTTTGGACGGGACGATTCATAATAATGAGCAGAGCTTGATGAAACTGACTTGGATTAAGTTAGTGAAAATGCCTTTATCATGTTTATTGCGATGAGTGTTTGAAGTGAATATTTTGTCTCAAAGCAATCTTCAATAAAACGAAGATTCCGGGTCAACATGTTATTTAAAGAAAGGAGAATTCTTATCAGTTGCCCATGCTTGTTTTCAAATCAGCTTATATATTAGTATGTGTATATTATTTGAAAATCAAATAAAACATTGAAACTGAAACCATTGAATCCTTTTTGCACAGTCCACGCATACATGTATTTACTATAACGTGTTGCTTTACATTTACGGTCCTGTTAATGCTGACCATATCACATATCAAGTGTTCAAATAAATTAACCCCAGACCGAATGCACATTCAAGACTGTTACCTCAAGCCATTTACCGCTTCACCTGATTAAATTTTAGTTAAAAGAGAAATTTAATTTAAAACTAATAGAAGCGAGTTTTGAGCCAACAATACGCTGAATACGATAACATTAAAACCGACGGCATTTGCAACGTCAATACAGTTGCCCAACACGCGATATTAGGAGGCAACAATAAACCAACGCCTTGTTCTTTAAGATTGGTATCGGGCCTTTGATATTGGGCCCGTGTGTGAGAATGTTCGCCTTATCACGGGTCCGTATTCCGCCGATATTGATTTCGAATAAAATACGATCATTTACGTAAATGGAGTTGAAATTTGCCACAAATTTAAGAGCACACGCGGAATCGAATTCCGCGTATGCTCGGAAATGTATGGCAACTTTCGACGTCATTTACAAAAAATACCACAGATTTTCAAACCAAGTTTCGGAAAACATTCATATGCGATATTTATTAAATGGAGCAAATGCAATACACTCGTACACTTCACTTATGTTAACTGTAGTTAACTGTCTTTCAGAATAGTCCATGTTCCATCGGCAATTAGTGCTAAAGTTTAATTTAAATATTAAAGGTACATGTCCACTGCGTAGGCACAAAATGTTCTTTATAGGTATAATTGTGTCACTATTCCACCAGTTCTAAAACTTACAAGTGCCCGCGATACAGATATAATCATTTAGTAATATTTATTTTACTGATAGTGACTCGCGGTGGTATCAGTCTATTTTCACATGCAAATGAGGCATGATATTTGTTTAATTATTTATACTAATTAAATGCATCACCTGAACAAATTATAATTTCGACATATTATATATTTATATCAAATACAGAGAATAATTCGTAATGTTCGTTAACATTTTAAGGAAACACGGTTATCACCCCTGATATCGGTGTTGAAATTTACGTCGGCTATAAAATGTATAATAATGCCAATCAATACGTGGGGTAATGATGAATGAAGGTTTACGTGCCAGAAAATGTCTCAGATGATGTATCTGATATAAAGAACAGTGAGTGCCTACTGAGTGGGCATATACCGTTAAATCTGCTTTAATTATGCAATACAATGTGCCTGTATGGGTTCAGTCCTGGGAGTCTATCCAGAACTGGCATACGTCACCTTTACTACAACAAATATCACTTGTCCGCTGGTGTAAAATTCACCGGTGTATGACGGATTTTAAGGATGTTTTCATCGCTAAGATAAACATACCCTCCAGTCCTGCATTTGACGAAATAAAAAATGTGGCTGTGACTTGAGAAACTGGGCTTATGCTTTGCGACCAGTGTAGACCCAGATCAGCACAGTCTCGTCAGGATCTTCATTGTTCACCTTTCCATCTATGAAACACCCGCTATGCTTTTAACAAGCAAATACATTGGAACCTCTCCAAACCGAAGGAGGTCCCCAGTGTGTCCGGTTTGGAGTTGTTCCACTGAAAACATGTGAGCACTTCATGACACTTCTAAGGTAAACCGTGATCTATGATTTCCCGCGGGTCCGGTTTAGAGGGGTTCCACGTACTGTACATCGGTTTCGGGCTCCATTTGAACAGGAGCTACGTTACAATCCCAGGCCCGTACGCAGGAATTATTTTCGGGGGGGGGGTGCGTTATCGACGGCGCGAAGGGCTAAACATAGTTTTTGCACATCAACGGACAGACCTCGGTAGATTAACCATTTCACCCCTAAGTAACTGGAATGGATTTTGATTTGTTAATTTTGCAACCAATCTAAATCATCACAAAATGATTTTCAGACCAGTCCATTTATGAACATGGAGTGTTTTTGTTCTCAAAATTATTAAAATTAATTGCAAAAAGTGCAGATCCTGATGAGACGGCTCGTTACGAGCCGGCTCATCTGGATCTACACTGTTTGCCAATACCACTATACATGCCTGCGGGTTAAGAGTGAAAGGGTTAGGGGGGTGCGTACGCACCCGTCGCACCCCCTCTGCGTACGGGCCTGCAATCACATAACGATATGCCATAGTTTCAAGTCATAGACACATATAACAAGGTATATACATGGTCACGTGGCCTGATTAGTTCAGTAGGTAGAGCGGATCGGGAGACCCCGGGTTCGATTCCCACCTCTGCCACTGCGAATGGTCGATTCGGCGTGTCCTTGGAAAAGACAACTTCGTGCTCGCCTAGTCCTATCGGATGGGGACTTAAATAGTCGGTCCCGACATGCAAGGCCATCGAGCCAGTGCCGTCGTTAAATCAAAGCATTTACATTTACGTGGTTACAACAACAACACTTACTGAAACTTCCAAAAGCGCCTCCGATTCAAAGTACGTATTCTGTTATATTGTCCAGGCCCGTACGCAGGATTTTCTATTGGGGGGGGGGGGGTGCGTCAGGGGCTCGCCCCATGTAGTGGCGCGAGTACGCTAGGAGGATACCCCCCTAGCGTACTCGCGCCACTACATGGGGCGAGCCCCTGACGCACCCGCCTGAAATTTTTTAAACCTAGATGGCCTGATATGCACTCTCCTGCATTTTATGTCATTTAAATTCGGATTTCAACGGTGGTAATTTGTGACATTTTCATGCAAATTACCTGTATATTAATGCATTTCAAGATTTGTTGAGATTATTGTTTGAAAAATATAGCGGGGTCGCACCCCCCTCCCACAAACGGGCCTGGTGTCCTTATTATGTACAGGATTTTAATGAAATATGCTTTTGATTTGGCCCAAACTTCTGTAGTTTTTGCGAAGAATCGATTTCCGAATTTACTGTCAATACTGACACGGAAATCGATTCTTCGCATAAACGACAAAAGTATCGACAAACGACCACCAAATGTATGCCATGACGACGCGTTTGCTGCGCCATATTTCATCAAAATCCGTTGCATATTAAAGAACATATCAAATAATATACGATTTGGAGTGGGCGTGCTTTCAACACTTTCAGACAGTGCTGTTGTTGTGGTAACCACGTGATCATGCACCTTGTTTAAACAAAAACTTTAATCATACAATTTGAGCAAGATCTAATTAACTGTGCTGCTGCGAATAAATACCATGAACCAACTTGTATTATACAGACTACAAAACAGTATTGTTGTTACAATATAGTTCCATAAAATGTATGTATGTCTAGGTGGGTGTTAGCAAAAAATAAACAATTCAGCTATTTAAAATTCGATCGCTCCTACAAAGTATCGAACTCCAGTAAATATTGAACGTTGAGTATCGTATTTAAGAATTATCAAGGAAATTAAATAGCAATTAAAATACACTTCTTGCGTTCAATCTGATTTTTTGGTATATTAGTACAATCCGATTTCCTAGGTTTCTAAAAGCCTATGCATTTACATGCAAATCATTATCGGAGAAACTCGGGGTTAATGACTTCGTTACCAGTGTATGATTAAAGTATGTGTCTACATGTATAGGTGGTCCAATCACAAGGTTTATGATCACGTGGTACTAACAACAACAACAAGTACTGAAACTTCCAGAATCCATCCGATTCAAAGTACGTATTCTTTTATATTGTCCTTATTACGTAACGGATTTTGATGAAATATGGCGCATCAAACGCGTCTTGTTAAGCTGCATTTTGTGGTCTCTGTACTTCGGCCCAAAATTTTATCGTTTTTTGCGAAGAATCGATTTCCGTGTCTGTAGACACGGAAATAGATTTTTCGCAAAAACGACATAAGTCTGTGCCGAACTCCCTGGACCACCAAATGCTGCTCATGAAGACACGTTTGCTGCGCTATATTTCATCAAAATCCGTTTCATATTAAAGAAAATATCAAATAATACTCACTTTGGATATGGCAAGATTTCAACACTTTCATCCACTGTTGTTGTTGTTGTTGTTGTTGTTGTTGTTGTTGTTGTTGTTGTTGTTGTTGTTATAACCACGTGATCATGCACCTTGAATCAGGAGTTACGCTGTTCAAACTGCATGTCAGTCGCCGTAGCCCATAAATTAACCCTTACAACAATACGTCTAGAAACAAAATTGCTACCCTGCTCCATACCTCTCGCGTATAATTCATATCGAAGGCGAATTATTGTAGCTACAATACGACCTACTATAGCGGTGTTTGTAAATAGTGTATATTCAGCTGAACCAGTGTATACATATGTGCAGTCTGATCTCGGTCTACCCCACGCAGTCTTTATTTTTTGCAATTTATTCAGTAAGAAATAAACGCTAAAATAAACCAAGGGACCGGATCTCTATAAATAGATTTGCAAAGGGAAATAACAAGCTCCGATCTCTCATTTTGGATCATACTAATAAGAAAACAACGCTTTACTGGTGAAAATAAGAAGACATTGTTGAGCTAAAATTAAACCGAAAATCAAAATATACTATTAACAAATGTTTTCTGCACTGTATTACAGTGGAACCTCTAAACCGGCTTATAGAGGTTTCACTGTAAATTAGGCATTTGCTCATTATGTGCCATAGTTATCTGCTATGCGATCACGAACATTATATTATCACCCGCGATAACTGACCAGAATCTCATCAAAAATAAGATAACATGTGTTTTCATGGTGTCCGATTTAGAGAGGTTCGACTGTATTATTTTATATGGGCAAACTATTACATGCGGAATGACATGTACATGTCAGAAAAAAACACATTGACACGGTAAAATAACCAATTTCTGCAAGTGTATGTTCTATTAATAATTTATTGATACAACTTTGACTATTTGATAACGCTAACATATCAAACACGCCGGATAACCGATTGCAAAAATCACTCTTCCATGCGTTACATTAAGGAAATGGGGTTAAATTGCTACCCTCGCGAGAGGTATGGAGCGGGTAGCAATTTTATTTCTAGTTCAAAAGGTGATCACTATATATACTTCCGAGAAGGAAATAAGAATTTCTTTTCCAAATTGCCAATATCTAAAATGGAACATAATCATCACATTAATGTTTAATTATCGAACTTTCTTGAACCCTGATGCAATACGCGATACGGGCGGGCTGGTATATTATACACGCAGTCTACTTAATTGCAGGTAACCCCAGTCGGTACAACGTTAAGATCGAGTCAAATGTCGCAAGTTAAACCAAATAATTATTAATAATCAGAAACGTATAACAAATTATTTTCTTGATATACGACGTAGATAAACAAAACGGTGCACAATTCGGCATCTTGTAACGAAATGAAAAATACATCAATCAAATTACGTACGGGTCTCGGCATGACATATTATATAAATACTGGTTGAGGGGAATAGTCAAGGTGCATGATCACGTGGTTACAACAACAACAACATCGCCCATTCCAAAGTATGTATTATTTGATATTTTCCTTAATATGCAACTGTTGAAATATGGCGCAGCAAACGCGTCTTCATGAGCTGCATTTGGTGGTCTAGGAAGTTGTTTGGCACAGACTTCTGTCGTTTTTGCGAGGAATCGATTTCCGTGTCTCCGACACGGAAATCGATTTTTCGAAAAAACGACAGAAGTTTGGGCGAAAATAATGAGACCATCAAATGCAGCTTAACAAGACGCGTTTGATGCGCCATATTACACCAAAATATGTTACCTAATAAGGACACTATACAAGAATACGTACTTTGAATCGGTACTTGTTGTTTTGTTAGTACCACGTGATCATACACCTTGATAGTGCGACAGCCGAGATAGATATTGTTCTCAAGGGGAGATAATCCACACTATTCAGTCAACCGTAGGCGGTATTTAATTTATTATACCGAATATGAACATGATTAAAGTCGCTGTTTCAGAAGCAGAAACAGAAGCAAACCGCTTGAGGACTGGAGAATCAGCCATATTGTTTACGAATGCTGGGCTGGTACCCAATTTATATTGTAATATTGCACTAGGAATGGCAAGTACGGGGTACCAGCCCATCGACTGTTGCCATTTCATGTCTGCCTTCGCACTCTCGGTTTCTATTTTGGTTAAACGCCGAGGCACGAATTAACGATTCGTTCGAACGATATAACAATTCGTTCCTTCGAATTAACAATTCTTTCCCACGAAATGACAATTCGTTCCCTCTATTTAACAATTCGTTCCCTCGAATTAACAATTCGTTCCCACGTGGGAACGAATTGTTAAATTGAGGGAATGAATTGTTAATTCGTAGGAACGAATTGTGGGAACGAATTAATAAAACAAATGAATTATACGTCCCCTGAGGGGCTCCGTAGGACAACATTAATTCAAAAGTTAAATAATTGTTTGAGAATCCGCTCATTATGCAAGCAAGGCATTACATTATCTCAGGAGCTGGCGTTTCTTATCCTACTGCCAATATTTATTTGTTTACAATGTACTAAGCTGGAATTCCGATTTAATCCCCGTCTAATGGGATTATATCATTCTCGGTTCCGATTCCTACAGAACGGCATACAACACTGGATAAATAAACACAGCAAAATAACAATAGATGCCCCACTTACCCCAACAAAATTATTTTAGTTATAGGTAAACTAGAAACAAAATTACTACCCCTCTCCATACCACACGCGTGGGTAGCAATTTAACCCCATCTCTTTAATGTAACGCATGGAAGAGTGATTTTTGCAATCGGCTATCCGGCGTGTTCGATATGTTAGCGATATCAAACTGTCAAAGTTGTATCAATAAATTATTAATAAACAACATACACATGCATAAATTGGTTATTTTACCGTGTCAAGGTGTTTATCTGACATTTACATGTGTAGCTTGTAAATTTAAAAGCTTCATTTCGTTATGTTGAATGTTGAACAACAACTAGAGAACCGATAGCTTCCATGGGAGAATGATTTCCCTGTTCTATTGTGTTTGGCAATTTAAATAAAATATTATTTGTTTAATGGTATACATATACAGTTTACTAAATGTTGACATAACAGCAACAGGTTTTGGTATGCACTTCGGTTGCTCGTATTTTTAAATGGGTCAAATTGTAGCCGTAGATAACATTTCGGAGGCACAGTATTGTAGCTACGCACCCCAACAAAATTATATGAGTTATAGGTAAACTAACTTAAATGTTCAATATAGGAATGAATGGCCTTTTTGTGGTATTTCGGGGCATAAACTTGGAAAAGTCGCGGGAATACTGGACGAAGCATAAAAAAAATACAATTTGTTAAGGCCTCGTCCAGTATTCCCGCGACTTTTCCAAGTTTATATCCCCGATAAATTCTACAAAAAGGCCATTCGTTCCTTATAATTCCAGCATTTGAAATAAATTCATCATTTATTTTCCGTTTTCTTAAGAATTATTTTAACTGCGCCTCACGGTTACGGAAAGTAGTTCGGCGTGGGAGTTTACTGGGATATAAATTTTGGACAGAGACTTGCTACGGGCCAATCAAATGTTAGGGAATTGTGTAGATATGTTTGTGCTGGAATTATTACGAGATATGTTAGGAAAAATTAAATGTTTTATTGTATAAATCGGTTTTCAAAGTGTAATAGTACGATATAATTCCAGCACAAAAATATTTGCACAATTCCCTAACATTTGATTGGCCCGTAGCAAGTCACTGTCCAAAATTTATATCCCAGTAAACTCCCACACCGAACTACTTTCCGTAACCGTCAGGCGCAGTTAAAATAATTCTTAAGAAAACGGAAAATAAACACATTTTCTTGATGAATTTATTTCAAATGCTGGAATTATAAGGAATGAATGGCCTTTTTGTGGAATTTATCGGGGATATAAACTTGGAAAAGTCGCGGGAATACTGGACGAGGCCGAAAAGAAATCACAATATTCGAAAAAATTGTAATTTTCTATCGCTTCGTCCAGTATTCCCGCGACTTTTCCAAGTTTATATCCCGATAAATTCCGCAAAACGGCCATTCATTCCTATAATATAAAAATACCATAATACACTATGTATATGTGTACTAAATATATATGAATATGTAATACAATGTAGGTATGCAAATTAAGCCTCTTCAGAAATGTGCTTATGCAAAATACTCAGGCACGTGTGTCGATATTTATTTAACTCGACGACTAATTGCAAAAGACGCTTACGAAATCTGCTCAAAGGAATAGAAGACAAAATTGGCAAATAACAGTTCATACAAGAGGAAGCGATAACAGTTAATGAAATAGATCCCTGATAATACCTTTAATTAATTTTCGCCTAAACGTGTACTTGTTATAACGTTGCAGGGGCGGACGGATCTGGAAGGGGGTCCGGGGTTGCACCCTCCCCCCCCCCCCCCCACCACCCCGTTCAGCCACGGAGTTTACATAGATCACAGTTTACCACCAGTTTGAGTCTGAATTTAGATGCCGTAAAACACAGGAAAGTGCATTTCGAAGAGCTCGAAAATAGGACAACCCCCTAGTTGCGAACGGTAACTCTAGCAATTACTCCCATACCGATAGCTACGGACGGTACGGGAGTAGATTGCAAGAGTTACCTTCGCAACTAGACAACCCCTCCCCCCCCCCCGTTCCCCAAAGGCTGGATCCGCCCCTACGGTGCATCTACATTGAGACAACAATGGAAAATGCCACCTTTACTCACAAGTGTCGGGAATTAATAAACAAACTGAGGTTATCCGAATATTTGCCTGTCCTGCGCTTGTGTAATTAACTAACAAATACTAAAACGCCTTCACTTTACAAATGTAAGTTCAGAGTATTAGTATACACATTCGTCTCTGGAATTATCTCCCTTATTGCATCTCCGTTTTCCCCCGATATCGATATTGATTTGGATGAAATATTTGAAGATGAAAGATGACACAAACTTTCATGCGGAATTCCACTCAGAATTTTTTGTCATTTTTCGACTACATTTACAGAATCTATGACTGATTTTCGAAATGAATATCGGCAAAAATCGGCGATGCGATAAGGGGGGTAACACCAGATACTGCTTTATATTATAATACTGTTTACTCTTGAGTTCATTAATATTGACCCTATATAGTCGTGTATATACATTTAGTCAAATACCAAAGTTTGTGTCATAATTACCATATGTAGGGGCGCACTTCATGATACTGCGGAACATTTCTAAGACTATTGAATTCGCATTGTTGTTGAACGGACGTAAAATCCCAAGCAAATTAATCAATCAATCAGTCAATTAATCGATATTATTATATGGCTGAGAAGTCCAGCTAATGAGATTGCCCAATAGATAGTCACATGATTGCGGATATCAGTGTCGGACGAGTCCGGGAGTGATATTCTAAATGTGATATTGACCTGTATGTGCGAGTCACTGATCTCGTAACGGAAATATGACACGGTTCAACGACGGACCAATTGAACAAAACTATTCAAATAGTATCATCTAATCAGCAACAAGCTTATAAATGTACTTCGCACTTCGTATTGCAAAACAACAACAATGGATGCAAACTGAAGAAAACTTGAACATACATGTCAGTCGGGTTTCAGCAGAACCATACGTCATATAATAAACTAAATAGTGTATATTGTCTATTGCCTTCGGCCTCGGTAAATATGACTTTTCGAAGGTCCGTAAATCTCGTGTACATCTCATCAAAAGTCAATAATTGTACAACAACTCCGATGCTTACGAACGGTCACCAGGAAAAAGCTGAAACATATTTAACTGTTCACCTTTCTCCGAGAAAGTATATCTTTAAGCAAGAAGATGCACGTATGATTTCTCATGAACATGGGTTATTTAGGTCACACATTGATGTCGGTTAGTGCACCTGCGTGGATTGGGCTGTTGGAGGGAGTAATTATGACTCTCTTAATGTTAGGCGTCTACTTCGTGACGTATACATGTATGTTAATTTGTTAAAGTCTCTCCGATCAGCATAAACTATGCACATAGTAACATTGCTTAGGTAATTGCAAAGAATGATCGGGAACTACTTTCTCAAATATACTAATCGTACATACATCCGCCAGCGTCACGTTTTATTTTAGTCAAATAAATACGACTAACCGCGACGTACGATGTGAAGGGAACGACACAGTAAGCGGATTTAAACCGTGGAATACCGTGCTCTAGTTTTATTTATGATAATGCATGCTATAGTGCATTCGAGTTCATTGGCACCTTATCATTCTGTATTGAACTGTCGGCTTAACATGGACCTTGTTGCATTACTATCGTCCAGTGTACGGAATGTCACAACGCGCATTTCATCATTATGTCGGTAAAATACGTTTGTTGTCTGTGAACTTGACTGGAGAAATCGGGCTTATGGGATTTATGACCAATGTAGCTCCTGATCAAATAGCACACTACTGTAGCCTGATATCAATAAAATACAATACAATACGTTTTATTCAGTGAATTAGGCCATAGGCCCATAACACATAACAAATATAATACAATTTTAAACAAGCGCCAAATCTACTACATGTATCGTCATGAGTATGTAACCGGACCGAGAAGGGACATAAATACGTATAAATCCTGTCGACCGTGTGCCAAATTTGTCAGCTCAGCATTTCGAGAAGAGTTTTGGGTTTGCTTACAGTGTAAAACTAATCATTCATGCTGCAGATTCGCAGCTGATCTAGGTCTACGCTGGTCGCAAGTGTCGGTTGGTATCATATATGGTAAATGTCAAGCGGTAAATTAATTTCGTTTTTTCATAATGTGATAAATAAAATTTGCAATTTTTCTGATTGTCTGTATATTTTCTGTTGAAATGAGTCTAAAATATTCGTGTTGCGTTTTAGACGAATATAAATTTGGATCTAAATACAGTACACGTAACTCGATCTATACTGTTTGTTAAAACCATAACGGGCGTTTCGTTGATGGAATTGCGAACAGTGCAGATCCTGATCAGCCTGTGCGGATGCACATGCTGATCTGGATCTGCACTGGTCGCAAGATCCATAAGCCCCATTTCTCCAGCTACAGCCACATATATTCATGGCCAAACTAGTATATCGATAGCGCAGTCTTATGAGTCCACACTGATCGCAAATAAGGTACGTTACCTTTGTTTTCATTTACATATAATAATCTAATATAAGTCACAAGATACTTCTTTACTGGATAAATAATAAATATTGATAGCAATCAACTCTGTGGTCTAAACTTTATATAGATCGAAACCATTTAAAAGTTGAACAATGGCATCCAACACAAGGTGTGATTGATACTTTAGTAAAATATGCAAAAGTAATATTATAGACAGCACATTTGAATGCCACGATATCCGACAACACGTAGGGAGATCGTGTCTCATATGAATGTGTATGTCTTGTTATCCCCCAGGTTTCTGTAGAACAGGATGCATATATTGTTTGGATTGTGTGTCCGGGCCAACGCATTGCGGTTTAAGAGGTTAGGGGCGTGGCCTAACACAAAAGATTCCTTTGGTTTATTCCGTAAGCTCCTAAATTCTATTGATGTTTAGGGTCTTTTTCTTTGATCTTCAAACAGTGGAAATACCCCATAAACCCAAAATACTGGAACGTCCGTCCGTGTGTCCGTCCGGCACATTAAGAAGATCGCCGGAGTTTCTCAATTATGTTATAACTTCTATACCGACACGGAAATCGATTCTTCGCAAAAACGACATAAGTATATACCGAACTCCTGCAGCTCACGAAGACACGTTTGCTGCGCCCTATTTCATAAAAATCCGTTGCATATTAAGGAATATATCAAATAATAGTTACTTTGGAGTGGGCGAGATTTCAACACTTCCAGCTATTGTTGCTGTTGTTGTAACCGCGTGATCATGCACCTTGATTGGACATCGACTGTAAATGGTGAAAATAACGTTTTTAGAAGCCATTTGCAAAATGTTAAGAGACATATGTGTGAAACTAAATTGCATATTCAGTTACAGGGGAACCTCTTCAAAATGATTTTCAGACTTGTCCATTTATGAAAAGGGGGTGTTTATGTTCTCAAAAATGTGAAAATTACTTGCAAAAAGTGTAGATCGTAACGAGCCGTCTCATCTGGATCTGCACTGTTTGCATAAACCGCTATAGCGGGCTTTCGGGTTCAAAGGGTTAACACTAAATTACATTACATACATGTGTGTACATATTCAGTAACTCGTGCCAATAGACGGTCAGATACACGAACACGATACAGTGGAGGTCCCACAGGGTGTCCGGTTTTGAGATATTCCACTGTAAATTAGACATGTTAGCACTTTATGACACATTATAGTGTTTTGCAGTCATGAACAGTCATTGTAATCAGAGATACATAACAGCGAAACACATCTAAGTTAAACATTAATATTTTCCCAAGTTGCCGGTTTAGCGGATTTCCACTGTATATAATATAATGCAGTTGATTTATTTTAAACGATTAAACCGTATACCCGTATATATGCATGCTATGAGTTCCAAGGGAACTGTCGGTACAGCATAGCATATTCATACTTAATATACAATCCCAAATTGACAATATAGATCAGCGCTGACTTTTAAAATGGATATCGCATTAATTATGTCTCAAATTACGCATACTGTGTACAAAATTATTCAAAATAATACGATATTTTAATTTCTTTTTGCATTTGAACAAAGACGCTGTCTATTAGTCTACGTATTTTAATAGTGACATGTGAACGATGTCTTTTGTAAGCTATAAAATGGTACCACGCATATGGCTTGATTGTGTACATTATTATAATTTCAGATTTCTTGTCATTCGAATTAGTGTGTGTACATATCTGGTAATATGTGGTGCCGTCCTTAAAAAATTGTTTGTTTCCTGTAACCCGACCCAGAATTTTAGAAGTGGGTCGGTCGGTAGGCAATTTCTTTTTTTTTTCTGTCACATGACATATTGAATTTAAAAATTATTAATATTAAAAAGGTACAATATTTTAACACTTGCATTGCAAGTGTTAAAATATTGTACCTTTTTAATATTAATAATTTTTAAATTCAATATTGCAAGTCTTGCAATAAAAGTATGTCAATTGATGTATGTGTTGTTGTATGAACATGTATGCCATTTAGGGTCAGAGATTATATTAACCCTTTTAACCCACTGTAGCACTAAATTGAAGAAAAAAAAAATTGTAAACGAAATTGCAATAAAAGAAATCGGGTCGCACCGTTTTTAGCGCGTCGGTCGGGTTACAGGAAACGGAGATATAATTATGGATGGCCTGGAGATATGCACGTACTTAAATATGATCACAAATCCACAATACTACATGTAGTATGTTGCACAGGCTGGTCTTGATCTTCAATGATCGCAAAATCAATAAGCCCCATTTCTCCAGTCAGTCACATTTACGAATCTGGGTGCCGTGTCATTAAACGACTAAAATATTCGTAAGTAGACCCTGATCAAATAAGACACCCATGTTGTCTGATAACGATCTATATCGTGTGTTAGAAACATGACGGGTGTTTCATTGGTGGAATGTCGAAAAAGTGCAGATTCAGATCAGACTGCGCGGATGCGCAGGCTGATCTGGATCTGCGCTGATCGCTAAACCCATAAACTCAATTTATGGTGTACGAACGGGGTCAACACTAAACTTACAGGTGCAGCTATACAAATGTACAGGTGCACCTGCATTTTGTACAGTGTAAATGTATAGCTGCAACTGTATTGTATAGCTGCACCTCTAAATGTACAGCTGCAGCTATAAATGTTGCAGCTATAAATGTACAGCTGCAGCTATAAATGTATAGGGTGCACCTGTAAAAAGTACAGCAGCACCTGTATTTTTATAGCTGCAGCTGTACATTTTACAGGTGCACCTATACATTTACAGGTGCAGCTGTAAAAATGCAGGTGCACCTGTATATTTTATAGCTGCACCTGTAAGTTTAGTTGTGAACCCGTTCGCACACTATACACATGTGCGTGTGTGTTTTCTATCGAAGATATCGAAGTGTTTCATATCCATATAGCAAGATAATGATTAAATTCACTTTGATGTATATCTAGTGTGATATTAAATTTACATAATAGTGTACTAGATCAAACATCTGGTCAGACAACTATGTAACATTTATTTAACAACCGTTACTTACTTATATGGTGACGTACGTGAGAGAATGTCCGTTTCACTTAAAACTGCCACAATCAGTAGTTCAGCACCCTAACCTGTGCTGAAACTGTCTTGTGTGAAACTACTGTCTGTTTCACAAAAGCTGCCCAAATTTTACGGCTGTACAAGCAATAACAATATTTTTTTCGATAATATTAAATTATAGCAAAATTTAAGAATTAATTTTTATTTCGTGAAATTTGGTCCAATATTGATTTTTTTGCGAAAAAAACAATTTGCACATTTTAAATCCCCATAGACATCTTCACAGAGCATATGTTAAATCCCCATAGACATCTTCACAGAGTGAAGATGTCTATGGGGATTTAACATGGGGACATTTTTTCTAATTTCAGAAATAGTGGACCGATTTTCAAAATGTAACTTCATTTCCAAGCTATCTAGCTAGGTTTCAGAATCAATTTCCAATTTTTTTCGTTTTTCGACTTCTCCAGCTTCACCTCTTTTCCCCCATGTTAAATTCCCATAGAGAACTCATTTTTCGTAATAAAATCAAAATTTCACGAAATAAAAGGCTCATTCTTAAGCTTTGATAATATTTAATATTATCCAAAAAATATAACTTTTGCATTGTTTATATGGCCGTAAAATTGGGCATGTTTCATGAAACAGACAGTATATATTTTCATGTGTACGGTACATGAAAACTAATACACCAGCTCCTGCATTAATCTTCTGGCAATCTCAACTAGCTATCAATCAGATTGATTGGCTGAGCTTTAGCGCAGCTCAGGCTCAGTCAATCAGTCTGCTTGCTTTCAAGCACAATATTCAATTATTGTGTAATACGTAAATTAACAAATATTTGCAAGATTACCATTGAACATTTCACCCCTAAATAACTGGAATGGACTTCGCTATGTTAAACTTTAAGGACCAATTATCTTGTCATAAAATGATTTTCAGACTAATCCACTTATAAGAAGGGGGAGTACTTTTCTAAATTTTCTAATTCGTTACGAACCGGCTCATCTGGATCTACACTGTTTGCGAACACAGCTGAAGAGGTGTGTAGTGTTGAAAGGGATAAGTAATGTATTTCTGCTGAGATGGTGGCCGAGGTGTGGTTGTGCTTGCGAACATACTATGACATGAACTCAATTTTACACACGAATTGTTGTACGGATGGACTAATGTGTTTGTACGCAACGACGTATCAACGACTATCAACCGATGTCAACATTTGTGTTGCATTCAACATGTGAATGTATCAGTCAAAGAAGGAGGCTAACTCCGTGATGGAAGTAGCTCAGTTCTTTCACTGACATCTCCAAAAAGTGCATGTCGCCACGCTAGCGACACAATGCTGCATGGCCATGCTGGAGTTTGTCCTTATTTTCCACTGACCCATTCGTTTGTTTCACCTGTGAGGCGACATGCAATACAGTGAAACCTCTCTAAACCGGACACCCTGGGAGGTCACCAGGGTGTCCGGTTTAGAGATGTTCCACTGTAAATCAGGCATTTGACTATTCGGATACGTATTTGCGTGCTTCGCAATCATGAACATACATTAACATCTGAGATAAAATATAAACACTATTTTGGTGTTCGGTTTAGAGAAGTTCCATTGTATATGAAAGGGTCGTAAAAAGGGGTCTAACTCCATGATGGCGTTAGCTCCTTTATTTCACTGACCGCGTCGTTTGTGTCGCCAGTATGGCGGCTGGCATGGTATGTATCGAAGCCGAGATATCGGCATCAGCATGTGGTAATCATGATCAAACGACAGACCAGAGACTGATAAAACAGGCGATTACTCGTATGTGGGGCTGTGATTGGAGTCATAGGGTTTATGGTCTCTGCGACCAGTGTATACCAAAATCATCCCGAATGTCAGCACAGATTAATCAGTTGTCCTATTCGGCATCCAGTCATGATTCTAAAGAAAAACGCCATAGATGTATTTAACTTATCATAATGCAGGCTCGCTGTAAGAGACCAGGGGCCCGTTTCACTAAACTTCTTACGACTAAAATGTTCGTAAGTGCAAACTTATGATAGTCTGTAAATTTCACATTAACAATTTCTTGTAAACAATTATTGGATTTACATCTATTGAGCATAGGCTGCATATGCAGCCTATGCTCAATAAATGTAAATCCATAAATTGAAATTTACAGACGATCTTAAATTTGAACTTACGAACATTTTAGTCGTAAGAAGTTTAGTGAAACGGCCCCCAGAAGCTAGACAGGCCACAGATATCATAAGCCCCATTTCTCCATGCAGATGCAACCACATTTAAGATCGTTGAACCCATATGGACACGGATCTGTTGCGCGTACCTGTTGCATGGTGAATGTGTATTCATAATTGTCTGCTTAATGCAAATATTAATCTAATAAAGTAGCACCTGTCTAAACCGGACACCCAGAAAATGTAATGTTATTGTTTATTTACGACACTTTTATCATCAACATTGTCGATTCATGACTGCAAAACCAAGATTTTAGTGCGTATATAGCTACATTTAATACAGTGCATCCTTTTTAAATCGGACTCCCTGTGGGGTTTCTACGCATCATATACCGAAATGTATATTGGAAATAATAGTTCTTACAATGTCATGTATTACAAATGTACCACGACACAGCGACCTGTCCTTTGTAACGGTATCAAAATAACAGAATAGATTGTTATAATTACGGTAACACATGTAAGATTACCACAAAGTTATTACTGAAGTAATAAAAAGTAACATGATAACCTATGAGCCGTATTTAGTATTACCGATGTTCAGTATGTTCCATATATAGCACGGTCCGTTTAATTTTAGATATAGTGTAAAGTACGGAAGCCCATTAGGGCCACTTCACTTTTTTTTTTATCTTTTCTTGAATTTTCAAGATCTTTTCTTGAATTCAATATGTTTTCTTGAATTTTCAAGTTCTTTTCTTGAATTTTCCAGATCTTTTCTTGAAAATTCAAGAAAATATCTTGAAAATTCAAGAAAAGAACTTGAAAATAAAGAAAATATCTTGAAAATTCAAGAAAAGAACTTGAAAATTCAAGAAAACATCTTGTTTTCAAGATGTTTTCTTGAATTTTCATGTTCTTTTCTTGAATTTTCAAGATCTTTTCTTGAAAATTCAAGAAAAGATCTTGAAAATTCAAGAAAAGAACTTGAAAATTCAAGAAAAAGAACTTGAAAATTCAAGAAAACATCTTGAATAAATGGAAATTAAAAAAAGTGAAGTGGCCCTAATGGGCTTCCGTAATAAAGTGTCCTACATCCTGTATTATTACGAAATTGTGGCTGTGACTGGAAAAAAATAGCTTATTGGTTTTGCGACCAGTGTAGATGCAGATCATCTGCACAGTCTGATCAGGATCTGCACTGTCGCGATTTCATCAATGAAACACCCCCGCCATGCTTCTAACAAGCAATATAGACGCTTATCAGGGGCCCGTTTCACTAAACTTCGTACGACTAAAATGTTCGTAAGCGCAAATTTAAGATCGTCTGGAAATTTAAATTGATGGATTTACATTTATTGAGTATAGCAGCCTTTGCTCAATAAATGTAAATCCAATAATTGTTTACAAGAAAACAGTGTTAATGTGATATTTACAAGACTATCATAATTTTGCACTTACGAACATTTTAGTCTTACGAAGTTTAGTGAAACGGCCCCCATGCTACAGGCGTGTGCTGTTTGAAAGGTGCTATATTTCAGCAGTCACCGCCACAATTGAAGGCACGTTGGAATCGAAAATGAGTAGACATTAAACCTTGAATATGATGCATGAACAACGATAATGGTTTGCAACTCCATGACATATCATATTATTATATGATTCACAATTTCAAACAATGAGATTGTCAAATTTCGGGTGACATGATTGTGGACATAATATGATATTCACCTGGATATCAGTCTCGGACTTCGACCTCGGTGAATATGGCTTTTTTATTAATTGTAAATCATGGACCACCGATGGGGGCATTATTGTGAATGGATATGATCGCCTTTCTAATTGTTCATGTGACCCTAGTGGCATTTCATTACTAATACAATCCTAGCAACCATGTCTACTTTCCTTCTGTTCAAGTTTAGAATGTTGTATCTAAGGTCAATTGTACGCTACGCTTGGTTCCAGATTTAAGCAATTCCACAGCATAACGACATGGATATTAAAATAGGAACTTTTAATGTAAATGGTATGGGGTCAAAAAGCAAACGCTTACAACTGATGCAATGGATTAAAGAAAAATATTTTGCTATTTGTTTTATTCAAGAAGCATATTTTACCGCAAATGAAAAAACACAATGGGAAAATGAATGGGACGGCGATACTTTTTTCAGTCGGAATTTTAGTAATAAAGAAGGGGTGGGTATTCTAATATCACCAATGTTTGAGTATAAAATAAAACAATATATCGAAGCAGTAACCGGTAGAATGCAAGTTCTAAAAATAAGTATATCAGAAAATGATTATACACTAATTAATGTATATGGTCCGAATAAAAACAGCTTTAACTTTTACCAAAATATGGAATCTTTCGAAACTGATACACGATAGGTGGAGATTTCAACACAATTTTAGACCCGGATCTTGACAAGAAAAATGGAAGAAAAGATACAAATAGAAAGACACAAGACAAATTATTATCTATCATGAATAAATACAATCTACTCGATATTTGGAGAATTCGTAACCCTAATTCAAGAAAATATACATGACATTAAAATACTAAGCCGCCAATATTTTGTAGACTAGACTATTTTTTAATTTCTGAAAACATAAATAAATTAAATAATAGCTTACTGTTAAATGGCGAATATCAACAAAATATTAGACATAATATTTATTTAGTTGCTGAAACGAATGAAGGTGCAAATCCTAATACATTATGGGAGATAATAAAAGGAACGATTAGAAACGAAACTATAAGATTTGCTTCAAAATAAAAGAAAAAAACAGTAAATATAGAAAAAAGGTTAACGGATGAAATAAATAAATTAGAATCAGAATACTCTAATAATACAGAGGAAGACCTTTTAACAGAACTAAATAATAAGAAAGACCAACTACATAATATGCACGAAGAAAGCGTTAAAGGAATAATATTAATAACCAAAGCCGAATGGATAGAGGGTGGAGAAAAGAATACAAAATACTTTTCTAATCTCGAAAAGAAACGGGCAGAAAATAAAACTATGACTAGACTGAATATAAATAACAATATTATTACACATGACAACGAAATACTACATGAACAGCAAGAATATTATAAAAAGTTATATACAAAAAAAGACATGCAAGCAACTAATCGATGATTTTTTCACGAATAATAATGAACATACATTATCGGAAGAAGAGAAACAAAATTGTGAAGGCAAGTTATCTGAATATGAATGTAAGAATTGCATAAAGAAAATGAAAAATAACAAAAGTCCAGGTTCAGATGGTATTACGGTAGAATTTTACAAACTATATTCTGGAATGATATCAAAGATTATTTTATAAATTACATGAATTATTCATTAGAGAACGGAAACTTGAGCGAATTACAAAAACAGGGAGTAATAACATTAATACCAAAAAAAGACAGTGATTTATCCATTCTCACAAACTGGAGACCGATATCCCTTCTTAATGTCGATTATAAAATTGCTAAAAAAGCTATTGCAAACTGGCTGCAAAAGGTATTACCATCAATAATAGATCATTCACAAACTGGATTCATTAAGGGGAGATACATTGGATTCTCCGGGTTTATTATACTTTGCAGATTTTGAAAAAGCCTTTGATACAGTTGAATACGAATACCTTCTAAAGGTCATGCAATATCTTAATTTCGGCAACGACATTATTAAATGGATTAAAATTTTGTATTCAGATGCAAAAAGTTGCATTACAAATAACGTTTACTTATCAGATTTGTTCTCAATAACCCGAGGTGTGCGTCGAGGCTGTCCATTATCACCATACCTATTTATAATTGCAATATAATTATTATCAAAAGCAATAGGCAATGAAAAAGATATAACTGGGGTTAAAATGAGTAACATTGAACTTAAAAAGACAATGTTTGCTGATGATGCTACATTTATATTAGATGGTACACAGAAATCATTCGAAACATTAATATACCTTATAGATGAATTCAGTAAAATTTCGAACCTCAAACTCAATACAAAAAAGTCTACAGTACTTCGGGTGGGTTCCCTAAAAAAATACAACACTAATGTTTTGCCCTGCAAAGAATTTTATATGGACATCAACAAGTGCAAAAACATTAGGCATTACTTTTTCAAATGATAATAAAAATATGCACGAACTAAACCTTACTCCGAAGATACAAGAGTTCGTCAAAAGTCTTGAGACATGGAATACAAGAAAACTAAGTATATTAGGTAAAATGACTGTGATCAAAACATTTGCTCTTCCAAAACTGATATATCCATTAACAGTCTTACCTGACCCACCAGACAGAATAATTAAAATAATTAAAAATAAATTGTTTGATTTTCTGTGGAATGGCAAACCCGATACAATAAAGCGGAACACAATAATTCAAACATATGAACACGGGGGTTTAAAGATGGTCGATATAGATAGTTTTATAAAAGCGATAAAAGCATCATGGGTAAAAAGAATATGTGATGATAAAAACCATGGCCACTGGAAACTGCTATACACACAGAAACTTGAACCATTTGGTGGGAAACTAATTTTCGAATGCAATATAAAACCACAGGATATAAAACACATATGTAAAGAACATACTTTCCTATTCAATGTTTTGGCATCATGGGCTAACATCAATTTCTCAGAAAAAAACGAGAGTATATCAAAATAAATTATATGGAATAATTATAATATAAAGTATCAAAACAAAACAATATACATCTAATCTTGGCACGAAAGGGGTATCAAATTTATAGAACAGTTATATGATTATGGAGTAAACACATTTGTCGGTTTTAATGATTTTGCGGAAATGTATAATATAAGGGCAGATGATTTTATCAAATACCAAGGTTTAGTAAATAATATTAATCTGCAATGGAAAGAAAAAATTAAAACACAAAACATAAATACCGTACAAACTCTGAAACCTATTTTACAAAAATTACAGACAAGCAATGGAGTAAATAAACTTCTATACACTATACAAACAAATAAAAAAAACATAGAATCTATAAAATCAGAGCAGAAATGGACGAACGAATTTCTCGATTTTAATTTCGAATGGAAAAATATATACACAACTTGTATGCAATTTACACTAGATACCACACTACGGAATTTTCAATATAAATATTTAATGAGAATCATAGGCACAAATAAATTATTACTTAATTGTGGCATGGTACCAAGTAGTTTATGTGATTTTTGCAGCATGAATGTGGAAAATATAAAACATTTATTCTGGGAATGCCCAAACGTACAACATGTATGGTCACAACTAAGAACATTCTTAAATGAAAAAGGTGTGGTTTACGAAGTGAATTTTAATACGATTTCATTTGGTGAACAAATCGTATTGCTAAACAATTTAATTTTATTATCATACTTGCAAAATATTTCTTGATTAAATGTAAATATGAAAAACAAGAATTGTCATTTTAATTTGTTCATGCAATATTTGAAAAGACGAATCAATGTTGAAAAAGAAATAGCCAAAAGGAAAGACAAGCTAGATCGACATATAATAAAATGAGATAATTTCAACTTTTAACACCCACGAATTATTAACAAAATAAAAAAGACGATCAATACGTACAAGGTACCAAGCGTAGCAAAGTTAATTACATGCTTATTAACAATATATGTCAACTATATTATATTATTGACATAAACGTTATACATCACATGTATTACGAATTACGAAAACAGAAGGCAGACCTGTTTATCTTTTTTCTCTTTCCTATAACTCTCTTCTTAAAAAACTCTTCTTAGTTAAGCACACTTTCTAAATGCATTATGTATGCTCTTATGTATGCTCTTTTCTAGTGACATGTCATGTGATTTCAACTATGTTTTGTTTATATAATATGTACATCATACATGATGTATTTAAAAATTACAAATAAACCATTTAGTAAAAAAAATAAATATGGCTTTCCTCAGGTCCGTATATCTCGTGTACACATCCTCAAAATACTATAATTGTATATAATCGCATATTAGTTTTATTTCCATAATATATCTGCAAGCGTGCTTGTAGTGAATCCCCGGGAAGCGGACTGCACTTCCATATTTTGTTAATTGTGTTGCTGTCTTTCCTCAATAAAATGATAGCTTCTAACCATGCATTGATGTATGCATCTAACCTGAATAAAAACGCACACCTTCATCTAACTGACACCGGTTGTGTTTATGATAATGTATTTGTATGTTCATGCAGTCTAGTTATCTTACGACAACTCCTCTTCTCTGTGCATTACTACACATGTACATGTAGGTCGATATAGGCCAGTTCGATAAACTAATATCTTCCTTAGATGTATACTATATCGTGATGAGCTCTTCAATGGCTAAGATAAAATTGCACAGTTGTTCACTTCCGGTAAGTAAATGTACAAAGGCTGGTCGATGGTCAAATAACAGAAGGTCGTAACTGCTAAAGCACAGCAGTTACGACCTTATGTTACTAGACCATTGATGTGTCCTTGATCAGAGAAACCAATACTTCGTAGATAAATTGTATATGTTGTATATGTCCTGTACGTCACACATTCGATAACAGTGATATATCTCGTAGGTAAGTAACCAGGAAATAACACACCTTAGTGTTTACATCATTATTACTGCATGACCTTATAAACATTAGTCATTCTTATCGCTCCTATCAATACCAGTTTAATTCAAATCATGTGATCCACAAAGACAAAATGTGGCCGTACTCACCCAGTCATTTACAAACTTTACAATATTTTTCATAAATTAAGTCAAAAGTTAACATAATTTTCAGAGTACATGCGGAATTTTTCGCCATTTACGGAAAATATTGTAAATTTTGTAAACGTATTTCATGAAATTATGCAAATTTTCCGAAGGTACAAAATCACATGGCGTGTCTCATATGTTCCTGAAGGTGTGCATAAAATAGGGTCTGCCAAGTGAGGTTTGTCATTCCTACATGCTGACATCTATCACATCGAGGATCGTGCATGAGTGATTATTTAATCAGATATTCAGTGCTCCAGATAAGCTGCGTATTTGCTTAAATACCCAATTAAAATTGCTAAAAACCCAATTGAATTATTCAGAAGTAGCGATTATCAAAAGCAATAACAATTTTGTGGTACCTTTATCATGCTGCAGAAAACAATAAAAAGACCACAAATATAGCATATTTGTTTTATTTTCAATGAAAACACATCTTGGTATTTCATTAGAATTGTCTCCAAGGAGACAATTCTAATAAAATGAAAGGAAATGTTTTCATTTCGAGGCAAAATATTCAATAATTGCTGTATGTAAACAGTAGTGTGATTTTATTTTACCCAATTAAAATTTTGAAATACACAATTGCTTCAGAAATGAGGAAGTGAAAATACTTATCTGGAGCCCTGTATATTTATTGAACGAGTTTACTGATTTCACAAGAAATGAAGCTACACGTATGCAATATAGCATAGCAAATCTACACACGTTATTTCTTGATTGGACGTGACCGAATGTCTAGAACCCATCAACATATAGTTGAGATCTTACAGGAACATGTACGTCTAGTTTCCTCCATGTACTCCGGTTTCCTCCCGCATTAAGGACCGCCCTTACGCCTCCACCTGTACCAACGAAACCATGTTACCACTAACCACCCGCAGTCCAAACGTTTGCTTTCTAGAGATATGCCAGCATAAATACTGCATGCCAACATAAATACTTATTACTGATTCATGCAATAAGTAATTCCAGTGTTTCACAACCAGGACGCTGTACGCCGCAATAAAGGTGTAAAACCCCAATTAACCGTTGACTTCCAGAACATAACTGTCAGAAATGCCAAATACCATATTTCATGGTGTATATGATTCATCTTCGTTAATTATGTCAAGGCTACCAGGTAAATAAGGCTACCAGTGCTAGTTACGACGTCGCTGTCTACGATATTTAAATATATATAGGATCTTACATGAGTGAGTATTTAATATGCTATTTATTAAACGAGTTTACTGATTTCATAAGAAACGAGGCTATGCCTTGTTTCTTATGAAATCAGTCAACTCGTTTAATACATCACATATTAAATCAACGTGCTATCTTGTATGTATTGCATAAGCACAGTATTATACACTAAAGCTGTACTGGTCATCTATCATGTATTCTACAGCGACATAATTTGCATATTTATTACACTGGTACATTATGATGTGTATTACACTGTGTTATTACACTCTTACACCCCATTTTATGTAATAATATAGAATACATTGCTATTGTCTATTGAGGTTTACGAGCCGAGCCTGATCAACTGCTCCAGCATGCTCGCAGGGGAATTCCTACCGTTTCCGAGCCGAGCCTGATCAACTACTGCAGCATGATTTTTGTCGAAGATTACATTATAATACTCAACGTAATTTAGATCGGCCAGTCGATGTGGCGCCCCACGCTTTCATTATGTCACATACACTGTTACAGATAGAGTAATACAACTGTTATTTCATGGTCATTTCGGGGAACAGTCAAAATATATTGCCCCTGTGGACGACACGATGCACAATTGCCTTCGGCCTCAGGACAATAGCACATCGGGTCATCCACAGCACCGCGGGTGAATGTATTGACATTGAAGAACTTCACCTGTTGGACTTCGCTTATTCAGCAAGGTAGCAGTTTATTGTAGCACGTTATGACAGACGGCAGTTTTCGCTGTGAAGTAAAAAAAATAAACCCACAACAACTGTGTGCAGTTATATGTTGCTATCACAGCGTTCATCACAGTTGAACCCGTTGTAACTGTCAGTACCGATGACTATATATCATAACCTATGTCACTGTATTCGACTGTACGAAGTATACAGGTGATTGGTCGTATAATAGTGGTCTCTTGGGAGAAGAGTCATGTGTGATATAAACATGCTATGTACCGTGAAACCTCTCTAAACCGGACACCCTGGGAGGTCCCCAGGGTGTCCGGCTTAGAAAGGTTTAACAGCAAATCAGGCATTTGATCGAGACATAGTTGTGTGCTATGCGTTCACGAACAGACATTATCAGCTCAGATAAATGACCAAGAAACTCAAAAATAAGATCACGCGTGTTTTCTTGTGTCCTGTTTAGAGAGGTGCCACCGTATAGCACCTCAGAAAGACATATTAAGACCATATGGAATCGACAAGCGAAACTACGTGGTTAGCAAAGGGTCTTCACTAGTCTCCGAGTTCACTCTAAAATTGGCGGTGCACATGCCCCCCTCCCCAACTCCTCTTGAAAATAACCTCACACTGAATTGATAATGTACATGATGGCTTCAACCAACATAAACATCATTATAGGTTAGCCTAGTTTCTCGACCAATGAAAGAACGGCATTTCGTCTCAATTAATCGCTTATTGCGGCGCTTTATTTATAACTGAGTGTATGCCTTTCTGTCATCAGTTCACGAGACGCAAAGCATATTACCGCCCACACACGCTCACTTCGTGTCACACCACCAATCACCTACTAGTATAGCGATTCGAAAGCACTGTTAAGGGCGGAGCTTCGCGACAGGGCTGGGTAAACGATAAGTACGGTATAGTTCACATATTGAATTTTTAATAAATTAATTTCTCGCTCGCTACGAAATTAAGTTATTCAACAATCAATATATGAACTATAACTATTACATACAGCTCAAAAGAACATGCACACAGAATGCATAGTAAACTGGCAAACTTATACAAGTAAACGTGACTAAAAAGTTAATGTTTAAGCGAGAGAAATGATAAAATACATATATGTTCACGTAAAGTATTAACAACATGTATGACTATGTGGTTTGACGTTTACATAATCTGATTGGGATTTCTACTGCGTACTATTTGAAAGTTCGTTGAGACCTTTTGTATATAGTAAAGCAAAAGTATCTAATGTGTAATTACTTTCGTTTCACTCGCTTTATTATTATTTGTCTGGCATATGGGAACAGTTAGCACGGGTGTGAAATGGCTCACCTCGTTAGGCGAACTTGTGGTGCTAATGACGAGGATCCAATTATACAGAGGCTTAGTAAAATGAAATCAAAACCTGAACGAAAATATGTTGGCGTTTGTTTAGTGCGTTACGCACTAAACAAACGCAAACATGTTTTTGTTTATACGAGCATAGGCAGTGTGCAGAATTGTTTTATGCAACAAGTCAAATGTCATTTGCGGGATACATTTGTATTTCAGGATGTCTATTATCGTTATATCAAGACGTTTCATTTAAAGCCATTTTATCCCAGTATTTCAAAGGTGTATACTACAGTCGAACCTCCCCGAACGGCCACCTCTCTACAACAACACCCTCTCTATAACAGCCGCTATTTTATATCCCAACTGGATGATTTCCTCTGTATCTAGCCCTTAGACTGCTGAGCACGAACATTGTCGTCGGCTGTTGCTTTTGCCTTCGTTGTCAACAAAAACATGTTTTGACAGCATTTTAGAATCATTTCCATTGGAAATGATTCTAAAATGTTGCCAAAACATGTTTTTGATGAGAATTATCGAAGAAAATAAATAAACAGCTGACGACATAATTTAATTTAGCATTAACCTCCCTACAGCAGCCATCTCTCTACAACAGCCAGTTTTGCGTATTCCCATGGGTGGCTGTTGTAGAGAGGTTGCACTGTATTACATTGTATTAGGTGCCTAGAGCTAAGCAGAATCGCAACGATAAACGGGTATTGCGCTCACTATGACCGCATTTCTGACCGAAATAGTACATTATTGTATACGATAACATGTAATATATTTTATTTAATAGTGTATGTTACTCGTATACACTGAAACGGTAGTGGATTGTAGAACATACGGGTTACTGAATTTAGTTTACCATAATCGACACGATGGACAGACATTCTTGTGCATGTAACCGTACTCTATTTGATATGAACTGTGTACTCGTCAACTTCCGACGTCATTTAAGGAAATAGCACAGTTTATGTAAATAGTTTCAAGAAAAATAATCGCAGCTCTCCATAGGCACATGGCTTGTCTGGAATGAAACATCAGAAACAGTAGTTTTGAATTCGGATTTACCACATATCAAACCATAACTAAGTTGAATGCTTCGAACATACATGTACATCGGCGTGAAAATGACAGCTATGGCAAAAAGAATATGTATTGTAATGCGAGTGTCGTTCGTCATTGACACCAATATATTTGTATCCAGTAATGTCAAACGAGGTCGTCTGTCGAACTATATGTACTCACTATAAACGGTCATCCCATCTATTTTCTGTTGTTTGATGTATTCGCGGTTCCTGTCTAAACATGAATTGTGCTCCCGTTTTGTTCGCGATGAAATATGAGCAAACGATGAGGACATGTCGATCTGTGTACAACTTATCCCCATTGTCAAAGATGTCACCGGCTCAATATACGGTTAGCAAGGTCAGACATCGACATAAAATGTGGTTTCGAATCTTGACGAAAGGTTACTCTTGTTGGGTTATTACTCAGATACGAGTCACTGTGTATTGTCCTTGTCAACTATTCTAAACTGTTATACTCCCGATGTATATTTTACTCAGAATGAAGTCAATTTAGTTCGTTCTTTACTTTACATTATCTAATCTTCACTATGAATATGTCCTTACTATGGACACCCTGGAAGGACTTCTGACTTCATTACTTCTTCATTAATTCTAACTTCCTTATTTATAATAATTAAGGAATTTAGAAGTAAGAAGTAATGCAGTTAGAAGTAAGGAAGTTAGAAGTAAAACGTAATGAAGTTGAAAGTAAGAAGAAAAGAAGTTACGTTAGAAGTAAATAGTAATGAAGTTGGCAGTTAGAAGTAAAGAAGTAATGAAGTTAGAAGTAAAGAAGTTAGAAGTAAAGAAGTTAGAAATATTGAAGTAAGAAGTCCCTTCAGTGTTTTCAGTGTACATTGGTGGATAAAGAGTTTTGAACAGTTTAATTTTCTACCACTTTGTTACTCGTACTCCCATCAACAGGGTGTCAATTAACCTGCCAAATGGTGATCATATATCCTGAGTATATACAGTTGAACCTCCCCGAACGGTCACCTCTACAACAACACCCTCTCTATAACAACCGCTATTTTATATCCCAAATGGATGATTTCCTCTGTATCTAACCTGAGCTGAGCACAAAAATTGTGGTCTGAGTTTGCTGTCTTTCTCAATAAAAACATGTTTTGACAGCATTTTAGAATCATTTCCATTGGAAATGATTCTAAAATGTTGTCAAAGCATGTTTTTGATTAGAATTATCGAAGAAAATAAATAAACAGCAGACGACAACATTGTATTCAGCATTAACCTCCCTACAACAGCCACCTCTCTACAACAGCCAGTTTTGTATGGGTCTTCCCATGGGTGGCTGTTGTAGAGGGGTTGCACTGTACACGTATCAGTTTCTTTAAATCTTCCTGAATCCTCTTCCATGTATGATCATGATGAACCGTGTAGTCCCTGATCTGATAGTGTGTGTATGTACGCTGGTCTATATGCATGTGGATCATTTCCTTGTTAATTTGTTAATTACAGCCAACTTGTTCGTCCACCACCACAATACAACCAGTGTTCCGTGACTAACAAAGCGGTCTACGTTATTATAGTATTTTCCAACTGATAGACAACTTACCTAACGAGCATATGCACTTTTGTGAATTATCGATACCACCTTAACATATATCAGACATAACACAGCAAGCCAGCTAGGAGCATACCGGGTTTATGAGGCCGGCTTCGTCGACTCTTTGATGTACGAGTGGAACATTTTACCCTACAGAAGAGTTATTGGCATACAATTATCAAAACTGTGATAATTACTCACGCAGCGCAGTTTTAGTGCACATGTTCTAGGGAAGTTGTATTCCGCCGGTATTTAGAGCTATAGTGCGGATTTGTTCCGTGTTCCACAAACGAACGATTGCTGTTCGTTTACACATCGTTTGCTTTTCTTTTTTTAAATTAAGAAACTGTGTTAGTTGGTTTAAACGTAAACCAACGAACATTTAAAATACGACAAGAATGTGACAACGACACGACGTGCGTTAAAAGAAAACAACACGGAATGCTTTGAAAGAGCTTTGAAAGAGCTAGAACCATTATATTGCTTTATGCTTAATACATATGTATTGTATTGCATTGTATTGTATTCTACCACCTGTATATAGGGTTATGCATGGATTTACTGTCTGTTTCACGAAACCTGCCCAAATCTTACGGCCATATAAACGATGCAAAAACAATATTTTTTCCATAATATTAAATTTGATCAAAATTTAAGAATGAGTCTTCTTTTTATTTCGTAAAATTTGGTCAAATATTGATTTTATGAAAAATTGATTTATCTATGGGAATTTAACATGGCGGAAAAGGAGGTTGAGGAGCTGTGTGGGGAGTAAAGAAACGAAATAAATTGGAAATTGTCTCCAAAACCTGGCTAGATAGCTTGGAAAAGATCTAACTAAGAAAACAAAAGTTACATTTTGAAAATCGGTCCGCTATTTCTGTGAAGATGTCTATGGGGATTTAATATGGGTAAATTGTTTTTTCGTAATAAAATCAATAGTTGACAAAATTTCGAAAATAACAAGAAGGTTCATTCTTAAATTTTGATATTAGTCAACATTATCGAAAAGAATATTGAGTTTGCATTGTTTATATAGCCGTAAACTGTGGGCAGGTTTCGTGAAACAGACGTGTCGTATAATATTTCCCATGTATATGTCATTAATAGGCATGCTTTGGCAACAACGGTTGACAGACGTATTACATGTGGAACACACATGCTCCTACCGGGTGTTTGTCTCGCTTCATTTGTATAAGCTTAACCAAAAGTGCACATTATTGAATGTCTTGTAATTAATAAAATAGAGAACACGATACCAAAGGAGATCAATGAACCTATCAGACAATTACCGATTTACACAAGGCAGCCTTATAGTAACTTAACACGTGTAAAGCCACGGTGGAAGAGTTTTTAACGATGTACAAATCTACCCTCCATAGTCAATGCCTTACTTTCCTTAAGAGTAATACGCAGCACGTGTACTATATTGCATTACTAATTAAGCAATTGCAACGAAAGTATTATAGGAATGAATGGCCTTTTTGTGAAATTTATCGGGGTATAAACTTGGAAAAGTCGCGGGAATACTGGACGAAGGCCGGAAGGCCTCGTCCAGTATTCCCGCGACTTTTCCAAGTTTATATCCCCGATAAATTCCACAAAAAGGCCATTCATTCCTTATAATTCCAGCATTTTAAATAAATTCATCAAGAAAATGTGTTTATTTTCCGTTTTCTTAAGAATTATTTTAACTGCGCCTGACGGTTACGGAAAGTAGTTCGGCATGGGAGTTTACTGGGATATAAATTTTGGACAGAGACTTCCTACGGGTCAATCAAATGTTAGGGAATTGTGTAAATATTTTTGTGCTGGAATTATCACGAGTTAACATACAAGTTCAAGGCTATTTCACGCGTGTAGTATAGGTGACTGAATGTATAATGCTCGCAATAGTGCATTATCTGATTGTCAACGAATCATTGAACACGTATGAGGTCACTTGCACTCTGCGATAGATATGCACAATATGTTCGTTTGACCAACAGTGTACCACACCAAACTCATTCTTATGCCCGAAAAGTGAAAGCCTGAAGCGAACTCACTTTCTCCTGTCAAGGTCTGACAAAAATTATAAATCAGCACTTTGACATGCCTTAACCCGCTAACACAAAGTAGATCCAATCATACTGACAAGGTGTCTTTGCATTCCTCAAAATCTCAACATGGTGTGCCAACCTTTTGTTTTAGCCATGACAATTTTCACACGCCACGAGTTAAAGGGTTCATTGGTTTTCAGACAGGATTGTCAACCTGCTAAATTCATACCCGGGATACCCGATACTTTCGGGAAACTCGATATCGGTGGAATACAATCTTGGTTATCTTATCGGATAACGGGCCGTTCTTTGGTAATGCCGATAGTCTTGTCAATGGTTTTGTTGGCCGTATTGAAGATTACGCTACCATCAATGACGAGGTGAAAACAAACAGTGATACTCTTGTTGATTTCATTCATGTTAAACTAGTCATCAATGGACACAAAAACAAAACGTATTTAACACATGAGACATGACTGCCAGAATGCCTTCCTTATCACGTTCTACAGTTGTGTCACCAGTTGCACTTATGCGTATAATTGGAGGTTTTATACGACGCAGTTTTGACAGTAATTGAATGTTCGCATTTAATAACAAGAAATAAAACACAGTTCCCATGCATATTTGTTTTCAATGTTTTTTTTCCCGAATTTCTGAACATAGTTATCAGCAATGTTGGTATTCTCTGAGACATAGCACGGTGTAATATGTATCGGGTGATAAAATGCCCTAATTGCATAAACGTTACCCGAGCCGAAAAACAAAGGGTAATGTATTTTTGTCCTAGCAGGTGTGGGCTTCTAAACAATGGCTTTCCTTGAAATTAAGCAGTGCAGGATAGGGAACGGGGCAGGTCCCTCTTTGTCCCCTTATGCAGTGATGAATTTTCCCACAATACCGCATGTACACTGAATGGTGTGATCAGTGTCGATGACAAATTCGTGAAGAACGTATTGAAAATAATGAACAGCTGAGTCAGGATCAAGAAGAAAATACACCAAATGAATTTGTAAGTCTACTGGCATGCCTCGCAACTTGGAGGTATAAGATTTGAGCCTCTGTTTTGGCTGATATTACCGGTTGATGAGCCACCAGGTAGTTACCAATTGGGTAATAATTGCTATCTGTCTGATGCTTAGCAAACCGGACAGGAATTGGGAAGTAACGCTGTTCAGAAATCGGACTGTCTCATAAGTCAAAACCGGCTTGCCCATTCAATATGGATCATACTATAATAAACAACCACTTTACTTTTACTTGTTTCATATTGTATTTCGGGTTACATTTAGACAACGATTTTAATCCATGAATACCTTTCTAAGATGCCCGGTTTAGAGATTTTCGCCAAGATGTCAAAGTTTCTGAACCTCTATTGGAAAGCAAGCATCTTGATTGGCTGTGCCTGAGCTTTAGCTAAGCCTATCAAGCTGCTTGCTTTCAAATTCAAGTAGTGTGTAATCAAGATATTGTCACATATTGGCAGGATTAGTACAGGCGGTGGTGCAGTAACCGCCCTTCGTCAACCATGGCCAAGCACCTTGTCCCATTTACGTTGAGCTTCCCATAGTTTGGTTCTATGAGACGTCTGTGTTATTGACTGTGACAATATCTGGAAGAGTCCTTGACACAAATGAACAAGTGCAATAAACCCTCACATGTAGTGTATGTTTTCATAATGATCATAAATGTTGATGTAACTTGATATATGTGACATCGGTTTTACGACCAGTGTAAATCCAGATCAGCCTGTGTATCCGCACAGTCTGATCAGGATCTACACTGTTCGCAATTACATCAATGAAACACCGGCCATGCTTCAACACAAGCAATATAGATCATTACCATGTTACGGGAGTGTGCTATCAGATCGGGAGTTGGACTGGTCACACGTTCCATAAGCCCCATCTATCGAGTCGCAGTCACGTTTATGTTTACGTGTAGTTTATGGTATGCGTCTATGGTAATTCGCAATTTGTCTGGTATTTTCTTTTACATAATCGTCGAGTTGCATTTACAGAAAACGAAAACGCCAAACATTTAGACAATTTTCCGCCACAAAAAAATCAGTTAAAATACCTCAAACATTTTTGTAGTAGGACAAAATAAAAACAATACATAAAATCATACAGGCGAAACAAGAACTGAAATATGATCTTGAAAACTAGTTCGAACTTTGAACCTTATATGCAAAATGGAAATGGTATATGTCTACGAAAATCATTAAAAGGTCGTTTTCCCTGTCGACTGCAGTAGTCTATAATTATCTTATTAATTAACGCACATTCTTAACAAGTTTGTTTGTGATCAATAAGGAAGACCCAAGTTCAGCACATAAAAGAATAAATGCCGACATTCACTGGTAAATTACAAAGCGTTTGATTCGTTAAAGATAATGCTGTCTTGCATTTTCGGAGAAAATTAAGGTATGATATTTCTGTTAATACCTATGCAATGTCAAAGAAACTTACAGACATATATGTTAAATAATTTGTTCTGCATGTTCGTTGTCATGTGTCGTGCAAATGTGCCAAATAAACAGCTGTCAATGCTTGAAAATAAATTGCCGCTTCATAAATATTAACTACACTGTACGAATATACCAGTTAAAAATGCAAGTGGAATGTGTGCATGTGTCAGAAAAGGAGAGGACGTTTTTTATTTAAACTAATACAGAGGATCTGACATGAGTAATGATTTAATATGATATGTATTGAACAATTCTACTGATAGCATAAGAAACAAGGTGATGTCGCGTTTATTATGATATCATTTAACGAGCTTAATATCATTTCATATTACATCATTACTTACGTAAGAATATTAAATGAATATAAAATAATATGATAGCTTCATACAGTGAAGCCGTACTTATCACGTAGCATGTGGTATGTAAATGTGGGCAGTAAATAATGTTGTGTACAATTCTAGAGGTACATGTAACATATTACATATTTACTTAATTACTGTCGCTAAGGTAACGAATAAATAACACATGAACATCCATTGTACAGTGAAATTACATTCAATTGCAAATGTGAGAAAATATCGATGCCACTTGCGAATAATTTCCCGCCAATATAGTTAACTGTTTATATGGTCAGATTAGGCATATGTGAGGCATTTAATAATAATCTAATATTAACATTAATGTAGCTACGTGTGATGTTGGCAATATCATTAAGTGTGCAAGTTGACCACTTAAAGGTCCAACTGGGATATAAAAGCCACCAGATGGCGCTGGGTAGGCTTTTTGATAATTGTATGCATGCTTCACTTCAGGGACACATTTTCAGATATTTCAGAGCTACAGTGGGGTCAGTGTATAAGTGCACACACGCTGACGACCCCACTGTAGATTACACGTATCAAAACGGTGTACATTGAATACCCTGATCAAATTGCGCAATTGCGCGAGATGATACGAGTCTACACTGGACGCCGTGGTGAGTGTTGACCAGTGGATTCTCGCAGATTGGCTCGGTCTGATCTGGGATTCCATTGTTAACATTGGCAAATATCAACGTTTCTTATGATGAGTCTCCCATACTTATATTTACATATACTCATTTACCATAATGATATTCATCTTTCAGCCTCGTTTACTATTACATCGTTTTCACTTATACCTCATGCTGCCATGTAAATTGGATTGAGTGTAATACATTGAATTGAATTTAATTGTTAGATGCCATTAACATTTTCCTGGCACAGCAATGTGTACAACCCGAGCGTATTGCAGTTGCGACCAGTGTATACCCTGATAAACATACAGTACAGCCAGGATCTGCGTTGTTCACTATTCAGTAAATGAACCATCTAATAACCAGCCAGAGATCAAAATTGTATCAAGCTGAATTGTCATTGCGTTTGATCAGGGTTTACAGCTGTCAAATATGCATTTACCCGGAGTTTGACCGTCCAGATGTTGACTCCCTGTCGATGAAATTTACATTACAATGTTAGCGACCAGCAAATGCCCAGATCAGTCTCAGTCTGATCAGGGCGTATGCTGTTCAGTTACTCAAGCATGCTTATTACAGTCAACAACAAAATGAAAGATGCTACGGAGCCCCGCAGGAGACATGGACTTTTTTTATTACGAAATTACAATTCGTTCCCTCGACTTAACAATTCGTTCCCACGAAATAACTTCTTTATTTCTTCTCGAAATTATATGTTGTTACCACTCATTTGTTTTGACCGTCTCTTCGCACTCATTTGAACCGTCTCGATGCGGCGGCTCAAATTAGTAGTAAATTATATTACTTTTATTGAGAAATAAAGAAAACAATCAGAGTTTTTATATAACAAAGATTGTATCATTGGACTACATGTACAAGGTGTTAATAAAATATGTTTATACCAATTGTTAAAAATGTCATAATGCATCTTTTCTCGGTCGTCGACCAAAATTATCGTCTTATTATCGACCTGCTGAGACTACCTGTGTGGATAATTCGCTTTATTACGACATATGGTTATCTTTGGAGGCTCAATTATCAGATTACACCTGTTGGTGGTCACTATGACACGCGTCCCTGCCCTGCTGCTAGTAAATAAACCAGGGGCGGTTCTGGAAGGGGTTAACTCTTGCAATTACTCACGTACCGTCCGTAGCTAGCTAGGGGGTTGTCCTATTTTCGAGCTCTTCGAAATGCACTTTTCTGTGTTTTACGGCATTTACATTCAGCTGGTGGTAAACTGTGATCTATGTAAACTCCGTGGCTGAACGGAGGGGTTGTAGCCCCAGAACCCCCCCCCCCACCCCCACCCCCGTTCCCCAAATGCTGGATCCGCCCTGCACACTGCAATGGACCGTCTTTGAAATGAACATCCACGGAAACTACTGTGGAATCTATTTAAAATGGACATCCTCTATAGTGTTATTGGCAAAACGTGTAGACCCATATGAGCCGGCTCGTGACGAGCCATCTCATCAGGATCTGCACTTTGTTGCAAGTAATTTTCATATTTGTATACGACTCCTCTTGTTCATAAATGGACTAGTCTGAAAATCATTTTGTGACGATTAAATTGGTTACAAAATTAACATATCGATATCCATTCCAGTTACTTATGGCTGAAAGGGTCAATGCTCTTTTTTACACGTATATAATACACAACACTATACAATCATACATATAGTTGATATAGTCAAAATAATATAGTTTATACATGTATGTTTCAATAAAAGAAACGCGATCTGACACAATCGTATTTGTCAGAGCCTGGTCGCATTCTGAACATCCTATGTGCATACAGAGGAACCTCTTTAAGGTTAAGATTACAGTAGAATACAGTGGAATCTCTCCATGTTCCACTGTAAATCAAACTTGTGACCACTTCATGACACATTCTAGTGTTTTGCAATCAGGAAAAGTCATTGTAATCAGATACATAACAATGAAACGCATCTAAGATAAAAACATCTATATTTTCCCGAGTGTACGATTTAGAGGGATTTCATTGTATCTTTACCCTTTGAACCCGAAAGCCCGTTATAGCGGGGTTCGCAAACAGTGCATATCCAGATGGGCCGGCTCGTAACGAGCCGTCTCATCAGGATCTGCACTTTTTGCAAGTAATTTTCATATTTTTTAGAACAAAAACATCCCCTTTTCATAAATGGACTAATCTGAAAATCATTTTGTGACGATTGGACTGGTCGGAAAATTAGCATATCACAGTCCATTACAGTTACTTAGGGTTGAAAGGGTTAAACTGCAGATATCCTGGGAGACAACAGTGGACCTTCTTGAAAACGGATATCTCCGGAAACTACAGTAGAACCTCTTTATAACGGATTTCCTGGAAACAATGCAGTGTCATCTCTTTAAACCCAAACCTCCTGGTTGAAACCGGACATCCTGGGAGGTTCTTAGGATGTCCAGTTTTTTAAAGAGCTTCCGCTGTAATTCAGGCAAAAGGCGATCTAGGCATGGCATCGTTGTGTATTTTTCAATCATGAACGGACATGGCGTTCTGAAATGACCCACCGACACAGAGTGTCAGTTAATCAAACGGGGAAAACACGGATATTTGGTGTAACTAGTATTTTGATTTATCCCGTCAACACGGTGCGTATGTGCCGTGAAACACGGTGCCGTGAAACATTTTTGATATCCTGTCAATACGATTTGGAGATGCGGCTGGGGTTAATTTTTTTTGCATTCTAAAGCTATGTGTAATGTTGACGGGATAAATAGAATAGTAGGTTAGTGCCGTGAATGGGAAAAATATCTGGCGCCGCACGGAAACGGGATGTGCTCGGCAGAGCCTCGCTCATCCAGTTTCCTGAGCCTTGCCAGATATTTTCCCATTCACGCACTAACCTACTAGTCTCTATAACTATCGTGCATTTCATTGTTATTTGGTGCATTTTCGGCACAAATTGAAAGATATGCCCACTGAGACGGTGCTCGACGTTGAATCTGTTAAACAGTTGTGTTCACGTCGCTTCTGTTTATATTGCATTGCAACCCATCATACTTATGCCGATGACGCAGTTCAAGCTGTTATACAGTGGATTTCATTGCAACCCATCATAATTATGCCGATGACGCAGTTCAAGCTGTTATGCAGTGGATTTCATTGCTACCCATCATAATTATGCCGATGACGCAGTTCAAGCTGCTATACAGTGGAACCTCTGTAATACGCAATGAAACCAAAGTGTATTACATGTATATGTATATGGAACTTAATGCGTGAGGCGTTGCTGCAAAATGCCTGTTTTAATCAATGGTGAAAGGGTTAAGTTTAAGTTAGATCACGGTTCGTCCGCATGTACGAGGAGATAATCCGCGAGCTTTAGCGAGCGGATTATCGCTCGTACATGCGGACAAACGTGATCTAACTTATTGATCACATCCTCATGCAGATACCTTGCACACGAGCTGTGTTAATACAGAAACAACACCCGGAAATGTGTCAAAGATGTTATGATCAATGGATGATCTTCTCTACAGTAAGTGTTGATTGATTTCATGAGAAACGAGCGCATGCATAGTTTCCTATGAACTATATCTACGAGTTTAATAAATATATTAACTCTTTGCATGCTAGCAGTGAAAATACCATCCAACAAATTGTGAGTATGTTTCTTATTTCTCTCTGTAAATATGTCTTGGAATTTCATTAGAATTGCGTCCTTCGGAATATTTCAACTATTTATAGCCCACATATTTATCAGCATGCAAAGAGTTAAATCAATAACACTGCTATAGTATAGTTATTGCATAAACACAGCGTTATACATGAAAGCTGTACTGTTCACATAAGTTATTTTCCGTCGTGGCTTCATGTATTTATTACAGTTGTGTAGTAGTACACACAACAAACCTGCAATAAAGTGCAATTAGCAGACTTCTGGTATTGCATTCTTAACAATTTTACTTCGTATGCGTAAATTGGATTTGCAAATATAAAGAAACAACAAGGTGTATTTATCCAAAATCTGTGCCATGGTGTTTTCATCGCCGTCTGGGTATTTAGTCTGCATACTTACAGTATTTGCTTGGCAGTTAAAGTACACCTGTACGAAATTCTGGCTGATGAAATCATAACGGCACATTATATGATGAGCATTGTATCATTTGTGAGCACGTACAATACTGATACAGTTGCAAGATGGTCAACATTGCAATCCGTTTTCGTCCCACCTACGTTAGTGGAAAGTGTACGGAGCCCCGCAGGGACATGGATTTTGTATTGATTCGTTCCCACGAAAGAACAATTCGTTCCCACGATATATCGTGTGAACGAATTGTTAATTCGAGGGAACGAATTGTTAATTCGTGGGAACGAATTTTAAATTGAGGGAACGAATTGTTATTTCGTGGGAACGAATTGTTATTTCGTGAGAACGAATTAATAAAACAGAATTCTACGTCCCCTGCGGGGCTCCGTAAAAGTGATACACATCGGTCACAATTCAGGCATAGGAATCGTAATCATCGTGATAGGCGTCAATAATTGTTAACGTACGTCAAAATGTTGCATATTTCCTGGTCCGATCTTTACAAAACTTCATCAATTGCTTCCTCAAATTATTACATGTAGTGGGTGCAACAGTCCCTGGCGATCGCATTGTTTTATATACTGTGCGTATGTTTTGTTCCGGGATTTCGACTGCGAGTTTCTAGTTTTAAAGGTACATGCCCACTCAGTAAGCACAAACTGTTCTTTATAGGGATTACATAAGTGTATACTTGTCTCACTATTCCACCCGTTCTAAAAATTACGAGTGCCCGCTATACAGATATAATCATTTAGTAATATTTAGTTTACTGATAGTGACGCGCGGTGGTATCAGGCTAATTTCATATGCAAATGAGGCATGATATTTTTTCATTATTTATACTAATTAAATACGTCACCTTAAAAAATAATATTTTCGACAAATTATAATGTATGATCATTGCACATAAAAAAATAAAGACGGAGAATAAATGTCAATATCCGTTAACATTTTAAGGAAACACGGTTATCGCCCCCGGTATCAGTGATGAAAGTTACGTCTGGTATAAAATATATAATAATGCCAATCAATACGTGGGGTAATGGTGATTATTGGTGAATGAATGTTTATTTTTCCAGTAAATGTCTCGGATGATGTCTCTGATATAAAGAACATTTTGTGCCTACTGAGTGGGCATGCACCTGTAATATATCAAACGTTATCAAAAAGTATACAGCATAAACATATACATAGAGTTATAATCGTTATCCAGCATAAATGGCAAACATTCACAAAATAAAAAGAAGGCTCATTCTTATTTTTTTTTATAAAATTTAATATTTTCGAAGAAAAGTATTGTTTTTGCATTGTTTATATAGCCGTATATTTTTGACATGTTTCGTGAAACGGTCAGTATAGAAAGTGGCTACAATAATTCGCCTCCGATATATTATCTGCGCAATGTATGGAGCGGGGTAGCAATTTTGTTTCTATATAGAAAGAGGCACTACTTTTCAATGATAAGAGTCTCATACGTCAAGACTGACTTCACCTTTCAATACGGGTTATGCTATCATAAACAAACAAACACTTGTCTTTTATACACCATTGTGAAATTTCGTGTCGTGTTTCAAAACAATGACTGCTTTGACCATCGTCTCCGAATTGTAGCACCTGTTATCTGCACGGGGTAAACTCTGCAGACATATTGCTGCGATTGGAGAAATGGGGCCTATGGGTTTTACGACCAGTGTAGATCCGGATCAGCCTGTGCATCCGCACAGTCTGATCAGGATCTACACTGTTCGCGAGTCCACCAATGACAAGCAATAGATACATAATGTAGATCGTTATCAGGCTACATGAGAGTGCTATTTTATCGGGAGCTACACATGGTCACACATTCCGTAAGCCTTATTTCTCCAGTCACAAGTAATTGATATTGTTTTACAGGTGAGATATGCTTCATTAACCAGTTATTACCTTTGGCTGGCATGTTTTCTGTGAACCATCGCGGACACAATGTGATTCAGACGGATACTGCGTGCAAAACGATTGTTCTCAGAGCGGCGTTGTGTTCGTTTACGGAGCCCCACAGGGGACGTATAATTCTTTTTTTTCTCATTAATTCGTTCCCACGAAATAACAATTCGTTCCCTCAATTTAACAATTCGTTCCCACGAATTAACAATTCGTTCCCAGGAATTAACAATTCGTTCCCTCAATTTAGCAATTCGTTCCCACAAAATAACAATTCGTTCCCACGGGAACGAATTGTTAATTCGTGGGAACGAATTGTTATATCGTGAGAACGAATTGTTAATTCGAAGGAACGAATTGTTAAATTGAGGGAACGAATTGTTATATCGTGGGAACGAATTGTTAATTCGAGGGAACAAAGTGTTAAATTGAGGGAACTAATACTTATTTCGTGACGAACGAATTAATAAACAAAAATCCATGTTCGCTAAATGTCATTTGCTTTTGAATCTATTATAGGGGCATATCCGGATAATAAATAAAAACGGTTTAAGTGGTTTAAGTATGTGTTTGAAGTGAGTATCATCATATATGTTCAATTAAACCACTTTACACAGGGCCATAATGAAAACTCGTTTTTTATTTTTTATAATATTTATAGTATTTCGTTTTTAAAAATCCTGATATGCCACTTTAAGTAAGAAGATGTGCGTTTATTAATGAAAGATATTTACAGAAACTGTGATATATTTTGTAATAGACGTCGAAAGTTGACTATAGTACAGTGGGGTCAGAGTGTATGTGCACACACGAACGAACACGACAGGTTGGAACCAACCTGTCGTGTTCGTTCGTGTGTGCACTTACACACTGACCCCACTGTAGCAAAAGCGAAATTCTAGTTCTCAGTTTTCGTCATCTTTCGACATCATTTACGAAAAATATCGTAAGTTTTGTAAATATGTTTCATGATATATCGCACATATCTTGGGTACAAAATCACATCTCTTGACACGTACATGTACATGTATTTACATATGTATTCAGGACTCCAGATAAGGAATTAGTAATTGAGTATTGTCACTCCATCATTTCTGAAGCAATTGGGTATTTCAAAATTTAAATTGTGTAAAATAGAATCACCCTACTGTTTACACATCAGCAGACCGCACTTATTGAATAGTTTGCTTCTAAATGAAACCCATCTTGGTATTTCATTAGAATTGTCTCCTTGGAGACAATTCTAATGGAATACCAAGATGTGTTTTCATGGAAAAATAAGAAAATATGCTATATTTGTGGTCTGTTTATTGTTTTCTGCACCATGATAAAGATACCGCAAATTTTACATTGCTTTTTTGATACTCACTACTTCTGATTTGAATTGGGTTTTTGGCAATTTTAATTGGGTATTTACGCAAATACGCACCTTATCTGGAGCTTTGGGTATTAAGGGCTCTGTGTAGAGGCACTTGGATTGTGTAGATGTGATCTTTATTTTTATTTTTGTTATGACCCCCATTCATTTTCTTGAGTCTGTTGTTATGAAGTACGAAGCACAGCTTTTATTTCCGGTAATTTGTTCTCTTATATATCGGGTGGATAAAAATCAATACACCAACACTCAAATTGCCATGTCCCAAAACATGTGTATAGTCAGAGCTCCAGATAAGCTGCGTATTTGCTTAAATACCCAATTAAAATTGCCAAAAACCCAATTTAAATCAGAAGTAGCGAGTATCAAAAAGCAATTACAATTTTGTGGTACATTTATCATGCTGCAAAAAACAATAAACAGACCACAAATATAGCATATTTTTCTTATTTCCCATGAAAACACATCTTGGCATTTCATTAGAATTGTCTCCAAGGAGACAATTCTCATGAAATGTCAATACATGTTTTCATTTGGAAGCAAACTATTCAATAATTGCTGTATGTTGATGTGTAAACAGTAGTGTGATTGTATTTTACCCAATTACAATTTTGAAATACCCAATTGCTTCAGAAATGCTGGTGTGAAAATACTGAATTACTAATTCCTTATCTGGAGCCCTGTATAATAATTCGGTACAACACCTAAACAGAAATCGCTTTACGCAATTGTACACTACAAAGTGGGTGGCATATGTTTTTCATATGAATTTTATATGAAAATTTCACTTGCAAGTAGTATAAAGTGAGAAATATGCAATGCATATGCAAAATCTTCATATGCAAATCATATGAACTTCATATGCAAATCATAATAAGTTCATATGAAGACCCATACACAATGCTTTTAAATCTATAAAATTTCCATATGAATTTCATATGCTATGCATATGTTTTTCCTATGTTTTACACTTTGCTGTGTATGTGGTGATAAAGGTTTCTCGAAATAACTGAGGAACGGCTACAGTTAGTAGGACGGCGTCATCGTACCGTTACAGTCACAGAAAAAAGTCCCCATGGTGTCCGGTTTAGAAATGTTCCACTGTAATTAAGCACACCAGGAACATTGTGTGTCATATTCAATCATGAACAGACAATGAAATACATTGTAGTGAAACCCATCTGAATCAAACATAACGGGGTCCACATGGTGTCCGGTTGAGAGAGGTACTACTGTATATGCACTTTTTTCCTGGTTAGTTTGTGGTGAACGTGATTTTGTTTTGTAGTTCCCCACATGTACCGTAAACACGCGGGTAACGAGCGTAAACTGCGATTATCCTTTGGCAGGCAACTGTAAGCAATATTAAGAGTTTCTTAAAAACAATTTACCGCAAAATATCTGGCTATTTAACCCCTACGCTTTCTTGAAACGATCGCATTGGGTCCATGCTATATTTTATGTATATACAGTCATTTATATATTTATAACCGGACACCAAGAAAACTTATTTTTGATGAGTTTATTGGTCATTTATTTCAGGTGATAATGTCTGTTCGTGATCCCATAGCACACAACTATGGCTTAGAATGATAAAAATTCCTGATTTACAGAGAAACCTCTCTAAGCCGGACACCCTGGGGACCTCCCAGGGTGTCCGGTTTAGAGATGTTTCACTGTATATATATTTGACTAGTGTTTTTGTTATATAAAGTTTATTTTGCAAGGCTAGGAAACGCGTAGGAATTCCGAGGTGTTAATACAAATGTCAGAAAATGGTAAGTGGAAATATACATCCGAAGATCGAAAGTGTTAACACCAGTTCCATATTTTATTGTTTTCGCGGAACCTATCAACACGCTTGAATACCGTTATTCGCGACTAATACGTTTTAAATTGTTCAACCAATAAACGAAAATTAACCCAATGATCTGGTCGTGTGCATGCATGAACATAGTATTTGATTATATAATGAAATACAGTAGTAGTATATGCACGTGTTCTTTTATTTTTGTATTTTGTCCTCACATTAAGTATCATTTTTACGTTTTAGCACGTTATACTTATAACACGGTTCGTCCGCATGTACGAGGAGATATTCCGCGAGCTTCAGCTCGCGATTATCTCCTCGTACATGCGGACAGCCGTGGTTGGAATTTTAAATAATAATCTACATTTTTCGAAATGTTATCGATGATAAAGTCCAACTATACTGGTTAGACTTTTCAAATTTTATGCCCGATAAATTCTCATATGATGTCGTGTTTTTTTTTCGTATCATATCGCGTCACGTGCATTATGTCCACGTGTGTCCGGTTGTTTACAGTTTTGATACCACCAGTACCAGCCCCCAATACGTTACATGCACACATCCTAATATTATTGACTTCTTTACAAAGCTATTCAAAGCAGAACAACTATTAAACGACAATAACTGTTCGCAACTACAGTGACCTTTGCTTGTAAAGATTACAATCATTTTAGTAGGAAGTAACGTTTGAATTATCATTGGAACACGACATAGATAATATATGTTATGGCTGTGACTGTAAAAATGGGGCCTATGGGATTTGTATCCAGTGTAGCTCCTGATCAAATAGCACACTCCTGCAGCCTGATAATAACGATATATAGTGTTTGGTACAAGCATGGTGTATGTTTCATTTATTGAACTGGCGAACAGGGGGCCGTTTCACTAAACTTCGTACGACTAAAATGTTCATAAGTGCAAAATTATGATATGACGTAAATTTCACATTAACACGGGTAAACAATCATTGGATTTACATGTATTGAGCATAGGCTGCACATGCAGCCTATGCTTAATAAATGTAAATCCATCAATTGAAATTGCCAGACGATCCTAAATTTGCACTTACGAACATTTTAGTCTTACGAAGTTGAGTGAAACGGCCCCCAGACACACAGTCTGATCTGGATCTGCAATGGTCGCAAAACACATACGCCCCATTTTTCCAGTAACAGTCACATATGTATGATTGTGTTTTGGCGGAGACCTATTATGTAAGTTATATTTGAATATACATATTTAGTAGCATGTAACGTCTTGACAATTACATTGCAGTGCTCCAGATAAGGAATTAGTAATTTAGTATTGTCACTCTATCATTTCCGAAGCAATTGGGTATTTCAAAAAGGTTAATTGGGTAAAATAAAATCACACTACTGCTTACACATCAACAGACAGCAATTATTGAATAGTTTGCTTTGAAATGAAAACATGTCTTGGCATTTCATTATAATTGTCTCATTGGAGACAATTCTAATGAAATACCAAGATGTGTTTTCATAGAAAATAAGAAAAATATGCTATATTTGAAATATGTTTATTGTTTTCTGCAGCATGATAAAGGTACCACACATTTGATACTCGCTACTTTTGATTTCTATTGGGGTTTTGGCATTTTGAATTGGGTATTTAAGCAAATACGCAGCTGATTATCTGGAGCGCTGCATTGTCCAAACAACAATTCTGACTGTTGTTGTTCATTTAATTTATTTTCGGAAGATAATGCAAATACACACGTTATGATATTCTTTGAAGGAACGAAAGCCGCGATGTCCCTTGAATTTGAAGGATTTACATTTATTGAGCATAGCCTGCATGTGCAGCCTATGCTCAATAAATGTAAATCCATGCTTTTTCTTGAATAATCATCAAATGTGGCTGTGACCGGAGAAGTGGGGCTTTTGGGTTTTGCAACCAATGTAGATCTACTGTCTGTTTCACGAAAGCTGGCCAAATTTTACGGCCATATAAACAATTCAAAAACAATATTTTTCGATAATATTAAATTAAAGGAAAATTTAAGAATAAGCCTTCTTTTTATTTCGTGAAATTTTGTAAAATATTGGTTTTATTACGAAAAATTGATTTCTCTATGCGAATTTAACATGGGGGGAAAAGAGGTACAGGAGTTGTGGGAGGAGTCAAAAAACGAAAAAAAAATGGAAATTGACTCCGAAACCTAGCTAGATAGCTTGGAAATGATCTAACTAAGAAAACAGAAGTTAAATTTTAAAAATCGGTCCAGTATTTCTGAAATTCTAAAAAAGATCCCCATGTGAAATCCCCATAGAGTCAGGGGACCAGTCCTCGCGGGAGACCAGTCCTCGCGGTATATATTATTTATGATCGTTTTCTTTAATCTAAATAAATTTCACTAATCCACCTGGTCCCGTGTTTGTGTTGTTTGCACCCAATTCAAGCTCTTGTATAACGCAAATCACCGGAAGCAAGCGCTTGTTGATCCACTTTGACAGCAGACGATGTGTAAACAATGACCCGGAAGCCAACAGAAAGTTCCATTTTAAAATTTGTTCTTCGAGCGATTTTTTAGTAGGTACTTTTTGTTAACAAATTGGGGGTACTAGATTAAAAAAAAAGCTGATACTATTGTAGTCTGGTACTATTAGAACATGGCTGAAATTTATTTTTCACTTCCAAAAAATTGGTACTATCGTATAAAACGAGATATAAAACAAGTTGTTCATATACCGCGAGGATAGATCCTCCACAATTGAAAATAACCACATCCGGTGCAGGAAACAATGACAACTCCCCAAGTCATGTCATTGTTAAATACAGGGGGGAAAAACAAGGCACTGGACGCGCGAGATTCATGTCATCGATTTTAGTTAATAAACTTGTTTTTGAATCGTTTATATGGCCGCAAAATTTGGCCAGCTTTCGCGAAACAGAGTATAGATCACCATTTCATCAATGAAGCACCGTTCATGATTCTAACAACCAACATAGATGGTTATCATGTTACAAGAGTGTGCTATCTGTAGCCGATTTCATCAAAATTGCAAAGTATGCCTATGTAGCAAAGTATACTTTAAGGGAGTAATCATTTATGTTTCCCGAAATGTATTATTTCATATAGAACTAACAACTGCATATTATATTTGATGATTAAAAGTATACAGAATTATTATACTGAATTTATTACATTATCACAGCCAAAATGGCTGTGATAATGTAATTAATGCAGTATAATAAAAAACAATAAATTTATCATTAAATTGAAAATTTCTCCCTCAAAGTATACTTTGCTAGATAAGTATACTTTGCAATGTTGGTGAAATAGGCTACAGATCAGGAGCAACGCTTGTCATAAATCCCATAAGCCCCAAGTCTCCAGTCAAATCCACACATACTTTATCCATTAAAAGGCGGGAAACGAATTTTGCCGTCGGTTTATTTTATAAGTTGTCTTATTTCTGATTATGACAGTTTCAGCAACACATGATCATGTTCATTGCTCATGCCCTGCCAAACATGAAAAGATGTGACCACCATTTCTCAATTAAACAATTCAAATGAGCGGTCAAGCATGTTCTTTAACCAGGGCTCCAGTTAAGGAATTAGTAATTGAGTATTGTCACTATTTCAAAATTTTAATTGTGTAAAATAAAATCACTAATGTTTACACAACAACAGACAGCAAGCATTGAATAGTTTGCTTCGAAATGAAAACATGTCTTGGCATTTCATTAAAATTGTCTCCTTGGAGACAATTCTAATGAAATACCAAGATGTGTTTTCATGCAAAATAAGAAAACTATGCTATAAGTTTGGTCTGTTTCTGGTTTTCTGCAGCATGATAAAGGTAACACAATTTTGCATTGATCTTTGATACTCGCTACTTCTGATTTCAATTGGTTTTTTTTTGGCAATTTTAATTGGGTTTTTAACTGAGAAAAATACTTCTAAATATGCATTCTCTATTGCAATTACACTGATGTGAAAGCACATAGTTCTGACCAAATAGATGTTTTCCAATTGCATACTAATAGCTACACAGTATGAGCTATTGTAGGAATTTTAATTCAATCTTCTTCTTTGTGGCTGTGACTTGAGAAATTGTGCTTACTGGATTTGCAACCAGTGTAGATCCAGACCAGCCTGTGCATCCGCATAGGCTGATCAGGATCTGCACTGTTCTCGATGCCATCAATGAAACACACCCGTGATACTTCCAACAAACCATGTAGATCGTTAGCAGGCTACGCGAGTGTGCTATTCGATCAGGCGCCACACTGGTCACAGATCCCATCAGCCCCATTTATCCAGTCGCAGCACGCATACGCCAGTAAATGAAATTGCTGGCGGAACGTTAGATTGCCAAATCTAAGACATAAATATAATGGTGTTCCATTATCTTTTATTTTATGCATCACAAACAAAACATTGCGGTATCTGGCTTACTATCTAAGCCTGACTTGGCTCCATGCGTCTACTGGTGATATAAACGTTCTCAACAAGGTGCAAATTGCATTGAAATTGCACTCCTGTCTGCGTTGCCAACGTCATACACCACAATCTGCACTAATATTGCCAATAGTTGTCATTTGTTTTCTTTCTTTCACAATCATTGAATACAAAATTATTGTGTTTGAAATCGAGCAGCTTGATTGGCTGAGCCTGAGCTGTGCTACAGCTCAGACTCAGCCAATCAAACTGCTGGATTGCGTGTTGGAATTGCCAATAGATGTTCAGACACGTCGGCACCTGAGCAAGTTTAACGCAGGCGGTAGTGTATGAATGAATTTTCATAGACAATTATGTGTTGCGCAATATGACAATTTATGTTGCTGATTTATGTCGTACTGTGTTGTTTTATTGTTGTCACAGTAGCCTTTGCGCTCGTGTTCCCATTGGCAACCAGAAGTGAACGTGGTTCGATCGCGGTATTCCTATTTGCCAATCAAATCCCTATATTCGCAATTGCGAAAGCTTGAAAACGGATGTTCCAGTTTTTTACCGGGTTAAAACAGTTTTCTTGTTTTCTTATTCAATAAAATGCCGGATTTTAATGACGCAGGGTTTCCTCTGAAAACCATGCGCATGCGCATTGAAGCAAAAAAAAACGCAAAACGGGTTTTCCTCAAACTCTGCGCATGTGCAGTGATACACACATCGGTTGAACGTTTCCTTTCAAAACTCTTTGCGTTTCATTTGCGTTATATATAACTGCGCATGTCCAGTGAATACAAAACGTGGGAACGCACAGAAACCACAGAAACAATGATGACCCCAACGTGGGTCAAAGAAAAACGGCATGTGAAACTCACGTGCAAATACGGAACCGTGTTCCGCATCATTTCCAATAAATAATCGCTATATTTACTTACATTTTTGCTCCACAAGTAACTTAATCTGCAACAATCCTGTTTTCGCGAATCCTTATTCAAAACGATAATTAGAACATGCCAGGCTGGTGTCTTGATATCAAGATTATGAAACAAGGCTAGGAAACGCGTATGAATTACGCGGCTTGTTGAGCATGATAAACTTGATATCAAAAGGCACTAGTATGGTATTCTATTTATCATGAAACGTTTTACATTTCGAATATGACGTACCTTTCATCATTACACTGGCAACGTCATGTGACGTCGTTCGACCAATGAAATGTAAATGAAAGTTTTGGATCCATTGTAACGACGTCGTTCGACCAATTAAATGTCACTAGAAGTGTTGAATCCATTGTAGCCAGGATGTGTATATCAAGTCATAATTCCAGCACAAAAATATTTACACAATTCCCTAACATTTGATTGGTCCGTAGCAAGTCTGTCCAAAATTTATATCCCAGTAAACTCCCATGCCGAACTACTTTCCGTAACCGTCAGGCGCAGTTAAAATATTTCTTAAGAAAACGGAAAATAAACACATTTTCTTGATGAATGTATTTCAAATGCTGTAATAATAAGGAATGAATGGCCTTTTTGTGGAATTTATCGGGGTATAAACTTGGAAAAGTCGCGGGAATACTGGACGAAGGAATACTGGACGAAGGCCTTCCGGCCTTCGGCCAGTATTCCCGCGACTTTTCCAAGTTTATACCCCGATAAATTCCACAAAAAGGCCATTCATTCCTATAATAACCCGAATTCTCTGTCTGTAAAGCAGGTCGACTTGTAAGTCACCCTGCGTTACAGACAGAGACTTCTGGTTAATCTATGCAATGCATGGTCCGTATGTATTGGGCCAATACAAACCTCATTACCTGATAAACGGCCATGTTATCACCGAGGCGTGTGCACTTGGAAATGAAGCGTCGGAGTAACTGAGATTATTCAAGATTGGAATAGAACTGTGTGAATTCCGTCTCATGTCGGCAATAAACCTTATCGAACTGACAACGATTGTCAATACGGCTAAGAGGGTATTACGATGGTCAAACTTTATTGCGGCCACTTAATTGGTGTTAGTCAAATCTCTCGCCGGGTACATTTAGTAGACAGTTTTATTTGAGATTCATTGACAACAATCCGAGACCATCTGTCGTACCCAGGACGTAATAATAAAATATACATGTACAAGAATGATACCAGCTAGCTTGGTATTCTCTATTCAATATATATATATAACATGTATTAAAAGTCTGTAGAACCCCTGTAAAGGATAAATGTGAATGTGACTGAAGCCTATGTGGTTTGTGGATGTGCTTATGGGGTTTGTGACCACTGTAGCTCCAGATCAAATAGCACACTCCTGTAGCCTGGTATTCCTTGTTACATGTATAAGCATGACGGGTGTTTCAATGATGGAATGGCGAACAGTGCAGATCCGGATCAGACTGTGCTGATGCACAGGCTGATCTGGATATGCACTGGTCGCAAAACCCATAAGCCCCATTTCTTCCTGCCACAACCACAAATGAATGCGTTAAGCAAACGCGAAATATATGCTGTACGAGGGTCCCAATATAGTTTTAAGCGACTTATGACGGATGAAAGTACGTATAGGTTAAGTTAAAACAGACCTAATATTTGAACAAACCATATACAATCTACCTACATTTTGAACTTACGTATATAATACTGAACCGGTGTATTCACCGGTTCAATGTTATATACTTAAGTTCAAAATATTACGCACCTCCATTAGGTCCCCAGGTGTGGGGCTATCATAACATATGTTTGGCTATTTATGAATAATCTATCGAACTACATAGAATGTGTTAACCACACGTACGTTTGTATGTAAATAAAAGTGGGAAGTATTGGGAGCATATTTTTGCATATTTTATCCCGGTTAGGGATGAATGAAACTGTGGACAATAAAACACCTGTTTAATAAAGAATGAACTATGACAGAAAAATGCAGTTTTGAGGTTTCTGACGGAGTAGACCCAGATCAAACTGCGAACCCGGCTCAAACATAAAGAACACTGAAACTGACCGATAATTCTACTTTCTGACTCTTGTTTGGCTAAACCAGGTCAACCGCTGATATTTGATTAAATTTCAAATATGCTCCAGAAATGTACCGGAACGCAGCACAACATAAACGCAGCTGATTGTTTATTGTCATGTGAATTCGCTGGTCAAGTATTAATACCTCCGTGCCAGCAAGTGAACAGTCTCTGTCCTTAACCCATTCACCCATAAGTAACTGGAATGGATTGTTATATGTTAATTTTCCGACCAATCCAGTCGTCACAAAATGAAAAGGAGGTATGAAAAGGAGGTATGTTTTGTTCTCAAAACTAGGAAAATTATTTTCAAAAAGTGCAGATCCTGATGAGGTGGCTCGTTACGAGCCGGCTCATCTGGATCTGTACTGTTTACATATCGTTATATCGGGCTTTAGGGTTAAAAGGGTTAAGGATTGCGCGGATATGTCGGCCGCACAGGGGCTATACTGGTACTCGTACAATAAGTGTCTACTTTGTCGGTCAGTGGTCAAAATAATGTAAACCAACGTGGTGTTCTTTGAGGCTTTATTCTACATTGGTACGCGGGAATTGGAAATTCAAGTTTAGGGTTAAAAGGGTTAAGGATTGCGCGGATATGTCGGCCGCACAGGGGCTATACTGGTACTCGTACAATAAGTGTCTACTTTGTCGGTCAGTGGTCAAAATAATGTAAACCAACGTGGTGTTCTTTGAGGCTTTATTCTACATTGGTACGCGGGAATTGGAAATTCAAGTTTTCTTTATTGTATTAAAACCACAACGTTGAATCTTTGCCAATTCGCTGTTTCAAACAATACGCCCGTACAATCGAATTTACTAAATTTTTGAATGTTATCCATATTGAATTGAATATACGTATTTTAATCATTTTTATAGATAAAAAAATCATTTTTATAGATAAAAAAATCATTTTGTAAAGGAAATAATTCATGGCCACCAGGGACGAATTTAGTTACGCATAGATGGTTCACACTAAGAACCAGAGAACGTCACGTGTTCGTGTGCATAATTATTCATGATGATGCAACATTATACAAGACATGTGATTTAAATATTTACATCCACAATATATTAATTATTGCATATCGTCGAAATAAGTTTCTGGGTGGGAGAGTTTCATATATAGAGAGCATTGCATGAGTTGTGATTTAGTATATGACATGCAGTAAACATTTACTCATTTCATAGGAAACGAGGCGATTAATCAGGGCTCCAGATAAGGAATTAGTAATTGAGTATTGTCACTCCATCATTTCTGAAGCAATTGGGTATTTTAAAATTTTAATTGGGTAAAATAAAATCACGCTACTGTTTACACATCAGCAGACCGCACGTATTGAATAGATTGCTTCTAAACGAAAACACGTCTTGGTATTTCATTAGAATTGTCTCCTTGGAGACAATTCTAATGAAATACCAAGATGTGTTTTCATGGAAAAATAAGAAAAATATGCAATTATTGAATAGTTTGCTTCTAAATGAAAACATATCATGTGTTTTCATGCAAAACTAATAAAAATATTATATATTTGTGGTCTGTTTGTTGTTTTCTATAGCATGATAAAGATATCACACATTTCTCATTGCTTTTTGATACTCACTACTTCTGATTTCAATAGTTTTTTTTGCAATTTTAGTTGGGTATTTAAGCAAATACGCAGCTTATCTGAAGCTCTGCGATTGTAATAACTACATGTATTATATTAACTCTACAATAATGTTGGATTCACTTTATTTCATATGCACATCATCTCGCATTGTAAATGATGCACTGGTCGCCGAAAATGGTTTCTTTTATTGTGTTGTTGTTGTTGTTCTTTTTGTGAAGAATGTGGAAATAATTTACCAATAGATCGGTCTGATCTAAAATTACAATGAAACCTCTCTAAACCGGACACCCTGGGAGATCCACATGGTGTCTGGTTTAGACAGGTTACACTGTAATTAATCACTCTATGAACACGTTTTTGTCATTTCCACTCATGGGCAGACAGAACAACGAAATAAATTACAGTGAAACCCATCTAAATTAAACACAATATGGTCCCCATGATGTCCGGTTTAGAGAGGGTCTACTGTAGCGTGTAAGCAGAACCAGCCACACGGTGTAAACCGTTATTCAAATTTACTGCCGTGACGTTTAGTTTTTGTGACCTATGACTCCCGGCATTGGGTTTTATGTGCGAAATCAAGGTGCATGATCACGTGGTTACAACAACAACAACGTCGCCCACTCCAAAATAAGTATTATTTGATATTTTCCTTAATATGCAACGGATTTTGGTGAAATATAGCGCAGCAAACGCGTCTTCATGAGCTGCATTTGGTGGTCTAGGGAGTTTGGCACAGACTTATGTCGTTTTTGCAAAGAATCGATTTCCGTGTCGGAGACGGGACACGGAAATCGATTCTTCGCAAAAACGACAGAAATTTGGGCGAAAATACAGAGACCACCAAATGAATCTGAACATGACGCGTTGGATGGGCCATATTTCATCAAAATCCGTTACGTAATAAGGACACTATAAAAGAATACGTACTTTGAATCGATACGTGTTGTTGTTGTTGTTAGTACCACATTTTATCCCGTCAACACAGTGCGTATGTGCCGTGAAACACGGTGCCGTGAAACATTTTTGATATCCAGTCAATACAATTTTTGCATTTTACAGCCATTTGTAGGTGTTGACGGGATAAATAGAATAGTAGGTTAGTGCCGTGAATGGGAAAAAATATCTGGCGCGGCACGGAAACGGGATGTGCTCGGCAGAGCCTCGCCCATCCCGTTTCCTGAGCCTTGCCAGATATTTTTCCCATTCACGGCACTAACCTACTATTCTCTATATCATACACCTTGGAAATGGTGCTGCTGGCTTGTTGGATGGCTCGTTCACGACAGTCCGTCTGTTCGTTTCTACTCCCACTAGAGCCAACATTGAGGCACGCCATGTGATTTTCTACCTAAGAGAATATGCCATATCTCATGAAACATGTTTACACAATTTATATAGTTTTCTTAAATTTAGATAGCAAATGTGGAGCTCTATTTCGCAGTTGATATGAAAATTTCGTCATCTTTTGACGTCATTTACAGAAATTATCGCAGTTTCTGTAAATATAAATTTCATGAAAACTCGCACATGTTCTTATAGGTACGGTACAAAATCAATTTCGTGCTTTCGTTTCTACGTCGAGTACTGACGAAAATTATAAGTACTCAAGTCTTTAACCTGTGTCCACACACTGTACAAGTTAGAGTTCAAAGAAATTCAGTCGGATCATGATTCGCTGTCTCGTTATGATATTCCAAGCAGACTATGTGACCTTCGATGACCTTGCGTTTACGCACATTTGCAGACAGGTGATTTTATGACCATGCGCAGTAAACCACACGCTACTTAGCATCTGCAGTCGGTACAATCGCGTCATAAAACTTACCTGTTTTTCGATGGCCGTCTGCACTGTTATTCCAGATTTCCATTTGGTGTACATTTGATAACGCTCCATATCAAATGTATACCCAATTCACGAGACACGTGTTCAAAGCTCTATATCAAATGTATACCCAATTCCCGAGTGACGTGCTCAACGCTCTATATCAAATGTATACCCAATTCCCAAGCGAGATGTTCATAGCTCTATATCAAATGTATACTCAATTCCCGAGCGACGTGTTCAAAGTTCTATATCAATTGTATACCAAATGTTCAATGCTCTATATCAATTGTATACCAAATTCCCGTGCAACGTGTTCAATGCTCTATATCAAATGTATATCAAAGCTCTATATCAAATGCATACCAAATGCACGAGCGGTCGGTTCAATGCTCTTTATCAAATGCATACCAAAATGCACGAGCGACTCTGTCAAGCTTGGTCTTGGTCTTTATCAAATGATTATCCAATGCATGGGCGATCTAAAAACACGATACATTCAAAAATGACAACTAATGTGACTCGTTAGGGATATCTCGTGTCTACGTTTTTACGCCCCGTACATACAAACATTGAGAACATGAAAGTGGGATGATTCTCCGTTTCTGTGCCGCATGGAGACGAAACTGAGAACCGTAAAGTCCATTCCATCATTTCTAAACCTCCCACGCATAGAGGCGACAATTAAGAGCTTTGAATTCCGTGGTTTCGTTTCTAAGCTTTCAATATAGCATTGAAAATTAAGGTTATTTCAATTTTCTTTTCGGGTGACGCGGCGTAACCCGAAAAGAAAATTGAAATAACCTTAATGTTCAACGCTATATTGAAGGCTTAGAAACGAAACCATGGAATTTAAGGCTCTTAATTGTCGCCGTTATGCGTCGTAGTAACCAAAATACAAAATGTCCCTAACGAGCCGCCATATGCTGCAGCCGATATATTACTAAACGTTCTTCGCGCGCTGGTTCCCGACCGCTGGTGCCTGGCCACGTTCAGTTCCAGATACCACATAAAATATCATATTTCCCATACATGTATCTCGTGTTTAGGCGGGAATTCTGTAATCAGCTGTCTGTTATGAATACACGATTCTAAGATTATCTTGGATAAACAAACAGTTCTGATCTAAGCCGTTGGAGTTTACTATATATCGTTTATGACGCTACGGAAATGTAACCAAACGCTAGTGTACTCGACCTTGCAGTTCAAAGAGATTTGGTACAACCGATGGTTTATCCCTGTCAACCCTGAATCATTACGCAAACATTTTATTAGAGAGCGCACCCCAGCACAGCCCCAGGACCGACTTAAGTAGGAGGTTTGCTGGGGTGTCCGCGCAATAGGTAATGCGGTCAACTTTGGTGAAATCGGCTACTGGTTCTATCCTGGATCTGCTAATAAGCATGACAGCCATACACCAGTTTAATCATACATGTTATCTTCTTTTAAACTATATGTTGTATAACAAAATGGACATCATTGCGATGTTGTCAGACACCAAGCAGAAAGGTGCACCGAATGTCATAGCATCACTAGTTGCTGCCGTTTTAGACCGGAAGTAGAACGTCGGCATTGGTCGTCACCCGGTAGCTGTTCGACCACGGACGCATTTGAAGAAGTCATTACTTGCCGGTGTCAGATGGTTTTACCCGGGTACTTCGGTTTCTCCACCAAAAATCTCACGGAGTAATGCATTTTAGGTCGGAATTTGCCGACGGCATGTTAAACATCATTGACTGTGATATGCATCGTATGAAATCAAATTTCGCACCAGGACGGGCGGTATGGCGGTATGGCTTATAGTCTCGTGGAATTGATAAAGAAAGGATCACCCTTTCTTTATCAATTCCACGAAACTATAAGCTGCAAGATATGGCACAGAAGGCTAAACAACTACCAGCCTGATACTTGCACACACACTGCATAGGGGAAAATACCATACCGCCGTGTATTATCTTCTCTTTTACTCTCGTCTTCAGTCATCTAACCAAATAACAACAGATAAACGCTATGTTTCTGCAATTAAATTCGAATAATATCATTTCGTATATAACGACAAGCCGCGGAACGACCATAACTGGGCCCCAAATGTTTTCATATCATATCATGCATAACCCAACCCGATATAGTCCTTCCTTGCTTGATCTGCTTTTCCCTGACCAACTCTCAAATAGCATCATTATATAGAATAACATTGTTACGGCCGAGTCTCCATATATCGTATGCACTCATACTCAGCGCTTAACCCTTTCAACCCTAAGGAACTCGAATGGACTGTGATATGATAATGTTCCGACCAATCCAATGGTCACAAAATGATTTTCAGATTCGTCCATTTATGAAAAGGGGGTGTTTTTGTTCTCAAAAATATTAAAATTACTTTCAAAAAGTGCAGATCCTGATGAGACGGCTCGTTACGAGCCGGCTCATCTGGATCTGCACTTTTTGCATAAACCGATATAGCGGGATTTCGGGTTCAAAGGGTTAACACGGTCTGACATACTGACACAGTGAGGTAGGAGAATAAACTAGCTAGGTTAAATTAACCGTCTCATAACCTCCTTTATTTAAAGCACACAGTTCGACTGCATGGCAACTAATAATATTCGGAAAGGAAAACGGGCCAACTGCCATTTGCTGGACATTTTCAGGGCTCATATGCGCGGGTTTTGGAAGGTCTGCGAGCCAATTCATACCAATAAATTTAAGATAAAAATATTGTTATTCTATTACATATAAGGTAATTGATCTTGACATACATCAAAGGTAACATATCAGACACGTCCAGGGGCGGCGGAAGCAATTGATTATTGGGGGGCGAACTTTGTGAGGGCCCGAAGGGGCCGAATTCGCTAGGGGGGTCCGGGGGCATGCCCCCCCCCGGAAATTTTTTGAAATCCAAGTGGTGTGAAACACAATTTCCTGCATTCTCAGCAATGTTTGAACACATTATATTACTCCTGTAATTTTTCCTGTCTCTGTATACATATTTCAACACGGTTTCTATATTTCCCAATATTGAAAAAAATATCCAAATTGTACAAGATTAACAATTTATTGAGATTGAACTATTCACAAGCCAAAATCACAACCAATTTTTTAATACCATATTGGAAACAGTTTCTCAACAGTGAAATATAATATATATGTTCTGAACACCATTTGAACCGTCCCATTGAGACGCTTCAACAGGTGGCCACGATATATACTTTGAATAAGTCTTACGAAATTAACATGTGCGCCGTTAACACTTTACTAATCCCCAATGCCGAGCCTTCATAGGAAGTCCGATCAGTGAGATTGTGCGTACGTTCACGTGTAAAACAAAATGAAACGTTAGTTAACCCTTTCACCCATACAGCCATGTACAGAGGTTTTGGCAAAAAAAGTGTGGATCCAGATGAGCCGGCTCGTGACGAGCCGTCTCATCAGGATCTGCACTTTTTGCAAGTCATTTTCATATTTTTAAAACAAAAACACCCCCTTTTTCATAAATGGACCAGTCTGAAAATCATTATATGACCATTGGATTGGTTGCAAAAGTAACATATCACAGACCATTCCATTTATTCAGCGGTGAAAGGGTTAACTGATAACGATTCAAAAGTAGTGCACTGCAACTCAGTTTATATCAGCACATTACTATTTACACTATCTTAAGATGCTAATCGCACTGACTCGGTCAACATTTGAAACTTCCAAACACTAATTTCCTTCTGTCATTGGCTGATGCAAACTCCTCTGCAATCATTGGCAGAGAAAGGGAATCCGTCATAAGCTTGTGTGCGTGTATCATGAGTAGATTGTTGAGTCGCTCCTGCGTCATTGTGCCCCTCAACCATGTTTTGAGCCTTCTCAATACTGAGAATGACCTTTCCGCTGTAGCTGTAGTGACCGGGATTGTGAAGTATATCTGTAGCAACGTTGCTACTTTACTCAGCATTTTCCGTCCAATTTGGCAAGAGTTCAGTGCATCAGCTATGGTCCCCATGGACGTCACCTCTTTGATACCCATATCAGTTGCTTGAATGAACTGTGGAAGCATTCTGAGTTGAATTTCTAGTTTGGCCAGATCAATGTCTTTATTATACGTGTTGACTGAAGCTGGAATTTTTGGTAATTTCCCATTGGCAGCTGCAATGAGTGTCGTTTCTATGTCACACACTGTTGCAAAGTCTCGTTGGTCAAATCGTGTCTCCAACTGTTGTATAACAAGCTCCAGTGATTCAACGTACTCTTGTTTGTGTAGCTGTTTGGGATTTTCAAATCTGTGTGGATCATTACCATCGTCAAATCTCTTCGGTCGCTTTCGGTACCTTGGGAGAGTGGGATTGATGTCAAGTGCAGCGGCCTCTGTGACTGTCCCCTCATACAGGTGTTCGAATTCGAGCTCATCCGTACGCAGTTTCTGGTAATATTGCTGGACTGATTTGCACGCGACATGGGCTTCTTGTGCAGAAGTGTCTTTGCCTTGCAAACTACGCGAAAGCTCTTCGGCTGCACTGAACAGAAGGTATGCCAGTTTTAAGCCCCAGTATGTCTGGAAATTATCCATTAGTGCTGCCACTCCACCTGCAGCCATACCATTGTCGTCATGCTGCGTGGCATTGACCTCCCTCATAGTGTCCCGTAAGGTGGAATAGTTTTTCAAGATTGCATCTATTGCCGCTGTACGTACAGTCCACCTTGTTGGACAGAGTGGTTTGATTCGAGGACCAACACTGGGCACTTCGCCAGATTCTAAATGACCAGATGCAGAAATCTGATTTTTAGCAAACAAAATCTCTCTTTTAGGGGAGAACTTGATTAATCTGGATATCTCTCTTGTGATGTCGAGAGCGTCACGAAGCGGTTTAATCTTCTTACAGGCATCTTGAAGCACGAGGTTGGCTGAATGTGCTAAGCATTGAACAATTAGTGCCGCTGGTTCTTCTTCCTTTATTTTCGTTGCTACCCCATTTAATCGTCCCATCATGTTGGATGCTCCATCATAACCTTGGCCTCTGCACTTCTCGATGGGAAGAGAACATCTGAGCAGGACATCTTTGATTGCAGCCAGAATGGTAGCAGCATCAGTTTGAGGAACATTAAACATGCCGATTGGTTCCTCAAGCACCGAATAGTGTGCATCCACCCATCGAATGCATATCACCAACTGTTCTTTGTTGGAAGTATCTCGGGTTTCGTCTGCCAACACTACATAGTAGCCTGCCTCTTTGATCTCCTCAATCAACTTTCTCAGAATTGAATTTCCCATAATATTCGCGATCTCATTTACACTATCATGTGACATATAAGTGCTGTCCTTCAGCCACTTTTCAATCTTTACATCATCTTACGCTCGCGACTTCATCAGTTGATAGAGATTCCCTTCTTCTTCAACATGACCTCTCAATGCGATACCCTGTCTTGCCAACACCCGTATACATGATAGTTCAGTGAGAAACGTATTCCTGTTCCCTTGTTGCTCCACTTGCTTCTTAGTGTTGAGCTGGGTATGTACATCGGGCTCTTTCGAATTCAGACGAGATACTTTCATTAGTGCTTCCCTGTGTGTTCCACTGGATTCATGATCCTTGAATCTACTTGAGGCTTTCTTCCAGTTGTTAAATCCATTTTTGATGAATGCATCGTCGACCTTGGAACTGAATGTAAGCAAGTCATTTGCGTGTGCCGTTTTACATATGTTGCAGAATGTTTTGCCTTGTGTACTACATAATGCCAGCCAAGGATACTGTTCATACCAAGTAAGTAGGAAACACCGTTTTGTCTGTTTTTTCCCTTTGCCATATATCTTTGTAGTTTTATCTATGGTTTTCTGATCAGCAGGTTGGTGTGGTTCAAGTAGACAGCATGGACATTGGCATGATTCCTTTACAGTCTCTGGTGAAGTGGGTTTCTGTAGATTTCCTTCACTACTGTCGGGTTCATCGCTTGGTCCATCTTCCATACCGTGTTCTTGCAGTGTTGGACTAGCTCCACTGTCTGTAATATAATACAGATAATGTAGAGAATTATCCCTATGTAGTTTCGTCAAAGTCATATTTTTTTATTTTATAAATGTGAACATATTTAAATGGCGGCCATTTTTGATTTCGGATTTTTTCAGAAATTTGACAAGGTTTCATAAACATATTGATAACTGCTGAATTTGGTAACTCCATGCATACCAGTTATGATTGAAAAGATGTCTGAAAATGGTAACGAGAACAAACGACTGAGGGAAAGTGGTAACAGTAGCTTACTTGAGCTAAACTATTTTATATAACCTTTTTTTTTCAGTTGAATTTTTTATTTTCTTATGATAACATTTGGAAAACATACTATTTGCAACTGGAAACATCGTCGGTGAAGTGCGTCCCTGTATATTTCCTTCAGCGCTGACAGGTTCATTTCCCTCTTCGACACCACCCTCTGTGTCTGACACAATACGAGGCTGAGCATGATCATCATCACCTTCCGTTTGTGATCTGTAATATCATACATAACAGTCAGGTGAAAACGTCTATCCACGTTTGATTTTGAGGAAAAAAAATGGCCATATGGACCCCTTAGCCCGAAGCATTTTTCATTTTTGGTTGTGCTTTAGGTGTGGTTAGGGGCTTAGCTAGCTGCCTGGGGTGGGGAGGGCTGGGTGGGAAGGGGGCTAGGAAAAAGTATCCACATTTGATTTTGATTTTGAGCAAAACAAAATGGCCATAGGGACCCCATTAGCCCAGAGCATTTTTCAATTCCTATCATGCTTTCTTTTAGGGTGGTTATTTCTGGGAAGTGGATGTTGACTTAGGAAATGGTAACTTTTGTTTTCTCTACTAATTAAGTATTTAAATTATTCACTGGGGTCCCCGTGGTTGAAATAACAACACAATTGAAGGATTCATCTGAAATCTGGCACCCACCATTTGAACCAACATGATTATATTCAATAATTGGACGGTGGCATATGTGATTATTTCCATTTTTCACGCATTTCCGAAATCAGGTGATCATCGAATTCCGGTACAGTTTACGTTACACTATGTATGCAGCAGCATTGATTCATCGCTTCACATGCCTAAGTAATGGGTGTCACTAACCGCTTTGAAAATTACTGGATCAATCATTATCGATCCTCTATGGGACTGATGAATTGTGAATTCGAAACAATTACCTGAAGAAGTCTGTTATGAATAATTTTTTAGCAGACATTATATGTTGTTGTTGTTGTTGTTATGGCGATTAAATCGGCGTTTACTTTTTGTCTCCCACCTCCAAACCGACGATTAAACTCCGTGGAAGGACGGTTAGGCCGGATCGGCAGGTCCCAACTGCTCCTCCCTCTCTTAAATGAGTTGGCTCAGTCAGAGTCGGGTTCCCAGTAATCATGATTACACAAATATATTACAGTAAAAAATATTTTTTTTACAGAATTATTGGGGCGGCTACGCCCCCCCAACCAAATTATTGGGGGGGGGCGACCGCCCCCCCTGCCCCCCCCCCCCCGCTTCCGCCGCCCCTGACGTCATGAAATGTTACACCTTCGGACATCTGCGTAATTTCATGAAATACGTTTACAAAATTCACAATATTTTCCGTAAATAGCGTCAAAACTTTACATAATTATCAGAGTACATGCGGAATTACATTCCGCATGTACTCTGAAAACTTTGTCAACGTTTGACTTTATTTATGCAAAAAATATTGTAAATTTTGTAAACGTATTTAATGAAATTACGCAGTAGGTACAAAATTGCATGGCGTGTCACATATGTTCCTACTGTGGTCAAATGGTATATCAGTGATTACCGTTTTCATGTAGCATCCCATATTTATGACGCCATTAAATGTGGCGTTCAGTACAAACGCATTGTCTGCATTTGGGATATGTTCGCCTGCGTGATACATTAGAACTCATGCAAGAAAAAAATGCACAGCATCCGTGATTAAAATACCAGCTTTATCATCCTTACCGATCATGCGCGACGTCTTGAACATGTGTTGATGCATTCATATGCAAAGGTCATACACATCGTATCAAAAGCCGCAAGCCAAATGGCCTACATACCGCAACGCGCAATAACCACAGATGCATGCGCCATGATTAGGAAACGCCGATGAAAATAGTTTACGTTGCTAATATCATAACATGTGGCTGGTGCTATGGGGCTTATTGATTGTGTGACCAATGTAGCTATTGATGAAATAGCACACTCCTGTAGCTTGATAACGGTATATATTATAGAAATGAATGGCCTTTTTGTGGAATTTATCGGGGTATAAACTTGGAAAAGTCGCGGGAATACTGGACGAAGGCCGGATGAAGCCTGCATTATTTTCAATGTAGACCATTTTGAGCTTACTCATTCCGTAGCATAATGATTACCGTATAGATATAACAGACTAGTACATATTCGTATCAAATTTAGCAGGCAAGGCTCGGAAACGGTTTGAATTTATCGGCTAGCCTCGAGCCTAGTCTGGTATTCTCAATTCAAATTGCCAATATTGCATTATTAATATGATGAGTCTCTATCCAAGTATTGTCCGGCCGGTGCTCTCGTTGATTATATCTGCATATAGAGACATAGTCAAAGAGAGCATGGACCTGACAATAATCGAAATATAATATTTTAATATTTGGACACCCACGTGTTGCCCTGATACATGTACCGATGCAATTGGGAAGCATCAATTACGAATTTCTACAATCCGGATACCCTGAGAGGATCTCAGTGTGTCCAATTTAAAGAACTGTCACGGGAGTTCCTGCATATGAGCATACAAAGACATGTCTGTGTGGTTTCCACTCATAACCAGACAATATCATAAGGCTCCTGATGGCAATAAGACTAATCAAACGAGTGATTGTCCCACCGACGGTAAAAGCGATGTCAATGTCACCAAAATGACACTTTCTGTAGTTAGCCACCCCCATGTGAGGAAGATACTGATGAAGTTTGGTAAAGATGGTACCAACAGATCAGGAGACCGTTTCACTAAACTTCGTATGACTGAAATATCTGTAAGTGAAAACTTGTTATTGTCTGTAAATTTCACATTAACTGTTTTGTTGTAAACGATTATTGGATTTACATTTATTGAGCATAGGCTGCATGCAGCCTATGCTCAGTAAATGTAAATCCATAAATTTAAATTTCTAGACAAATCCTAAATTTGCATTTACGAACATTTTAGTCGTACGAAGTTTAGTGAAACGGTCCCCAGGAGATATGCAACGTTTTCACGTATAGTCTGTTTCACGAAAGCTGTCCAAATTTTACGGCCATATAAACAATTCAAAAACAATATTTTTTTCGATAATATTAAATTAAAAGAAAATTTAAGAATGAGCCTTCTTTTTATTTCGTGAAATTTTGTCAAATATTGATTTTATTACGAAAAATTGATTTGTCTATGGGAATTTAACATGGGGGAAAAAGAGGTAGAGGAGTGTGGGAGGAGTCAAAAAACGAAAAAAATTGGAAATTGACTCCGAAACCTAGCTAGATAGCTTGGAAATGATCTAACTAAGAAAACAAAAGTTAAATTTTAAAAATCGGTCCAGTATTTCTGAAATTCTAAAAAATTTCCCCATGTTAAATCCCCATAGACATCTTCACTCCGTGAAGATGTCTATGGGGATTTAACATGGGGAAATTTTGTGTTCGCAATAAAATCGATATTTGACAAAATTTCACGAAATAAAAAGGAGGCTCATTCTTAAATTTTCCTTTAATTTAATAGTATCGAAAACAATATGGTTTTTTAATTGTTTATATGGCTGTAAAATTTGGGCAGCTTTCGTGAAACAGAGAGTAGATACATGTAGTATGTTTTGACGACGTCTTTCGACGACGATGCCTACGCGGAATTGTGACCGCTATGTCTTATTTGTTTTCAGTCACGTGGGTGAGACAAAAAGATGTTGAATGCATTCGAATTTATTATTATATTACTTCTTTAATAGTATTGGAATGGTTCATATATCCCATAGTTTCTTGTGTTTTTCTCAGTACAATTTCACTCGGTGGGTAGTCTCCCGGTGCCACATGTGCAGCATGACGACGCACTGATAATTACAAAAATACAGGTAGGCATCTGTACAGGAATTCTCAAATAAGTATCCGATGGCCCACCTGTAGTATAGTACATCAAATGTACCAAGAATATGAACTTCTGACAGCTCTTTGATACTCCGATTCTGTTTTCTAGCCATTGCCAGTTTCGCTACCTGGAACATACTGCCTGGATTCTCTGTTCAAATGATATACGTGAATGAGACGAGCCATGCGATTTTGTACCTAAGATGTGCGATATCTCATGAACAATATTTACAGAAATTGCAATATTTTCCGTAAGTGATGAAATATTCATCTAGCAGATGTTGAATAGTACTTCGTCAACTTTCGTGAAACTCACATCTTCTTCGGTATAAAATTGCTTGGCTTGTCTCATATAATTCCAGAAAGCATAACACATGTATTGTATTGTATTGTAAATATGTTCTATTACATTGTATTTTTGACTGAATATGCTGTATTGTCGTCAGCAAAGATACTCACGCTTATTCAAAATCTACGCATATTAACCTATTTCATGCAGAATATTCACATATTTTTCATCGAAAAAAAACAAAACAAAGAATTTCATATTTCTCACCAAAAATATATGTTGTTATTACTCATTTGAACCGTCTCGCCGAGACGGTTGAACTGAGTGGTAACAACATATATTTTAATTTTTAAATAAAACAAATACATGTAAAATAAATGGTTGATAAATGTTGATATAGGTGAAAGAGTAATCCGTTATCAAATGGGTTAAAAATGCCGTTATGCCCCGTTTGCAAGCCGGCGATTCTTGTAATAAACCATTAAGAACTCTAACAGGTGGACCTGTTATTCATAACCGTCTGTGAGGCGAGACAGTAAACGATTCTAAATGTCTGAAGCAGGTATAGATGTATCACGGGAAAAACTTACCATCACCAGAGATATATATCTCTGCCATCACTGAGTACATGGGCTGCTTTCTGAAATCTGCAAATTGCATGTGTGCGATTGGGAGCATTCGACAATGAAAGACAATTGAAAGACAATGCCTAGAAAGTCATAACACAGAATAGGAACACATACAGTCAAACCTGTGAATAAAGGCCAGCCATGGGAAGTAAAACAAATCTGGCCTTTGTTCACAGGTGGTCTTTATTTGCAGGGTCATTTATATAGTAATTGTGCCATTGGGACAACAGAATTGTGGCCTTTACAGCAGGTGATTGCTATTCGGGGGTGGTCTTTAGCACAGGTCGAACCTGTGCTAAAGACCACCTCCGAATAGCAATCACCTGGCTGTAAAGGCCACACTTTTCACAGGTTTGACTGTACTTTAATTGTAGATTTGTATTTCTCAGCCAGATTGTACCTATAAGTCGCCTGGAAAAAATCTGGGATTGCTAAAAAAGAATGCTTATAATACTGCAAAATAACTAGCATCCTTTTGGCGATAAAAAATTACAATTTTCGAAAATTTTCGAAAATTGTAATTTTGTATCGCCAAAATGTTTATAATAATGGAAAATAACTACCGTTTGCAAAAACGATTGGATTCATCTTTACCTGAATCCCGATATCTCTGGCTTGGCCGTTTATGGCTGTCTTGCTACAGTATAGTTCAATTAGACTATACCATTATAACGTGCATAGTAGGATTAGTACTAGTCCTATTAGTTTTATGGAATGGGGCTAAGTGGCTCTGGTGTGGTGAGGACCTAACACAAGATTTGGTTATTCAAATTGTATGGGATTCGGCCCCGTTAACCCGGCCTAAAATTACCTTAGCTGTTGATAGGTCGTTAAACAACATTAACTAAATATAAATATGACTGTGACTGGAGAAATGTGACTTATTCATTTCTGACCAGTGTAGCTCCTGATCCATTTAGCCTGATAGCAATCTATAATGCTTGTTATAATCATGACTGGTGTCTCATTGATGGAATGGCGAACATTGCAGGTCCTGATCAGAGTCTGATCTGGATCTACAGTGGTCGCTAAACCCATAAGCCCCATTCTCCAGTAACAGCCACAAATAAAATATGTAAATCATACGAGGTACATTTTCTAGTACAGACTAGCCTGCTACCACCGATGGCATTTTAAATGATTAGAGTACAAATCTGAGATTGATTATCTCCGATAATGTTTTGCCTATTCCAATAAACAGTACACAGGTTCTTGGTAAACTCGCGATAAGCAGGCATTCCGGAGCTCTCGGTCAATCCGTCGGCAGATTTCAAGGTGGCTCGTGGAATTAATTTATGTTTCTGAGCAAATCGGGGAGTTAGCATCCTTCTATCAACTACATGCAGGGCTCCAGATAAGGAATTAGTAATTGAGTATTGTCACTCCATCATTTCTGAAGCAATTGGGTATTTCAAAATTTTAATTAGGTAAAGTAGAATCACACTACTGTTTACACATCAGCAGACCACACTTATTAAATAGTTTGCTTCTATATGAAAACACATCTTGGTATTTCATTAGAATTGTCTCCTTGGAGACAATTCTAATGAAATACCAAGATGCGTTTTCATGGAAAAATAAGAAAATATGCTATATTTGTGGTCTGTTGGTTGTTTTCTGTAGCATGATAAAGATAACACAAATTTTTCATTGCTTTTTGATATTCGCTACTTCTGATTTCAATTGGGTTTTTTGGCAATTTTAATTGGGTATTTACGCAAATACGCACCTTATCTGGAGCACTGTACATGTATGCCATTGTTTAACCCAGATTGGAGAAGAGTAAATCTATATTCAATATGTGGCTGTGACTGGAGATATGAGGTTTATTGGTTTTGCGACCCGTGTTGTTTCAGACTATGTACCTCCACAGTCTGATCAGGATCTGCAATGTTCGCCATATTTGGATGTTGAAGATTATATGATTACCGAGAAACGCTTGCCTGTTTGACATTTGACATTGTACATTATATAGTCTGTTTCACGAAACCTGCCCAAATTTCACGGTTATATAAATAATGCAAAAACAATATATCTTTTGATAGTATTAAATTATAGCAATATTTAAGAATGAGCCTACTTTATTTCGTGAAATTTGGTCCAATATTGATTTTATTGCGAAAAAACAATTTCCCCATGTTAAATCCCCAGTGAAGATGTCTATGGGGATTTAACATGGGGATTTTTTTCTTATTTCAGAAATAGTGGACCGATTTTCAAAATGTAACTTTTGTTTCCTTATTTAGATCATTTCCAAGCTATCTAGCCAGGTTTCAGAATCAATATAAAAAAATGTTTCGTTTTTCGACTCCTTCAGGTTCTCCACCTCTTTTTCTCCATGTTAAATTCCCATAGAGAACTCAACATTTGACATAATTTCACGAAATAAAAAGAAGGCTCATTCTTATAGTTTCCTTTAATTTAATATTACCAAAAACAATATAGTTTTGAAATTGTTTATATAGCCGTAAAATTTGAACAGCTTTCGTGAAACAGACAGTAGATTTCCAGGGTTCGTCTTTTTTTTTTTTTTTTTTTTTTTTTTTTTTTTTTTTTAGCTTATATTTAACGGCGGCACTGGCTCTAGGACCTTGCATGCCGTCTCCCAAGAATGGGAGAAAGAACAGAGGTAGAGATTTTTGAGAGAAGCCGGTAATTCGTATTTACAGAGCAACTACGAATTATCGGTACCCATTTACAGCTGGGTGAACTGGAGCAGTGTGGATAAAGTGTCTTGCTCAAGGACACAACGCACGCCGCTAGTCAGGCTCGAACCCACGACCCTTGGATCAGTAGTCCGACACACTAACCATTACGCCACGGCGCCGGGGTTCGTCGGTCTCCTTTGGATACACTATTCCGACTGTACTCTGGCCGCAAATGCTCAACAAATGTTCCATTCTCCAGGCACAGTCAAAAGTATGCATTTTATTATCATTTTACTTTGCGAACTCGTTGTCTCAGACAAACAACATGCTAATCGAAAATATCCAGACATAGAACAGCACGCTCCTATGAGTGGCGATTCATGTCATAAGTGCCGTTTCTAAGTGATGTCAACAGCGGCCCACTGACAGTGTTAGATAAATTGCCTAATTTGTATAATATTGAAAATGTGCACCTCCCATTATATGCCGAAAACAAATAGTTTTTGACAACTTAAGCATTAATTACATTAAGCCATTTTTGCCCTGTATATCGGAGTTCCAGTTCGTGGTTTATATCTACCCCAAAGGACCGCGAAAACAACAACAATAGTGTTCTGCTCTTCTGCACCGTTTTCCAATCAATCATTATCTTATGGCGCTATCATGGTACGAGCAACTGCTTAGAAGATCCCTGAGGCGTATGGTGGAAGAAGACACCGGCCCCGTTCAGTTCGTAAGCTTGCGTCCAGTCCGTACTTCCCGGTCTTCTGGAGAAATGGCGGGTATTGTAACATAAGCTCTGATTGGTCAAGCAGTAACGCGTTACTCCTGCTTCACTAACGCGTTAGATACTTTATTATATATACATCATACATTTGTAACGCGTTACTTCTGAGAAGTAACGCGTTACTTACCAAGAGTAACGCGTTAGAACTCTTAACACGTTAGAAGCTGTACTTATGACACGATCCGCCAATATAGAGGATTTGTAACGCGTTACAACCAATTTCTAACGCGTTACTCACTGTTAGTCTTGTAACGCGTTACTGGTGAGCAGTAACGCGTTACAAATATGTCTTTCACTATATAGTACATACATTAGTAACGCGTTATTTCTCACAAGTAACGCGTTACTTCTCTAACGCGTTAGAAACGGCACTTATGACATGAATCGCCACTCATACGCTCCTTTGCCAAATGCAGGGTGTGTTGGGAATTAAGAGAAAACGATGGTCATAATAAATTCGTCATCGTAATTGGAATATATATTCAAGGATGGTTGTGTGGGTGTATGGAACTTTTAAGTTTGCAATTGGTTAGCAGATGCCTTCTGACAACGTTCACTACCAGTGCACAGAGTATAGAGAATACCAGGCTAGTGTCTTTTGATATCAAGTTTATCAGGCAAGGCTAGGAAACGCGTAGGAATTCCGAGGCTTGCCGAGGAATTCCTACCGTTTCCGAGCCGAGCCTGATAAACCTGATATCAAAATACACTAGCCTGGTATTCTATTCATCAGGTAACGTTTTATGCTCGAAAATGACATTAGATGACGTCGTATTCTATGGACAGAACGCGGACTTGTTTACGTTGCGTCATTACACTGACGTCATTCGGTAACGTCACGTGACGTCATCCGACCAATGTATACGTGTGTCACAGTCAATTACGGATGTGACGATTTGTTACCGGTCAGCTCGCGCTCGGTCAATGATCAAACTATAGTAACTTAACTTGCTTAAATACCCAATTAAAATTGCCAAAAACCCAATTGAAATCAGAAGTAGCGAGTATCATAAAGCAATTAAAATTTTGTTGTACATTTATCATGATGCAGAAAACAATAAACAGACCACAAATATAGCATATTTTTCTTATTTTCCATGAAAACACATCTTGGTATTTCATCAGAATTGTCTCCAAGGAGACAATTCTAATGAAATACCAAGACATGTTTTCATTTCGAAGCAAACTATTCAGTAATTGCTGTCTGCAGATGTGTAAACAGTAGTGTGATTTTATTTTACCCGATTACAATTTTGAAATATCCAATTGCTTCAGAAATGCTGGAGTGAAAATACCCAATTACTAATTCCTTATCTGGAGCCCTGCAGAATCATCTGGATCTACACTGTTTGAAACTATGCCAGTGCCGTGTTTGTCCGCCAGCGGGCCATATTGAAATTTCCAGACGTTTGTACCCAATCCTATTCCCAACAGGGTAGCGAGGTCGCTCAGTTTGTTTTTAGATTTCTAAGAAATTCATTCACAAATGCGACATATTATAAGATAACAATACATGATCGATTCCCCGTGTTTCGTAGTGTAATTTCCCAGGTCTGGTCTGTTCCCCACATTGCGTTGTGTAATTTTCCAGGTCTGATCTGTGTAATTTCTCAGGTCTGATCTGTTCCCCTTATGGCGCTGTGTAATTTTCCAGGTCTGATCTGTTCTCCGTGTTGCGTAGTGTAATTTATCAGGTCTGATCTGTTCCCCGTATGGCGCTGTGTAATTTCCCAGTTCTGATCTGTTCCCCGTATTGCGTAGTGTAATTTCCCAGTTCTGATCTGTTCTCCGTGTTGCGTAGTGTAATTTCCCAGGTCTGATCTGTTCTCCGTGTTGCGTAGTGTAATTTCCCAGGTCTGATCTGTTCTCCGTGTTGCGTAGTGTAATTTCCCATGTCTGATCTGTTCTCCGTGTTGCGTAGCGTAATTTCTCGCGTCTGGTCTGTTTTACGTATTGCGTAGTGTAATTTTCCAGGTCTGATCTGTTCTCCGTGTTGCGTAGTGTAATTTCTCAGGACTGATCTGTTCCCCGCATTGCGTTGTGTAATTTCTCAGGACTGATCTGTTCCCCGTATTACGTAGCGTAATTTCACAGGTATGGCGGGCCGTTTACAAAACTTCGTAGGATTAATATGTTCGTAAGTGCAAAATTATTATAGTCTGCAAATTACACGTTAACAATGTTTTCTTGTAAACAATTATTGGATTTACATTTATTGAGCATAGGCTGCATAGGCTGCATATGCATCCTATGCTTAATACATGTAAACACATCAATTGAAATTTCCAGATGATCCTAAATTTGCACTTACGAACATTTTAGTCGTACGACGTTTAGTGAAACGGGCCCCTGATCTGTTCTCCTGATTGCGTAGCGTATTTTTTCCGGTCTGCTATGTACTCATTATTGCGTTTGAATAATTTCCCAGGACTGATCTGTTCCCTTATTACATTGCTTAATATGTACAGAACGTGCTTATCGAAACTCTGGCAGAAGGTTCGAATCTTGTTCACGTTATTGAGTTGCGTAATACCTACAGTACGTGCTTATCGAAACGTCGTCATTAAACCGTGCAGCGGCATCGACATAGGAAATATGAGATGAGGTTATCTTCTAATAAAGGTAGCCATCCAGGAACACATACACTCTGGGAACCTCTATATAGGCCCTGAACTCGCCGACCTGGTGGATGGAATATGTATCAGTGCTACATAAATATACGTGGGTGTGACTGGGGAAATGGGGTTTACGGGTTGTGCGACCAGTGTATATCCATGATCCGCACTGTTCGCCATTCGATCAAACAGCTGTCATGCTTTTAGTAATCGTTATCAGGTTACATATGGGTGTTGTTTGATCAGGAGCTACACTTGACACAAATACCATAAACCATATTTCTCGAGTCACAGACATATATATATAGACGTGAAAATATGGGTTATTGGTATGTGAATGGTGGCCTAGCGCCGTGTCTGCAAGCGCCATCCTGCCGTATGAAACCCTGGCTATTAGACTCATGATACTAGTATGTAATTATCTGATGTTATGGCGAACAGTGGTGACCCTTATCCGACTGCGCCCACGTGTAACTCGAGCTTATGACATTGTGTGGGAAGTTTAGGTTCTGTTCTGCTAGTGCACTCGTGCAGCATGATTCTCCGGATATATAAACATAGTAGGACGCCGTATGATAGGTATTTCATTGATTGAACAGCGACCGGTGCTGACCCTGATCAGAATGCGCAGCATGCGCAGTCTGGTCAGGGTCAGCACTGGTCACAGAGGTCATGGCGCCACATTTCTCCAGTCGCAGACCACTGCTGTTGGAAACATCAGAAAGATAAGCTGACCTTCCTAATTGGCGGGAGTTGAATAATCATGACTCTCTACAAGAGTTCGACAAACTCCTGATAACCTTTCATAGCCAGACAACAACTACATAAATGCTAATGCGAGCCTATCAATATTAGTCTCTCCTCGGACGTTTTTTGCGTCTGGTGGTGGGTGGATGAATCACAAAGATTTACTTTACACGCATTACAAATTGTAGCATTGTTTTTTGTCTATCACCCGATGGGGTTTTCGCTCAAATCGCCCCAAACCCGGATTATTGTTGCTGCAAATTCCCATCTCTGCAGGTCCCATGCTATCCCACAGGCATTCGGCAGGTTTCGGCTTTCATCGGCGAACATGGCTTCTGACTTTGGTCGGTCACGATAATATGTTTAAAATTGTAATTTTATATGCATGCTATGTCGATAATTCTCAAATGATGACATTCTATGAACTCGCCACTATAATATGACGTTAGAGCCTAAAACACAGTAGTTCAGTTGTTATGATACGAGGTCCTGTCCGACCTAGGAAAAGCAGCTGTGATTCGATATTCTTTGCATAAGTATGTTCTAACTATGCTATTTTAGCAAGATAACAATAATTCTCAAATGAACATGTGCACTTTCTTCCAAAACATTCACATTAGCGTTAATAAAATCGAGGAATTTATTATAATACGAGGTCGTGTCCGACCAAAGTTAGAAGCCTTGTTCATATACATATAGAGTTATACCGACAAACTTTATTTTAAGTTCAAGTTAAACTGCAAAATACTATTTATTGTATTCGTTTTCATCATTTTAATCATATTTACACGGATTCGTTATTGGTATAGTATTAGTAATATAGTTATATAGCTATTACATATGCGATTTCTTTCAATAATTGCTTAACTATTATGTCCGCAACATATTTAACCCATTTCATTCTTAGGATACGACAATTTTTGTAAAATAAATCTCATTATTTTGTTTATTTCTCCATGAATGTATATGTTGTTACCACTCGTTTGAACCGTCTCGTCGAGACGGTTCAAACGAGTGGTAACAACATATACTTTCGAGATGAAATGAAGAAAATACGGATTTCTTTATCATAAACGTTTCATACTACTATAATTGTATCCAGTCTTTAATGGGTTATTAAACATGTAAACTTACGCACAAACTGTAAAACTGTGAAGCCTTTGTAATTGATTAATCACAAGTGTACACTTAACACCTTCATGCTGTTATTGTAGTATGCAGTATGTATGTATGGCATAACTGCATTAATACGGGTATACTAATATTAATATATATGTCGTAACAACCTCACACTTTTCAGTCAATAAACTTACATAAATTATTTAAATAGTTTGCATACCGAATGCTTCTTGGTGCATATTTTCATTAACATATTAATTAGATTTTGGCAGCTTAATTACTCAACAAAAATAACACAATTTTCTCAGTATTGTATCAAACAATTAGACAATAAAACACCTTATATTGTACTTATTAATAGTTTCACCCGTATCTTTAAATACACCTCGAGTCTGGTACCATTATGCGTATGGCTTATAACAGTACGCCAGACCATACGATAATGTGATTTATCCCGTCAATACAGTGCGTATGTGCCGTGAAACACGGTGCCGTGAAACACTTTTGATATCCTGTCAATACAACCTGATCACTGCGTAAGAATATGTGCGGTGGTTGGGATTATTTTTTGCATTTTAAAGCCATTAGTAGGTGTTGACGGGATAAATAGAATAGTAGGTTAGTACCGTGAATGGGAAAAATATCTGGCGCGGCTCAGAAACGGGATGTGCTCGGCAGAGCCTCGCCCATCCCGTTTCCTGAGCCTTGCCAGATATTTTTTCCCATTCACGGCACTCACCTACTATTCTCTATTTATTGCTGTATATGCAGTATTATCGGAGCCCCGCAAGACATGGAATTGTTGTTATTAATTCGTTCCCACGAAATAACAATTTATTCGTTCCCTCAATTTAACAATTCGTTCCCTCGATATAACAATTCGTTCCCACGAATTAACAATTCGTTCCCTCGAATAAACAAGTCGTTCCCTCAATTTAACAATTCGTTCCCTCGATATAAGAATTCGTTCACACGAATTAACAATTCGTTCCTTCGAATTAACAATTCCTTCCCACGAAATGACAATTCGTTCCCTCAATTTAACAATTCGTTTCCTCGAATCAACAATTCGTTCCCACGAATTAACAATTCGTTACCGTGGGAACGAAATGTTATTTCATGGGAACGAATTGTTAAATTGAGGGAACGAAGAATTGCAAATTTAGGATCGTCTGGAAAATATGCAGCCTATGCTCAATAAATGTAAATCCAATAATTGTTTACAAGAAAACATTGTTAATGTGAAATTACAGACTATCATAATGTTGCACTTACGAACATTTTAGTCGTAGGAAGATTAGTGAAACGGCCCCTGATGTTTTATGCACAGACGCGATTGTGTGGCGAGCTAGTTTTAAGACTTCGTGTGATATTGTGAAAATAAACGTAACTTTATACGACGTGTTAACCACTGAATGGTCTTAATGTATTTAGCAGGAGCAGACTTAATTCATATATCGAATTACTCTGAAATTTAAAGAGGTACAGCGGAACCTCTCTAAACCGGACACCCTGAGACTTGGAAAAGTCGCGGGAATACTGGACGAAGGCCGGAAGGCCTCGTCCAGTATTCCCGCGACTTTTCCATGTCCCTAAGGTGTCCGGTTTAGAGAGGTTCCGCTGTAAATCAGAAATATGACTATGCCCAGCCACGCGCGTTTGAATTGCGGACTTGAACAGGCATTACCATCAGAGATAGGGGACTGTAAATTAAGGAAAAAGAGATTTCCTGAATGTCCGGTTTAGAGCGATTCTAGTGTATTTCCATATCGCATTAATTCGTGTAAACGTATTAGTAGATACCAAATTTGTAATAGTATTGTTTGAATGTATGTACATACAACGATATTATGTTGTCTTTTTTGGCGGGAAATGTGTTTGCTTTGAAAAATCGCCAATGGCACATTGTTGTATTGACACATGACGGACCCCAAATACCGAATATGCAATAAAACATTGTATTTCACACAAAACATTCTTCGTGTGAGAAAATAAACTTGCTTTGCCAAATTTTGTCAAATGTTGATTGTATTACGAAAAATTATTATTTATCTATGGGAAATTAACAGGGAAATTAATTTCTCTATTAACAGGGAAATTAATTTCTCTATTAACAGGGAAATTAATCGAGAGCTGGATAACCTGGAGCGGGTTTCATAAAGCGAACAAGTTTGTAACCTGACTCTGAAACATGGCTAGATAGCTTGGAAACTACATTGGGGTCAGCGTGTAAGTGCACACACGAACGAACACGACAGGTTGGTTCCAACCTGTCGTGTTCGTTCGTGTGTGCACTTACACGCTGACCCCACTGTAAGAATTTGTTGAACTTAGAGAAAAATGTCCCCATGCTAAATCTATAGACATCATTCACATGAATATCTGCCTAGTTAGCATGGTTAAACATTAAACGATAGGAATTCCTCGAAAAGCCTCGAAATACCCGTTCGGCGTGTTTCCGTTTTCTTCGGTATTACTATATATGAACAATAAGTAACTTTTGCAAATGGCGTCATGTTAATCTGAAGGGAAGTAATCATTGCAGTGTATTCAGTATGATCGCGCCGCTGATATACATGTTTATTACTTAGATATCAAGTGTTGCCTAGAAATTGCCTGTATTTGCCTACAGCAATAACATACACAATCCAGGCTGATACAGCGTGTTTTCCAGTCTGATACTGAAACTTCTAGTCTGATACTGCCAGTTCTAGTCTTATGCCATCGTTACTAGTCTGATACCGCCGTTTCCAGTCAGATGCCATGTCTCGCGCGCGTATTAAACCAGTTCCTTTGGGCATGCGCATTGCGTATGTTTACTATATCGGCTGCGTAAAATTTGACAGATGCCGGGAATTTAAATTTGTAGGCTCTGTATTTCATCATTCAATCATGGATAACGGTATAGATTATAATATAGGATTATCACAACTGCCGTATGATTGATATTGAAATTGATATATAAGTAATCTAAGTAATAAAGACGTTAATACGTGTCTTGTTTGATATCGGCCTAGGTATCAAACAAGCCACGTATTAATCTCTAAATAACAGCACCGACGAAAGCCGAAAAAAAAATCTCCGTCTGGAAATACCTACACGTTTCATAGCATAACATTGCCTGATAAACTTGATATCAAAAGACACTAGCCTAGTATTATCTCTTTATATGATACGATGTGCATTGCAATGATAATGACATTTCTTTCTTTGAAGATATACTATCATTACATATGTCATATAAACAAATGACCCCGTAATTTAATCAGATATTAAGTAAATCATTACACCATTTGTCTGTGTAACAGCGGTCACGAATGTCAATATCAGTTACGGGTTACTACCATTCGGGTCAAAACCTGAGGAATACGACATTGTTAGTAATAGTTGTAGTTCATATATTGGATTTTTAATAAATTAATTTCGTAGCGAGCGCCATCGAGCGAGAAATTAATTTATTAAAAGTCCAATATGTGAACTATAACGTACTTATTGTTTATCAGCCCAGTCGCGAAGCTCCGCCCCTAACAGTGATTTAGAATCGCTATACTAGTATGTGATTGGCGGCGTGACACGAAGTGAGCGTGTGTGGGCGGTAATATGCTTTGCATTCTCGTGAACTGATGACAACAATGGGTCAAACGTAGGAGTCTGAAGCCTGTGAAAAGTTAAAGGTACATGACCACTCAGTAGGCACAAAATGTTCTTTATATCAGAGACATCATCTGAGACATAAATGTATGAAATGCTCAATAAACGTATATCCAATAATTGAAAATATCCAAATAGAAAACACTGTTAATGTGAAATTTACAGACTATCATAATTTTGAACTTACGAACATTTAACTCGTATGAAGTTTAGTGAAACGGCCCCCAGGCTTTTATTGCATGAATCCCAATTTCGCCCATGGTTTATAACAACAATATTACCTGTACACAATTCCTGATTCTCCTACATTGAAAATAGCCCCATTTTAAGAAAAGTAGGAGAAACATTAGCCGATTTCATCAACATTGCAAAGTATACTTTACTAGCAAAGTATACTTTGAGGGAGAAATTTTCAATTTAAGGATAAATTTATTTATTTTTATTATACTGAATTTATTACATTATCACAGCCAATTTGGCTGTGATAATGTAATACATTCAGTATAATAATGATGTATGCTTTTAATCATCAAATATATGCAGTTGTTAGTTCTATATGAAATAATGCATTTCAGGAAAAATAAAGGATTACTCCCTCAAAGTATACTTTGCTAGAAAAGTATACTTTGCAATGTTGGTGAAATAGGCTACAGGAGTTGACTAGTTCTGAGTACATAACTCTAATTACATTTCGTTACACTGCATTACATAAGCGTTATGACGGAGTAGTCTTTCCAAATGTGCGTTTGAAGCGTTCTTTGTTTACTTTCTACTTCGTGGAGAGTGACCTAATAATTTTGCTAATACACACTTTGTTATGTAAGTTTATGGTGATATGTTTGTGTCATATTGTAGAATAGTATCTCAATAACAGTATAGCGAAGTATGAACGTAAACACCCTGCAGGTTTTCTCTATATTTTAGTGCTATTACGCACATTTTTGCTGCGTAGCGTGGTGTAGCGATATAGTGCATCCTGTTGCCTATAAAGCGGAAAACGTGCAGTTACAGCTAGACAGGCTACCAATTGTGTCGGGCCCATTTTCTCAGCGACAGATCGAAGCTAAACTGGCCACGAATATCAAGTTCCATTTGTTTCAATTGTCATAACCCCCATTTTCCCAGTCAAAGTCACCATTCAGTTCCACCCGTGACCCCGATACCCGCCCTGATAGCTGAGATTGCTGGCTCATGATACTACGAAACAAGACATGCATGACATAACATGCATGATGAACCCAACCTTAGATGTCACCGTGGCACCAGAAATTGAGCCTATGACATTTGTGGCCAATCTAGTTACTAACTTAATGCAGCCGAATAAGTGTTTATTATATTCATTAAAAGCATGGCGGGTGTACCAATGACTGAATTGCAACCACTGCAGACCCTGATCAGACTGCGCGCGCAGTCTGATCAGGATCTACACTGGTCGCAAATGTCATAAGCCCAATTTCTCCAGTCACTACATATTCAGAGATGATAAGAAATTAGTTTATATCCCATTAAGTGCAATACAACTGCAACCAACATTACTACTAAATGTTTTATTTTATATGCTTGAGTTTTAAACGTGGTCATATGAAATGTGCAGGTACGTGTTAAAATGTTAGCTCGAACAGGCAATTGAAAGGTAAGAAGGTCTAAAGACATGCATAGTGTTTGATCCCAAAAACCCAACCTTAACATAAGCAATAAACACCTTTTGTACACACATGCCAGTACGCCGTTATGTTACTGATCTTAGAGTACGGACAATGCTTGTCTTAAGTCAAAAGGACAAGATACTTCGTCAATGTCGTGGAATTAATTAAAAATGATTGGTGTGATTTATAACCACATATTTGATAGTAATCGTTGTAATCATTGAGCATATATGTCATTTTGCTTTGTTCTTATACAATATAGATATATTAATTAAGCGTAATCCTCTAACCCCGTGTTATAGGTTAAAACACGGGAGATCCTTGTAAATGCTTGCTGACTACCAAGAAAATATGAAACACGCCGTGTGATTTTTAGTACCTTTGGACATCCGCGTAATTTCATTAAATACGTTTACAAAATTTACCATATTTTTCAAACATAAAGTCAAAGGTTGACAAAATTTTCAGATTACATGCGGAATATAAGTCCGCATGTACTCTAACAATTTTGTCAACTTTTGATGCCATTTACGGAGAATATTGTAAACGTATTTCATGAAATTTCGCCGATTTCCGAAGGTACAAAATCACAGGGCGTGTCTCTTATGTATACTTGTGACACGACGTTTGTGGAACCAGCTTAGTGTTTTGTCTCATCATTATAGGAATGAATTGCATTTTTGTGGAATTTATCGGGGTATAAACTTGGAAAAGTCGCGGGAATACTGGACGAAACGATAAAAAATTACAATTTTCGAAAAAAATCTTTTTTCGAAAATTGTAATTTTTTAAGGCCTCGTCCAGTATTCCCGCGACTTTTCCAAGTTTATATCCCCGATAAATTGAACAAAAAGGCCATTCATTTCTTATAATTCCAGCATTTGAAATAAATTCATCAAGAAAATGTGTTTATTTTCCGTTTTCTTAAGAATTATTTTAACTGCGCCTCACGGTTACGGAACGTAGTTCGGCATGGGAGTTTACTGGGATATAAATTTTGGACAGAGACTTGCTACGGACCAATCAAATGTTAGAGAATTGTGTAAATATTTTTGTGCTGGAATTATGATGCACTGAATGCAGTGTCCACGAGCTTTAACCATTTCACCCCTGAATAACTGGAATTGATTTGGATAACTTAAGTTTCCGACCAATTCAATCGTCACAAAATGATTTTCAGAAAAGTATCTTTATGAAAAGGTGGTGTTTTTGTTCTCAAAATATGAAAATTACTTACATGAGCTCTAATCATTTAGAGCTACCAATAAGTATTTGAGTTTATGTAGATTTGGCGTTCCATAACCATCAGGCTATTTCAATGATACATGTATATAGCAGCAATCTCTCTGGAGCGCAGTGGCCTGGTGGTTAGAGCGTCAGACTGCTGATCTAAAGGTCGTGGGTTCGAGCCTCACCGGAGGCGCTGCGTTGTGTCCTTGAGCAAGACACTTTATCCACACTGCTCCAGTTCACCCAGCTGTGAATGGGTACCGATAATTCGTAGTTGCTCTGTAAATACGAATTACCGGCTTCTCTCAAAAAATCTCTACCTCCGTTCTTTCTCCCATTCTTGGGAGACGGCATGCAAGGTCCTCGAGCCAGTGCCGCCGTTAAATATAAGCAAAAGGAAAAAGGTATATCTTTTTTTTGTAAATTCACACCATGTGATATTGCTGTGCCGTAAGGAATTGCAGAAAACAAATGCAATTCACTATTTTCTATGTATGTAAGAAATGCTGATTATATCAATATTTCACCATTTTCCTTCATAATTCACAATTAAAAGTTGAAACAGAGCATTGTCCCAATTTCGCCCATGGTTTATAACAACAATATTACCTGTACACAATTCCTGATTCTCCTACATTGAAAATAGCCCCATTTTAAGAAAAGTAGGAGAAACATTAGCCGATTTCATCAACATTACAAAGTATACTTTACTAGCAAAGTATACTTTGAGGGAGAAATTTTCAATTTTAGGATCAATTTATTAATTTTTATTATACTGAATTTATTACATTATCACAGCCAATTTTGGCTGTGATAATGTAATAAATTCAGTATAATAATTCTGCATAGTTTTAATCATCAAATATATGCAATCGTTAGTTCTGCGTGAAATAATGCATTTCGGAAAAATCAATGATTGCTCCCTCAAAGTATACTTTGCTAGGAAAGTATACTTTGCAATTTTGATGAAATCGGCTACTGGAAGAGACCGTAAACCGCCGACAATAGTGACGTGTACCATTCAGATGGTGTTTTTCTTTCACAACATTGTTATTCTAATTCTAATCCAATAAGCCACAGCAAGTGCCAGTGTTGTATTAAAATCTTCCAAAGTTGTTTGTTGTTAATCTGGCTTAAATCGTCAACAGGCGCCTTTATTAAGAACATTATTGTATGATTAAGGCTAAGAAGTGTCTACCGGTCATTCCTGATCTTGTTAGCTTTGTGATTTATTGACCTTATTTGCAATAACTTTCATTCAAACAGAACATGATGATCGTGAAAGCTATAATCATGGGTAATCACAACTAACAAATTACGGGATTATGATAATTCTTTGTTAATAGTTGCCCCCAAGTTGTCTTGAAACTGTATTGATCAGCATTTAGCCGCTAGACGGTCGGTCAAACAGGGCCACTGGTAGTTTAGACCACGTATATAGCGTTTCAGTTGCGCTTTCAACATGTCCCTATACTCTGTTTCGCGAAAGCTGCCCAAATTTTGCGGCCATATAAACAATTCAAAAACAATCTTTTTTTCGATAATATTAAATTAAAGGAAAAATTAAGAATGAGCCTTCTTTTTATTTCGTGAAATTTGGCAAATATTGATTTTATTGCGAAAAACAAATTTCCCCATGTTAAATCCCCACAGACAGACATCTTCACAGAGTGAAGATGTCTATGGGGATTTAACATGGGGAAATTCTTTAGAATTTCAGTAATACTGGACCGATTTTTAAAATTTAACTTGTTTTCTTAGTTAGATAATTTCCAAGCTATCTAGCTAGGTTTCGGAGTCAATTTCCAATTGTTTTCGTTTTTTGACTCCTCCCACAACTCCTCTACCACTTTTTCCTCCATGTTAAATTCCCGTAGACAAATAAATTGTTCGTAATAAAACCAATATTTGACCAAATTTCACGAAATAAAAAGAATGCTCATTCTTAAAATTTCCTTTAATTTAATATTATCGAAAAAAAGTATTGTTTTTTAATTATTTATATGGCCGTAAAATTTGGGCAGATTTCGTGAAACAGACAGTAACGTTTGTTTTCTAACCGAAAACAAACAGGATAACATCAGTGTTTAGGATTCAGACATAATTATCGTGTTGTGGGTACTCTCGCAATTATTACAAGTGTTTGTTTTACCTGTTGAATTCATTAGTAAATCTACGTATTCAAACGCCTTTTCCTTTTGTACCTATGTTCGCCGTTCCAGCGCGACTCTTGTTCCGAGTCACCTACAAATGTAAACCTTTCAGCACTACAGACCTGTATAGTGGTATTGGCAAACTGAAGGTTTCCTCCGGGTACTCCGGTTTCCTCCCACAGTAATGACCGCCCTTACGCCTCCTTCTGTGCCAACGAAAGCATTTGAATAAGTGCTCTCGCGCTTGTTTGTAATCGTGGTAAAATAAATACAGTTTTAATAACGCTTTTTTTTAACACCACATACCTGTATAGTGGTATTGGCAAACAGTGTAGATCCAGATGAGCCGGCTCGTGACGAGCCGTCTCATCAGGATCTGCACGTTTTCATAGTAGTTTTGAGAACAAAAACACCGCATTTTCATATTAAGATGGACTAGTCTGAAAATCATTTTGTGACGATGGGATTGGTTGCAAAATTAACATATACAAATCCATTCCAGTTACCTAGGGGTGAAAGAGTTAAATAAAAATACTCGCCTTCCACTTTAAAATGGAAATGCTATGTCGGGACTTGGTTCGCCTCGTCTGGTTTGTACCTCTGGTTACGGTCCTGGAAAGTGGTACATGTACGTGTGTAATATTTATTTGACTGATAGTGGCTTGCGGTGGTATCAGGCTATTTTCTTATTTTTCTTTAGACGCATGATATTTGCTATTTATACTAATTAAATGTCAAACTCCCCAAATTTGTTTGTTGGATGAAATTCAATCGGGGGGGGGGGGGGGGGGAGGCGGCGGAAGAGGTAGGGAAGGAGTCAAAAAACGAAAAAAAAATGGAATTTGACTCCGAAACCTGATGAGATAGCTTGGCAATGATATAAATAAGGAAACAAAAGTTAGATTTTGAAATAGGTCCACAAATAAACAATGGTTTTAAAAAATCTGTTTTTAGCCTCCATGTTAAATTCCCATAAGAAAATCGTTTTTTCGCAATAAAATCAATATATTACGGAATTTCATCAAATAATTTGTTTTGGAGATGGTGACTTTTTTGTTATTGATGAGAAAGTACTTACTTTTAAATATGTTTTAGATTCAAAGTTCGTCGGCAGCAAAACGTCGAACAGACAGTAGTTTAATAAATATCATATTAAATCAACACATACACGTATGTATTTTACATGTGTAAAAGCAATATATTGGGGAAAACGTGTTTTCTACAGCGGTCTCATTTTCATGTTTATTACACAAGTCTAGTATGATTTTAATACACTGTAGTATTACATTGAAAATGCTCATTTTATTTAATATTGTGTACACATGTCACGTGACAATAAGTTCCGGCCAGCAATGTATATGTGACGCGCCACGACAGCACAAGGGATCACCGAGTTTGATCAGTTAGCAAACTCGTCCAGCGTGATGTGGATCTATAGTCTGTTTCACGAAACCTGACCAAATTTTACGGCTATATAAACAATGCAAAAACAATATTTTTTTCGATAATATTAAATTAAAGCAAAATTTAAGAATGTGCCTTCTTTTTATTTCGTGAAATTTGGTCAAATATTGGTTTTGAAAAATTGATTTCTTTATGAGAATTTAAGAGGTAGAGGACTTGTGGGAGATTTTTGGAAATTGACTCCGAAACCTAGCTAGATAGCTTGGAAATGATCTAACTAAGAAAACAAAAGTTAAATTTTAAAAATCGGTCAAGTATTTCTGAAATTCAAAAAAAATTCCCCATGTTAAATCCCCATGTAGACATCTTCACTCCGTGAAGATGTCTATGGGGATTTAACATAGGTAAATTTTGTTTTCGCAATAAAATCAATATTTGACCAAATTTCACGAAATAAAAAGAAGGCTCATTCTTAAATTTTCCTTTAATTTAATATTATCGAAAAAAATATGGTTTTTGAATTGTTTATATGGCCGTAATATTTGGGCAGCTTTCGTGAAACAGACTATAGTTTTGTTGTATTCAAGGAACCAGAAATGTTTATCCAATTCAATGCGAATAGTTGTATGCCCTGATCAGACTGCGTGGATGCGCAGGCTGATCATGGACTACGCTGGTCGGAAAATCAACAAACCTTTTTTTCTCGTGGCACAAAGTGTCACGGCTGTGTCAGCAGCTTTTATTTATATAAACTGTCATATGTCGGGATATTATAACACGTTTCAAACGAGCATGGAATAACGTTACATAATTTACACGTTTAAAACGCTGCTGTAATATCCGTACCTATTGCATTGATCAATAGCACGATTTCATCAGATTTATCAGAAAACAAATGTTATAGTGAAGTAAAGTAAAATAAATTCAGAACACTTTTTTATTACTTTTTCAGCAGTGAAATGCGTTGTTATGCAGTGAACATAAGTCATATTTCACTGCACGTGCTTTCACCAGTGAAATATAGCAAAGCAAATGAAAACGATGGGAAATTTAACGAAACGAAAAAATAACAAAATTTATTTTGGGAAATTTGATTTTGGTTTGGTTACCATGGCAACCATACTAAATTTCGACCAAAATCTTTTGTTCTTCAAAAAGCTGGGAAATTCGTCATAACGAAAAGTAAATAGAAAATTAAAAAAAATAATAAAAAATTATGTGTTGGTTGCCATGGTACCCATGTTTTCATAAAAAAAAGTAATAAACAGAAAATTCAGATTTTTGCAACGAATATCACATATATGTTCATCTCGTGGTGTCATATGTCCATATTTCACTCGTGCTTCGCACTCATGAAATATGAACATATGACACCACGAGATGAACATATATGTGATATTCGTTGCAAAAATCTGAATATCTTCTATATACTGTCTTTTCCAATCGTATGCTTCTATCACTATGCGTATATACTATTCAATACATTCCATCCATTTGAATTGCTGTCACATGCTTACTGATATGACTTAAAGGTACATGCCCACTCAAAAGGCACAACATGTTCTTTATATCAGATACATCATCTGAGACATGTTCTGGCAAAATAAACATAAACATTCATTCATTATTACCTCACATATTGATAGGCAGTATAATATATTTTATATCGGACGTAAATGTCCACACTGATATCAGGGGCGATAACCGTGTTTCCTTAAAATGTTAACGGACATTGCTATTTATTCTCTGTATTTATGATGATACTTCTTAATCTGTCGAAAATATTGTTTTTCCAGGTGACGCATTTAAGTAGTATAAATAATTAAAAAAATAGCATGCCTCATTTGCATATGAAAATAGCCTGATACCACCGCGCGTCACTATCAGTAAATAAATATTACTGAATGATTATATCTGTATAGCGGGCACTCGTAATGTTTAGAACTGGTGGAATAGTATCACAATTATACACTTATTTAATTCCTATAAGGAACATTTTCTGCCTACTGAGTGGGCATGTACCTTTAATGTTTACTATGTCACTCTGATGATATGTGTGTGGGCCATGTGTGTGACCAAATTAGTGTAGGATACGTGTTGGAAAACTTGTCTCACTAGGTATATTTCACTAGACGGTGTCTGATGACGGTTTTACAACATACGGGCATATCAGGTTTTTTGAAAAAATACTAAGACTACTGGATTGTTTCGATTTTCACCGACATCGGCACATAAGTGTCAGACTTTCTATCTTGCTGCACGCAACAAGATAGGAAATCCGATACTAGTATTCATCCCGTCAACACAGTGCGTAGGTGCCGTGAAACACGGTGCCGTGAAACATTTTGGATAGCCTGTCAATACGACCTAATCACTGCGTATGAATATGTGCGGTGGCTGGTGTTATTTTGTTTGCATTTTAAAGCCATTTGCAGGTGTTGACGGGATAAATAGAATAGTAGGTTAGTGCCGTGAATGGGAAAAAAATATCTGGCGCGGCACGGAAACGGGATGTGCTCGGCAGAGCCTCGCCCATCCCGTTTCCGAAGCCTTGCCAGATATTTGTTTCCAATTCACGGCACGAACCTACTATTCTCTATGATTGTACCTACTGTCTGTTTCACGAAAGCTGCCCAAATTTTACAGCCATATAAACAATTCAAAAACCATATTTTTTTCGATAATATTAAATTAAAGGAAAATTTAAGAATGAGCCTTCTTTTTATTTCGTGAAATTTTGTCAAATATTGATTTTGTATTGCGAAAACAAAATTTTCCCATGTTAAATCCCCATAGACATCTTCACGGAGTGAAGATAAGATGTCTATGGGGATTTAACATGGGGAAATTTTTTAGAATTTCAGAAATACTGGACCTATTTTTAAAATTTAACTTTTATTTTCTTAGTTAGATCATTTCCAAGCCATCTAGCCAGGTTTCAGAGTCAATTTCCAAAATTTTTCGTTTCTTGACTCCTCCCACACTTCCTTACCACTTTTTCCCCATGTTAAATTCCCATAGACAAATCAATTTTTCGTAATAAAACCAGTATTTGACCGAATTTCACGAAATAAAAAGAAGGCTCATTCTTAAATTTTCCTTTAATTTAATATTATCGAAAAAAATATTGTTTTTGAATTGTTTATATGGCCGTAAAATTTGGGCAGCTTTCGTGAAACAGACAGTACACTGTATATGGATGACGATAGAAACAACCCAGCGGTGCTAGTATCGTCATATACATTTGTCTACAATTAAACCACTTTACACCACAGGTGGAAGACTCGGACCTATGACACCAAAAAAATGCCTATTAAAAAAAATCCCATTACCCCACCCACTTGGTCTCGTACAGTACTATACGTTATATCAAGGTGAGCATAAATAGCGCTATTATAGAAAGAGCCCTCTTTTTTCCGGCTCGCACAAACACAATAAACATCGATTAAATGTATGAAATATGTCTCTGGCAATCGATAAAGGTATTAGGTGTGTGAATATACTCACTTCAAATCGCTGTTTCAAGTATGTATTGAGTTATTCGCGTTTTGATTACCCCATCCAAAGCGAAAGTTGCGTGTACGAAAGAATCTCACACAGAATCGGAGGCCGTCCGGCTGGATTATCGGTCATATTTGGCCGATAGCTGATCGCCAGCTCAAACTAAAGTCGTACACCATGATCATATACATTAGAGACTCCAACCATACAAAGTTCGTCCAATTGTGATCGTTCGCCGATCTAAAAAACACTTTTTTCAAATTTTATTGACTTTCTTTCATGATTCGCGTACTATCAGATTATGTCTTCCGGAAACCCTGAAAAGGGAAAGTCCTCGCGTCTATTTTTAGGTTTAACCAATCAGAGATGTTCTTACATAGACGCTTCGGTGGTTGTATTATGGAAGATAGTGCATTGACCCAGTTCCAGATAATGAACGAAATTATAGAAAAAAGTGTTTTTTAGATCGGCGAACGATCACAATTGGACGAACTTTGTATGGTTGGAGTCTCTAATGTATATGATCATGGTGTACGACTTTAGTTTGAGCTGGCGATCAGCTATCGGCCAAATATGACCGATAATCCAGCCGGACGGCCTCCGATTCTGTGTGAGATTCTTTCGTACACGCAACTTTCGCTTTGGATGGGGTAATCAAAACGCGAATAACTCAATAAATACTTTAAACAGCGATTTGAAGTGAGTATATTCACACACCTAATATTTTTATCGATTGCCAGAGACATATTTCATACATTTAATCGATGTTTATTGTGTTTGTGCGAGCCGGAAAAAAGAGGGCTCTTTCTATAATAGCGCTATTTATGCTCACCTTGATATAACGTATAGTACTGTACGAGACCAAGTGGGTGGGGTAATGGGATTTTTTTTAATAGGCATTTTTTTGGTGTCATAGGTCCGAGTCTTCCACCTGTGCTTTACACAGGGCCATGATGAAAACACGCGTTTACTTTTATAGTATTTTTTTCTTCAAAAAATGCTGATATGTCCCTTTAACGGATGATTTGTAATAAAAAGTCTGTAAATTAAACTAGGTGGTGACTGAGATGTGAAATGATCGCATTCACCTAGCTAACATTTCAAAGATATTTCAAATATCCACGCCCATTGTAAACCGTTGTGCATGTACTCGTATTATCTTTGAAACGTACTGCAGTACCAATTGCGTTTATTTTTAACAGTGTACAGTCACGTGTCCGATTCATTACAGGGAGCAAACTTTTTTTTTCAACTGCTTTTTTCCCACTTATTGATACTTTTAGGTATATTTAATGTAGTTATAGACCTATAATTCCAGCACAAAAATATTTACACAATTCCCTAACATTTGATTGGCCCTTAGCAAGTCTCTGTCCAAAATTTGTATCCCAGTAAACTCCCACGCCGAACTACTTTCCGTAACCGTGAATTCCCGATAAATTCCACAAAAAGGCCATTCATTCCTAAATTGTACGTTACTTAAACCTGTGTCCCGGATTGGTAAGACTTCCACAGTGGGTATTGTATTAGTACCACATGCATTCGGCGTGTTTCGGGTTTCATCTGTATAACTCTATATTATATATATATATATAGACATACTCAGAGAGAGAGAGTTATACCGATGAAACCCGAAACACGCCGAATGCCTGTGATTAGTACGGTAATAATGATTGAGTTAATGGGAGTTTTACCTCTGTTGAAAACAACAGACGATACTAAGATAACAAGAGACAGATTTTGGTATGCATTTGTTTATATCACGTGATAATGACAGCAGAAATTCAGCAAAATAGTGAAGTTAAACAGAACATGAAAGTATTGCACGTAAGATAGGATCCGTCAATGGCTAGGATATATTCACTTCAATGGCTGACAGACAGATATTATGTTTGATATGATGGATTTGTTAAAATCCGCATTTCCAATGTCATAATATGTGAATGCGACTTCTGGCCATTAGGTTCATCAAGGTGCATGATCACGTGGTTACAACAACAACAACGTCGCCCACTCCAAAGTAAGTATTATTTTATATTTTCCTTAATATGCAACGGATTTTCATGAAATATGGCGCAGCAAACGCGTTTTAATGAGCTGCATGTGGTGATCCAGTGAGTTTGGCACAGACTTATGTCGTTTTTGCGAAGACGGAAATCGATTCTTCGCAAGAATGACAAATGTTTGGGCGAGAATACAGAGACCACCAAATGCAGCTTAACAAGACGCGTTTGATGCGCCATATTTCATCAAAATCCGTTACGTAATAAGGACACTATAAAAGAATACGTACTTTGAATCAGATGGATTCTGGAAATTTCAGTACGTGTTGTGGTTGTTAGTACCACGTGATCATACACCTTGTTCATGTCAGCTACAATAATTTCTATAAATTGTGACAATTGGTGACCAGGGTGCCGTTTCACTTCGTACGATTAAAATGTTCGTAAGTGCAAAATTATGATTGATAGTCTGTAAATTTCATATTAACAATGTTTTATTGTAAACAATTATTGGATTCTCAATAAATGTAAATCCATCAATTGAAATTTTCAGACGATCCCAAATTTGCACTTACAAACAAGTTTAGTGAAACTGGCCCCAGGAAGTCGCCTATTTCTGTAAGTGCCCTATGCTGATGTTTACTATTTTGTCTGCAATCTCCATAAAACATCTTTTTTGCAACAATTTAGACTCATTTCCATTAGAAATGAGTCTGAAGTGCTGCCAAAGTATGTTTTTGTTGACAAAAAATAGAAAATAAACAGCCGACAACCAAATTTAATTCACTGTTATAAGGGTTAACTGACGTTCATACTATGACGACGCGGTATGTATTATGTTCATACCAGGCGCAAATGCATGTTCTGTTTCATGATTTCATGTATTCAAGAATGTACAATCTACTTCAACACGATTGTTTACAAACTATTTTACACACTTTGGTCGGACACATTTAATGCTAGTCGGCGGTCACATATTGCTTAATATATACAACTGGTTTTTTTGTTGACTACTGTCGCCAGCAATTGCATATTCACAACAATACCCGTCAACCATATAACAGTCAAACATGTTTGACCATAATAACTTTACATAGCACATTTTTGTGAATAACCTATAAAAATACTATTTATGTTCCCATCATTCCGGTATAAATAAACATTTTACCAAGAAACACGAATGCACATTATTAATGTGTTTTAAGTTTGGATGGATAGCTAAAAGATCATCTGTAAAATAAGAAAAGTTTACCTTTTTGAAAATGTGGATTGTAGTTGCATGCCATAGACAGATATATGCGTCAAAATGGATCACTGCTCTTAGTCCAAATTCCTATAACTTAATTCAGCACAGTGACCCTTGCACAGAGACAGTTTGGTGATGCAATTTAACCCTTACAATGCTGAATTAAAATCTTTCGTCTGCTATTTGTGTTTTATTTGCCATTATACCCATGAAAAACATGCTTTGACAGTACTTTATAATCATTGTCAATGGAAACGATTCTAAAGTGCTGTCAAACAATGTTTTTACTGAGAAAGACTACAAAATATGAAACAACAGCAGACGACATTTTCGGTTCACGCCGTTTAAGGGTTAATGACAAAGTGATTAGCTTTCCTGAGACAGGCCGAACGCCTTTCCGAAACGAAATGAAAGGCGGGGCCATCCAGTACTTGCTATGAAAGTACAGTGTGTACTTCAATAATAATATGCATTGTTTTATTTTCTGTGTTTCTTGTTAAAACATTCTGAAATCCGAAATAAATAGGAAAATAAATGCACCTTTGCTTGGTAGGTTTACGCCAGACTTCTTGGAGTGTAATTAATATTTACAGACGAAGTCGAATTGCAACTCGATATTAGTACTGACGATCAAGGAATTCGATTACGCAGATACGGCGGCCATTTTGTGTTATTTTACTCTTAGAAAACACCTGCATCGATTAGCAATTGCCATATGCGGTCAAGACATGCAAAGTTTTCACTATTGTCTTAACCATGTCTGCATTAACGAGATTTACTACGCAGTATCGTGCACTGTATAACCGACGGAACATTAAATTAGTTAAATAATACTGACCCGGTAACAAATCGCGCCAAAATTGCCACGCATTTGACATTTGATTGACTAAACAGTTCTATTACATATTCAACTATTGGCTGAACATTGCCATGTAATATTCAACTGTTAGCTGAGCACTGGCATGCACAATTCAGCTGTTGGCTGAACATAAACATGGAATATTCAGCTATTGGCTGAACATTGCCATTCAGTGTATTCAACTATAGTTTCATTAGTCAAATAATGTCACGTGGAATCTCAAAATGGCGTATGTACTCGTAGCTGTCAAACAATGCTATTTACATATGTATATCTTTGCGAAACCACCAAAAAACAAAAAACCGAAGCCTTAATCATCCTTATGATGGCATTGTGTAGTAGTCTGTGAATAGTAGCAAGGCAGAAGGATGAACTAAAACAGAACAATGACTGCCAGATGACTTGCGATATGAACATACAGGTTTGAACTTAAATGCAATGAGAATGAAGTAAGTAATTGCGGTAGTGTTTCAGATTCCAAATAAACAGCATAACAATGTGGCTTATATGTTTTTAACTTCTCCATAAAAAATGTACCATATATAATACGGAAGAACGACTATATATATAAGCGTCATGTTTTAAGGAGAAGAAAATAACAGATATAACAATCGTCTCATGTCGACAGAGATAGGATCCACTTTTGTTGTTTTTCAAGAGACATTGGCCAGAAATTATGAATATTTCTGAGCATTTACTCGAATTTGAAATCGAAATCGAGCAATTTGATTGGCCGACTGCACGCCAGTTGGTCATATTAAAGTGTTCGATTTCGGTCTGCATTGTTAGGATCACGAGACTCGAGTAAATTCTCATACAATTCAAAAACAACCTGGGAATGTGACTGTAAAACGTGAGTACGTCATCGGTTCGCATACACGAATGTTATTAAGTTCGATTTGTCGATGCTGAAGTGTGTTCAGACTCGGCAAATCAAATTTATTGATTTCGAGGATGGAGAACGGAGAGCGTGCTCAGGATGTTCTATAAGCACGAACCCTGGCAACGATGACTATAATAAACCAATGTCGCCGCCGAAAGGGCGCGAACAGATTGAAGCCCGTTTCAGCACCATTTTACAATTAAATACCAACTTTGGCATTTCATATCAGTCTCTAAGAAAATCATATAGACAAAATATACAAAATAAATATATCATCAACGGATTATAAATAAATGGCCACTGTCGTTGCTCCATATAGAAACAACAATTGCGAACGAGAAGCGTTCATTTCGTCACTTAACTAATCCACAGTTGGAATGGAACACAGATCTATTTGACCGGAAATAACGTCATAACCGGAAATTGCGTCATTCTTCAAATGAATGTACATTAGACTGTCGTTTCAGCAGCCGAATACTGTTAATCATCCTTGGTATGATGCAGGGAACGTCGATTCGCGACACTGCAACGAGTTGGACATTGCAAGCCTGTCAATAGTAAGCCGTTAAACCCTTAGACCGCTACTCACAACAATTGTCGTCTGATGTTGCTTTTATATCTTGACTTATTTCTCAATAAAAACATGGTTTGACAGCACTTCAGAATCATTTCCAATGGAAATGATTCTAAAGTGTTGTCAAAGCATGTTGTAAATTATTCTAAAGTGCTGTCAAAGCATGTTTTTGACGATAAAAATGGAAAACAACAGACGACAAAAAAAATAAGATAGCGGTGTATGGGTTAACGTATTCTTAACTCTTTGCATGCTAGCGGCGAAAATATCCGCCAAACAAATTAGGAGTGTATGTTTTATTTCTCTCTGTAAATATGTCTTGAAATTTCATTAGAATTGAGTCCTCAGGACTCAATTCTAATGAAATTCCAAGACATATTCATGATATTTCCGGGGAGAAATACAAGAAAATATGATGAATGTTTGTCCGCTAGTTTTGAACTATTTATAGCCCACAAGTTTCCCAGCATGCAAAGAGTTGATATCCTCACTAAATGTAGACACTTATTAAATACTGCGTCCGTCATCAGCTCATCATCTATCCTTGCAATGCCTCACTTTGTGCCTCTGTCTACTACATCCTTTGTTTCTGTTTTTCTTAATACACCTGTTGTAATATCGTTTTAAATCTTTCAATTTCAATTTGAAAAATTGTCTTCTATGTTTTCGACACCAGTTGAAATAAGTCCGCCTGCACACAGTTTGTTCACCCTCTACAATTTCAGCGTCTGGCGTTTTAGCACGGATGCCCGGATCCTTTGTCGGAGGAGGACACTTACTCCGTCGACCGCATCGCTTCCTCGGACAGCAATCCTTCCTTTGTTTCACAAACGGCGGAGATGCGGTATCCTTCGGCATCGTCGGTGCAATTTTATTAAAATTTGCAGACTTTTGATTTCTACGAGTTATATTACCACACCGTATTGAGCCGTCTCTGTTAACTCCAACATACCATTTACTACCGTTCACATTGCGATGGTAGGTTACTCTGTAACTTGTCCTGTTGTATTCATTAGTAAACAGACAATGGTTCATATCGACGTCTTTCTGAAATTTGAATTAAAATAAACATTTAGAATCAGCCAGATCAAGTCTATTCTGCACGATATTCCTATTTCGCTACGAGATAAATATGGGTTTAAACCCAATGTGCATGACAATATGGTGTTGGCATTAGCACGAATGTCATGAAGGTCATTCTGAATTTGTTAAATGAAACAAGTGAGTATTGCATGTATATATACAAATACTTGAATATGAAGATATGTCCGCGTGTTATTTCATTAATCATTAGAAGGCTGGAACCGAAACATGTCGTTTGCAGTTGTTTTTTTATTTGACATTCATAAATTCTTGCATTGGAAATAAGTCTTAAAGTCCTGTCAAAATCAATGTGTTTTATGAGAAAAAAACAGAAAATAAACAGCAGACGATAAAAAATTATTCAGCATTGTAAGCGTAAAGTAAAGGTTATAAATATGCACATATTAGTTATACATTGGAACCTCTCCAAACCGGACACCCTGGGAGATTTTCCACTATAAATCAAACATGTGAGCACTTCATGGCACATTCTATTGTTTTGCAATAATTGTAATCAGAGATACATAACATCGAAACACATGTAAGGTAAACATCTATAATTCCAACACAAAAATATATACACAATTCCCTAACATTTCATTGGCCCGTAGCAAGTCTCTGTCCAAAATGTATATCCCAGTAAACTCCCACGCCGAACTACTTTCCGTAACCGTGAGGCGCAGTTAAAATAATTCTTAAGAAAACGGAAAATAAACCCATTTTCTTGATGAATGTATTTCAAATGCTGGAATTATAAGGAAAGAATTACCTTGTTGTTGAATTTATCTGGGATATAAAGTTGGTAAAGTCGCGGGAATACTGGACGAAGGCCTTCCGGCCTTCGTCCAGTATTCCCGCGACTTTTCCAAGTTTATACCCCAATAAATTACACAACAAGGCCATTCATTCCTATAATAATTTCCAGATTGTCCGGTTTAGATGGATTCCAGTGTATATTCAGATACTCACCGACTGGTATAGAGCACTATGGTCGTCCATGCAGAGATAAAACCCCGTCCTGTTAGCTCTAATCAGGTGCTGCGCGTCGCTGGAAGATCTGCCGCCATTCTTCGAGTCCTTCATCCAGTTAGCTATCGTGGCTGTCAGGTTCACCACTAGTATCGTCAAGATTCCTGAAATGAAAGTAGGGCATATGTCATTATTTTAAGTTTCCTGAATTGAAAGTACAATGAGGATCATTATGTTGTTAAGTAGCGTATGTCATATGCATGTAGGTCATATGTTATTATGCTATAAGAGTCCTGGGGCCCGTTTCACTAAACGTCGTGCGACTAAAATGTTCGTAAGTGCAATTTTAAGATCGTATGGAAATATCAATTAATTGATTTACATTTATTGAGTATAGGCTACATATGCAGCCTATGCTCAATACATGTACATCCAATAATTGTTTACAAGAAAACATTGTAATGTTAAATTTACAGACTATCATAATTTTGCACTTACGAACATTTTAATCGTATGAATTTTAGTGAAACGGCCCCCTGGATTGAAAGTACATATTCATATGGCATGGTATTAACTACATACGTAACAATCGCTGGTGCCATATTGTATGTGCCATGTGATTTTTGTACCAAAGAATATGTGCGATTTTTGTGGCAGATATATCCCAGTCTCGCCTTGGAATTCCTATGCGTTTCATAGCCTTGCCAGATAACCGTATTAAGGTACATACAAAGGTAAGGTGGACATACACCTTTTACCGAAATGGTGTTTTTTATCACTATTTACTCCATATATTTATATTATCTATATCTGCCCATGCATTGTGTTTTTATGCGCTTTATCTGTATGACCTTCAACATATTATTGTGTCACTATGCATACACGTTGCATAATTAGATAAACAGACGTCGTAAATTAATGCTTTATGGTTGAAACCAATGTGGTGTCAAAATATCAGAGATTACAACGTATATATGTAGTGTATATGCATTATAAATGCTTATAAACCATTCATTCCAAGCGCAAATACATGCCCACTTTCCTTGCGTTCTAACAACTAACGGCAGTTTATAAATTGCATACATACTACGTTTAGATACATTTTATTTGTTGAACAGTTTGTAAATGCTGTTATCAGTCGATCGGTTTTATCAGACCTCGCGAGAACAAAGTGAAAATCGGTGATAAAATCTCTGCCTTTGTTGACTGTTTATCAATTAAAACCCCTTTGTTTAAAATACAACTGGTCTTGGGTATGGTTAATATCAGTGTGAAATATACAGCCGGATGTGTGACTGAACACGTATGTAATATGATACACTGAACCGGGTTAATTTCTTGCGTGATAGTTTCGGTGAAAATGTTTAAGAGTTGTTGCAGTATCAGTAAATGTTCTAAAATTTCTATTCGTGTCCCGTCGACAGCATTGTAATATAATAACGTGTTAAACACCAGAGCTCCAGATAAGCGTACTATACCCCAAAAGCATTGCGTATTTTACTAATACAAATTAATTATTGATGATCTTCATTACTAAATAGGGAATAAATGATAAACAAAAATGTAATTTAAACATTCACTTATTTGAGCTGCAAAAATATTTGTGCAGCTCAACAAAGTGAATTTTCAACTTTCTGACAGTATTTTCACTACTCAATTTGAAAATCAATGCGTATCGTCACATTCCTGTACGTATTTTGTACTCCCACTTTTGATAATCAGTGCGTTTTCAGCTAAAATATTTGCGTAAAATAACGGCAATAATGGCTCAGGAAAGCCTTATACACTACAAGTCCATTTGCAACAAAATGACCGTTATGTAATGCAACCAATGTTTAACGCCAATGATGTATTTTGTATTTGTCTAAGGTGAGTTTGCTACATCGACACATGTTCCGTAGTTTATGTCGAAAGTTATCAAAAATGAAGTTCCGCATTCGGCTTTTATTTATTTAAATAAAAGGACATACAATGTATTTCCGAAATAGTTCTACCCTGAATTATTTCGATAAGGCTTGTTGTTTTATGCGTGAGATTAGTTACGACCTGCATGCTTGTATTGACACGATTACAACAACTTGCATATAAGTGATCGTGACAAATGGGTCTCATTGGATTCGTGATCAGTGTAACTCCTGACTAAATAGCAGGCTCGTGATGCCTGACAACGATCTATATTGCCAGTTATACGAATTACCTGTGTTCCATTGATGGAATGGCGAACGGTGCAGATCCGGATGCACAGTCTGATCTGGATCTACACTGGTCGCAAGGCCTATAATACCCATTCTCCAGTCGCAGACATAAATCGTTAATGGACTTTTCAGGTCACATTGCAATTACGAGACCGTTACGTGTATACAAGTAAATGCAAGCAATCGTAACCTACAAAAGGCGTATGAATAAGAGAATCGCAAAAGACTATGACAAAATGGATATTAAGAATTATATAATTATATTTATACCGCCAGTACAAAAATAGCACGAGTAAGAATGCAATCGTACTAACACGTCTAGTCATTATGAAGGAGATCAAATGAATACAACACGCACCTATATTGATCTTCATATAATAAGTGGTATACCAGTGTTTATTTCATAAATAAAAGACGGGCAAAGACACTATTTTATGATGTTGTTACAGTATATTTCGTCATAACCCGTGAGCAGATGTCATTCCAGTTATTCTGCAAGTTTATGCGTTACCCAGAACGTGTACCTGACATAAGGTTAAAGCAATAGACACTATTGGTTCAAGTGTTTTATAGTCAAGCTTGAAGCTCTTTTAGGAGACCACACAGCAATTAGTCGAGACTGCTGGGTGAGTAGTCGTGTATTCATGTGTTGCTCGTGGCATTAGATTCCGGGATAATGGTTCGACACAGCTTCTGAAGCCGTAAACACGCACACATCAAAGAAATATGATTGATAGACCGACAGAGGGGGGCTAATTGAACAAATATATGTGAGTACGTAGAGTAACCCGCCATTAGACGTACAATAGGGTATTGTTAAGTATCAGTTTGAATCGTTCGTAGACGGGTTAAGCGTTAACAGTACGAGGCTTGTATTGTATGGCGATTAAGATAGGTAGCCAAATGCATGGGAAAACATTTTCGGACGGCAAAATACAATGAACTTGTTAACAAATTAGAGATGTATCTGGTTTCATTGGCCTATCCGTTCAAATCATGAAGACAGGGTATATTCAGCTACTTGTTGTGAACTGTTAAATCACCGTGCATTTTCTTTGAATTAAGCTGCTCGTTTTCTGTTGCGTGTTTTTTTTCCAAACCCTGTATTGTTGCATTTATACATACAACTTTTGGGGAAATGTCGATTCTATATTTTCCCATCACCCAGCTGATGCAGGTGACAATACGGATACATTTGAACCATTCACAAATAGAGTGCGCGGAACGTACATAATCTGTTCGAGAGTGCACCTCGGTGTCTGTTGAAGATTACCGTTGTATACTGCCATTTTTATAATGTTTAACCCTTTCCCTGTTTAGCGATATTTCGACTCTTCCAAATCGAAAACATCTGAATAAAAGAATCAAATGCTGGGTCAAATGATGGTTAAATTATGGGATAGAGTAGAAAACATTGTGGAAAAAGGAGAAATTGCTTGTTACAAGCAATTTCTCCTTTTCCCACAATGTTTTCAAAAGACATCTTCTGCAGAGGCGTGAAAAGTCGTCTCTATCAGGGAAAGGGTTAATTCGTTACATTCTAGTTTCTCCTTTTGGTATACTACTTCTGTGTGTTTCGTTGTACAAATACCTAGCAATCAGATAGCTGTTGGTACATACATGTTTGCTGCCGATATACATGCGAAAGATATACAACTCATGGATGCAGAAAGAAACCAAATTCATTTACGAGTATACCACCGCCTGCGCTACATTTGTAAATACATGTATTTGTCAATTCTTTATTATAAAATACGTGAATATTATGATTGAAAGCAAGCAGCTTGATTGGCTGAGCCTGAGCTGTGCTACAGCTCAGGCACAGCCAATCAAACTGCTTGATTGCGATTTGATATTGCGAATAGATGTTCAAAAACGTCGACATCTTGGATCAGTATTAACGCAGGCGGTGGTGTATATATTCGGAGAATCAAGACCAAAAATTTAATTCATCGGAAATTTCGGTGTTCGGTGTATGAATTATGTGTGTATTTATAGTTCGGGTCAAGTGCTTCTAAATCTGTCCGATGGTATCAATAATTATAAAAGGCGCATTGGATATAAAAACGCTATAAAGTTAAATTATAAAATTACTCGAGCTGCCGATGTGGAATTTGATCAGGTTCGGCATCTGATTTACATTAACCCTTACTATGCTAAGTTAAATTTTGTCGTCTGCTGTTTATTTTCAATATGTCTCAACAAAAACATGGTTCAACAGCCCTTTAAAAGTGAATGCTGCATGATCTCGTTTGTGTCCGTCCACCTTCCATGTGGTACCTGGAGTGGACGTTGATTCGTTAATTTTGCAACCAATCCAACCGTCACAAAATGATTTTCAGACTAGTCCGTTTATAAAAATGGGGTGTTTTTGCTCTCAAAAATTATGAAAATTACTTGCAAAATGTGTAGATCCTGATGAGACGGCTCGTCGCGAGCCGGCTCATCTGGATCTACACGATTTGCCAATGGGTTAAAGGTATAATTATGGAATTCCACGACAAAAAAAATGGCCTTGTGAATACGTTTCCAACTCAATAACGGACGGTGCCATTGCTACTGTCACAACGACAGAAGAATGGAATCATCTAGACAAAATAATATGTAGGCATGTGACGGTTGCACATTTGACCTTTAAAAGTAGGTCGGGACTGGAATTTAGTTCGACATGTTTAGTAGCATCTGCCATATACACCTGCGATGCTAGCTTTCATTCAACAGTTAGTAAATGCATATATATATATTCGCGTGATTGTCGTTTTCTACACACGGTTGTGCAACGGCAGCAGTCACGTGGTTGACACGTGATTAAAATGTATTACAATCCCTCATGGAGCGAGCACGTGCTGCTTCGTCAGGCTGCTATACATGTACTGCGTGTCAGATTTGGCGCCAATATCACCCTATGTCTACTTTATTGAATGGGTGATTTTGTTTTCAATTCTTCAATCAGCTATGATACCAAACGTAAATTAAATTAAATGATATGATTGAATGGGGAGAGTATCACACCTGCTCGAAAAAAATGGTAACGTTTGATTGTATTGAATGCGAAGTATAAGTTTAATAACAAACCAACAGAATATCAAGATGCAGTTAAGCAAAATATACAGATAAGTATAAATTGAGTTACCCAGGACGAGGTGTTAAGCAAACTATAGAGATTAGAAGAAATTGAGTTACCCAGAACTAGCCCGGTAAAGCAAACTACTGAACTATGAAGAATAATTACGCAGAACTAGACGTGCTAAGCAGAACCGCGATACGAAGGAAATAATGTACCCAGAACAAGCCCGATTAATAATATCCACGAGAATAACATAAACATAATTAGTCTTAGACTGATGGCGGCGTGGTACTGAAACATGTGGTGTGCTGTATGTGGGTCCCAGTATTCCCTACACACTGCATGGATTCTAATCAACAATCGCTATACCAGTTCTGGAACGTGTAAACACCGTTGGCGATGATCTGATGTTATCGGGTGTATTTTATCACTAACCACGGAGAAAACTATCATGCACACACACTGATCAGGATCGTCACGATCCTGATCAGTGTGTATGCATGGCAGTTGTCACCATCATACACTGGGTGATTAATGGGCTGTACTGTTTCACAGGGATATGAGCGGACAGTGAAGACCCTGAACAGAGTCTTCGGTTCAGGGTCTTCACTGATCGTGAATGCATTAAGTCCGGTTTCCTAAAATCGCTGGTCTTTTGTACCTAGTAAACATATGTACAAGTACTATAAACATATACCGATTGCTTAAGATATGCGTTGTGTGTACTATACAGTATACAGTACACAGATGTAGGACGACATATTGCAATCACCATATAGCAGATTCATGGATAAAACATAGCCCTAACGTTCAATATAGCTATATTGCGCTGATCACACATTTATATAAGCGTAGACGGGTGTCTGATACAAGTAGCTTGGGATTTCTCGAGAATTTGGCGAAAATTCTTCAAATATATGTCAGCCGATCAAAGACTCACAGACAATTTACGGTTCAAGTGCTGCGTTCGGTTGGTAACCTTTGCCAGACAAATAGTGTACTAATAATGAACCACTTGTGTCTAGATCGTTTGCAGAAACCACGTGGCTTCTAAATATTAGTCACAAATATGTATGTAACTATATAATGCTAGGACGCATCGGCATTGATTTGACATTGTTAATGCATTGTTCTTGCAGGTTTTTCAATACTGTAGACAACAACATACATATAGTATATGCTACTATCAAATTACTGAGACCACGTGCTTAACATGCATTAAGTGTATAGATATCAAGTGTCGCTTTTAAACCGTGCAATTATTCATATCATTATTGGTGCATAGAAATTTGTAAAATAGAAGTATTTAAATATGACAATGACAATTGAAACTACACATTCCAGGAAATAAGCATTTAAACCTGACAATGGACGGTCTATTCGTAACTACACAATATAAAGTGCTAACCGCCATTGTCAACAAAATTGAAAATCTTGAAGTTGTGTGGGGGTGTACCACCAGAAGGATACTTTTAAAATTGGTCGGTGTCCAACACACCTTTGGCCGAGGTATAGAGGTCATTGTTAAAGATCCTAAAGATATAGACACATCTGTCAGCTTTATCACACGATCTATAACACCAAGGCTATTACTAAGCAAGGACCTCGTTATCGGTGAAATTGAAGGGATTGCCGGTGATAAACTGTCCTCAGTTAAAGATTATGTATGTACGTACATGACAATGGCATGCAATATATGAACCGAGATGTTAACCGTTTGAACCCGAAAGCCCGCTATAGCGGTTTATGCAAACAGTGCAGATCCAGATGAGCCGGCTCGTTACGAGCCGTCTCATCAGGATCTGCACTTTTTGCAAGTAATTTTCATATTTCTTAGAACAAAAACACCACCTTTTCATAAATGGACGAATCTGAAAATCATTTTGTGACCATTGAATTGGTCGGAACATTAGCATATCACAGTCCATTCCAGTTCCTTAGGGTTGAAAGGGTTAATGTCTATATCGCCGTATTAGCACCACCATAGCAATGGTGGGTAGCATAGTACATAATATTATATAGAGAATAGTAGGTTAGTGCCGTGAATGGGAAAAAATATCTGGCAAGGCTTAGGAAACGGGATGGGCGAGGCTCAGCCGAGCACATCCCTTTTCCGTGCCGCGCCAGATATGTCTTCCCATTCACGGCAATAACCTACTATTCTATTTATCCCGTCAACACCTACAAACGGATTTAAAATGCAAAAACATAACCCCAGCCACCGCACATATTCATACGCAATGATTAGGTCGTATTGACAGGATTTCAAAAATGTTTGACGGCACCGTGTTTCACGGCACATACGCACTGTGTTTACGGGATAATAAAGTGTTGTATGTACCAAGTTCTAAACGATTGAAATAATATCATGTGGCGTTTTCCTTTGTCTCTGCGAGTATAGTACCATCGGGAGGATTTTATTTCATATCAGAATATTGTAATATGACATGCTTACACAATTGTGCCACTGGTTCTGTTTTTCTCCTATGTTCTGTAACTAAATGGATAATTGAAACGGAGCATGTTAACTTTCTATAGCTAGATTTCGAAACGCACACTTAGTATGTAAAACAACGGAGAGGACATAACGGTCATATTAAAGAAAATGGAAAACTATTGATTCAAATTATTTGTATGACCGGGACCATATTTCAGCACAATTAAGTCTATGAATACTTCTTTATTAGTGTTGCAAAAACGAGAAATATGAGCTGGTTTCACAAGATATCATCTGTCCTTGGTTTAATGAAACATCGAAACTATGTCAGGTATTCTAGACTAATTGTGGGAATCAAACGTTTGACTTGGATTTTGAGGACTAGAGAATGGTCTGTTTGTTTTATAAATGAAATCACTGACGAGAAACCTAGACATTGTGTATGACAATGTTGTGTATGTTTACTATGCTTAATAAGATGAATAATTCGTTATACTAGTAACCTGGTGACTCATAACCAAGTGGATTTCTTTTTGTTCGTTGGTAGTGGTAATGTACGGTATTTAATGTATACATATTCTTGCTACTTCAAGAAAGCATGCTTTCATCGGTTCATTGCTGCAACACGAAATAACGTTCACACAAATGGAAACGATAACACCTAATATGATACTTAAGACAATAATATCATATACGTACGCCTAGATGTAAGCACATGTCAATGAGAAGTGGATATTATTGTCTTAAGTATCATATTAGGTGTTATCGTTTCCATTTGTGTGAACGTTATTTCGTGTTGCAGCCATGTTTATTGAACATCTCATTGTTCATACTTGGTTTCATTTGTGAATATTAGGATCACCTTCGGTTACTAGTATGTGATTTGCCACTGCATTTGCTTAAATTGTGTTTGAAGCTTCATCCGAAACATATAATCCCACTCATCGTCATGGCTAAACACTGGCATATATTGTACCAATCCTGTCATAGATTATATAATCATTGTATGAATAAAATGGGACTTAGAGTGGGATTTCTCGTGAAAGAGTCAAAATTCTTTGGCAGAAAAACTAGGTTTCAATCCTACGTCAGTTATTGTGTGCATTAACAAGCCAGTAAGCACTTGAATGTAATATGCTAAGTCAAATGGTGGGTAAATTCATGATAATTCTTACTTGTGGTATACATTTTTATAACGTTCTTGAAATTCGGCAATCCGCTAAGACGTTAAATGGTTTATTAAAAAAATTCTGCAATATTTATTTAAAGAAATGGTGTGTAAAATAGAAGACCGAAGATCTCAGGTCAACTAGAATGTGTCACTATTTAGGATATATCACACAAAGCATGCACGCGTACGGTTGTATAGAGGCTTGAATAAACACACAGGTACTTTCTGTAACTGTAAACGTTGATGAGACTGCGGATGCGTGTGCCGATCAGGATATACATTGGTATTAATGTTAACAAAAACACAGCAACGTGTTATCCGATAAGGTTCTTTTTTAACAAGAGTAGCATTATGCAATGCCCTCTAATCGATTGTTATTGAACTTCGTCTAACATTTGAACATTAAAATTGGAATGCGAAAAGTAAAAACTGAAACGGTTTTGTATATTCCTGCACCCATGCATACTAACAATGTAATATGTGTTTACGTATAGTTCTAGCCCTCACAATAGCTCTCGATCAATATTGCAACAGCAATATAGCAATTACAGGCATGGCACCATTAAACTGAAGAAAAAAAAGAACACAACAAGATTTTGTTCCAAATATTCTTATTTCTCTTCGAAAGTATGTGTCGTTACCATTGATCTGAGCCGTCTCGACGAGACGGTTCAGAAAAGTGGTAACAACATATATTGTTGCTAAAAAAAAAATTCATGTCAGTCCAAAAAACATGTGAAAAAGCTGGGCCCGGTTCATATTGCGATCAACCTCTCATATCAGTGCAATGATCGTAATAGGCGACAGAGCGTGTCGAAATGCCGTTGCGCCAACACATTGGTAGTAATTTGCGTCTACGAGATTAGCTTATGACTTTTCTTGAAGCTTATCAGCATCTATCGCGTCAGTATCGCGCTCTGTTATCGAACAGGTTCTATATTGGAACGGAGTCTGGGTGTTCTGTGCCTCCCAGTAGTGAGGCGGAACCGCTCAAATTCGTCACCCGTGTATAGTTAAATGTGACGATTTTTACTAAATAAATCGGTATCCCACGTAATATCCGTTACTATAAATTCCATTATAGGGTTATAGCGAGAATTATCAGCCATTGCATTGGTGACACGAGTCGACACTGAGCACCTGACGGTAAATGTCTGATAATTTGACTATGACTTAATACATGTATGCGTGTGATATTCAAATTGGCCTAACATTGCACAATAAATAAATTATCATACTTAATGTGTATGTTTCGCATGTGAAATGAAGATAGAAATGTTTGTACGACCTACAAATGTTGAATTATATGTATTGCATAAGCAAATAATCATATCATTACATATTTATTACATAATAATTCCAGCACAAAAATATGTACACAATTCCCTAACATTTGATTGGCTCGTAGCAAGTCTCTGTCCAGAATTTATATCCCAGTAAACTCCCACGCCGAACTACTTTCCGTAACCGTGAGGCGTAGTTAAAATAATTCTTAAGAAAACGGAAAATAAACACATTTTCTTGATGAATTTATTTAAAATGCTGGAATTATAAGGAATGAATGGCCTTTTTGTGGAATTTATCTGGGATATAAACTTGGAAAAGTCGCGGGAATACTGGACGAGGCCTTCCGGCCTTCGTCCAGTATTCCCGCGACTTTTCCAAGTTTATACTCCGATACATTCCACAAAAAGGCCATTCATTCCTATAATGCACCGTGATAATAAAAAAATAAACATTGTATGCAGTAAAATAGTTTTATAATTCGGTAGTGTATATTATTGTATATACGTAGATGCGAGTTAAATAAAACAGATAGTTTTAAACATATTCAGAAAAAAATCAATAATGAACAAACAGTGTTGTGTTGAATGACCATGATTAAATGTAACGTTGGTTTTAGAAAGGTCAAGCCACGTGCTGATAATGACTACTTTATAGAACAAAGTGAACACGGGAATAACTCCAACTACACAACAAAATTCTGTTCTTTTAAACTTGCTGCAGGCGGTTTCTCAAAGTAGACAAGATACAATAATTCATAATATCGTTAACATTTACGATTTTGATCACACACTTGTAAACAATTACAGACATGGTATTAAATGCCTCACAGGGAATGACAAATGAAGACGAAACATGAGGTAATGGATTTCCACTTTGATACCTTACGATGAATTAACCACAAACTGATTTAATGAATGGCTTTATAAAAAAAAACGTACTTCTGAAGCATTAGTCCATATGTACATATCGTATTTGTATTAACGTTTCGTTTTATGACTGCGTGTTGTTACATTATATTATGTTATCACCGACATTATGATAGTATGCTTCTATACAATAAAGAACTACTGTCTGTTCCACGTTTTTCTGTCGACGAACTTTTGGCTATTAAACACATTAAATCTAAAAAATATTTAAAAGAAAGTACTTTTTTATCAATAACAAAAAAGTCACCCTCCCCAAAAAAAATTATTTGATGAAATTCCATCAAATATTTATTTTATTACGAAAAAACGATTTTCCTATGGGAATTTAACATGGGGGCTAAAAATAGATTTTTTTTCATAATATTTTTTTTATTTGTGGACCGATTTTCAAAATCTAACTCTTGTTTTCTTAGTTACATCATTGTCAAGCTATCTCGCCCGGTTTCGGAGTCAATTTCGAAAAAAAATCGTTTTTTTATCCTTCAGGATCAAAAAACGAAAAATTTTGGAAATTGACTCCCCATGTTAAATTCCCATAGGAAAGTCGTTTTTTACGCAATCAAATCAATATTTGATGGAATTTCATCAAATCATTTTTTTTGGTGAGGGTGACGTTTTGGTTATTGATGAAAAAGTACTTACTTTTAAATATTGTTTAGATTTAATGTGTTTAATAGCCAAAAGTTCGTCGGCAGCAAAACGTGGAACAGACAGTAGGCACATACTGACGCAAACATGAGGTAAAGACCAGCAGCCGCCTAGTCTTATCTTTGTCCTATGTTCAACCTTTGGCCAGAGAAACGAGCATAGCATATGCTCGTTTCTCTGGCAAAATAATGAACATAGGACGACGATAAATAGTGGGTCTAACAAATAATGTTTATCCGTCAACACAGTGAAACACGGTGCCGTAAAACATTTTTGATACCCTGTCAATACGACCTAATCACGACGTATGAATATGTGCGGTGACTGGGGTTATTTTTTGCATTTAAAAGCCATGTGTAGGTGTTGACGGGATAAATAGAACAGTAGATTAGTGCCGTGAATGAGAAAAAATATCTGACGCGGCACGGAAACGGGATGTGCTCGGCAGAGCCTCGCCCATCCCGTTTCCTAAGCCTTGCCAGATATGTTTTCCCATTCACGGCACTAACCTACTATTCTCTATAATTCACCATTATTGATCAAGAATCCCCTGTCTGGTCAGAAACTACACTGATAAAAACATAATACTTAATCGTGTTTCATCACGCCGTCATACACGAGCAATTATGTGCGTGTTGCGGTCCACACCGTTTTGTCTTTTCACGGAGGCCGTTATCGCATCGAATATATCCAACCTTAGAAACTGATAACTTTACAGTGTCGACATGTTTGATAACTTGTGTGACATACATGTCAAACGGGCTAAAACATGCAATTATTACTGTTTATAAGAATATAATAGATATGCAAATGTATCATCAGTGCGAACGACACGCCTGAAGCATTCAGATTCGGCGATAATATCTTGCTACTCCATTAGTGTTTCATACAGGACAACGGCTTGCCTTTGAAGATGAACTAATGTGTATTGTCTTGCTCGGTCTTTATTATATCAATGTCGCGATATGGCCCGTGTAACACATTTTCTGCGCTATAATATTATTGTACATGCCTTTGTTTCGAGGGTTTCAATAAAATGCGTGTATATTTGCAACGAAACGTACCGCGTTTTAACCATATCTCAAATGAATCGACCGCATGTTTACAACCCCACATCCGTATGGGATAAGTTTAAATCACGCTCCTCTTGATAGGCGTGTCTGATGTTGTCCAGTAGCCTATTTCATCAACATTGCAAAGTATACTTTAGTAGCAAAGTATACTTTGAGGGAGAAATTTTAAATTTTATGATAAATGTATTATACTGAATTTATACATTATCACAGCCATTATGGCTGTGATAATGTAATCAATTCAGTATAATAATTCTGCATACTTTTAATCATGAAATATATGCATTTGTTAGTTCTATATGAAATAATGCATTTTCCTACGCATTGTGGACATGAGTCAGGCATGGTTTTGATCAGTGATCAATGCTTATTTATAACGACTTTTATTTTTACCGACACTCAGGAATATACGTAACGGAACAACAGTTATTGACGTAGCACTACGTGTACGCTGACGTCGGTTACAAATGTTACGCATTCTAAAAATGACAATATTCATTTACATTGCTGAGACTGCGACCAGTGTGACCTCAGATCAGCATGCGCATTTGCATTTGGTAAAAAACAATGATTATAATCAAGCTTTCACAGTAACATGAAACGTTGAATGAACGGTAAACCTACTGTTCCACGGTTTCGGCCCAATGCTTTATCAAGGAATTAATTCCTTGATAATGGCCTTGGGCCGAAACCTTGGAAAGATGGGTAGCAACATTCAACATATAATCGTTTTGTAAGCCCACTTTATCGTGGTGAGGCATACATGTGTAACGAATTGGTGCTGTTGAAAGATCAATTATTTTAAGTTTTATAATTGAAATGGATTGATATGCATTGTTATGTACAAAGCTTGTTTTAATTTTACATTCTAATGATGACATTACAGATTTGACGAAAACATCGTGTTTTCTCACTTTTTATGTAACAAAATGAAGTTGTCATTCAATAGCTGTCATGCGTAATTATACATGTTACTTGTTAAAATAGTCTAATATGTTTGATTTGTATGTTGGCATTTTAAAATATTGAAACAGGAGTATGTTATTTAATCAGGTGCTACACTGGTTATAACTTTCATAAGCCCCATGTCTGCAGTCACAGCCACATATATATATATATATGTATGTTTGCAATCATGAACAGAGATATATATATAAATTGCAGTCAATCTCATCAAAATTGAACATACGGAGGTTTACTGGGTGTTACGTATAGAGAGGTCGACAATGGTGCGCTTGATTTCATACAAACAAGGAATATTAATATGATTACTTACCATACTCGGTACGCTTGTCTACCCCTCGAGTCCCATTCGGATGCATCTCCAGAAACTCGGACGTGTCCGACTGCAGGAAGTGGTTTCGCCCGTCCAGCGCTCGGAATGTATCGGGAAGCGGGTTCTGCCAGTTCGTGAATACGGGCAGCGGGGCTGGTCCAGCGATAGTTGACGGACTAACGGCGGCGGCGAGGTTCGATAGAGGCGCAGGGCTCATAGCTCATACGCGCCGCATTGGCGAAACGGGGCGCCCGCCAATAGCGTTAACAGTACACACATCAACTGGTGTAATTTTATAATCCAGAAAAATCCAGTATGGGAATTAAACAACTCACAACTCCACAGCTAAAATCCGATGTTCAAAACGGTAATAGTAAGCACGGGATTCTAGTTGAACTGCTAAAAGTCATATAACTTGTGTGTGCATGCTGAACATTTTCGTCGCTTTGACATTATGTTGTTTCAATACCTTACATGTATGTTACACTCACATTGCGTTGAGAGAAACTAAATCCACAAGTTTTCAAACCACGACGTTGAATCCAGCAGTTGGTGCTACCAAGTCACACAGGTAGTACTTCTCGTTAGCTCGATTGGTTAATCCGGCAGACTTATCCAATTATTCAGCAGCTTCTATAAACAAGCTGCATTCGCTATCACTAGACTTGGTTAATCTGGCACCTTTCAGCTTTAAATCTCTTTGATACTTGTGAAACCTGCAAAGACAGTGTGAAAATATAAGTATTTGAACATTAATACTTCTTATATAACAGTATGTATAATTGGGTACTCATATTATCTTAAGAGGTTTATTGCTAGACTTTCTCATTGCCACATGTCTACATTTCACGCTCCATTTGCTGCGAGCAACTTGAAAATATCTCGCACATTCACAGGTTTGGACAAACATCTCTTTGTGCAATTAGCGCAATTAATGACGCGCATAGTTTGTTGGTTGTTTGCATATTGCCCGTCAAGACTTGAGAATGCCTTCTTTAACTGACAGTTATGCTACCTGTACTATCGGAGTAGCACGCAACAAAGGGCATCATCGCCTGTGTCATAGACCATCTATGCTAATTCAATTATTGGACATGTCACACAATATGCCACATTCTCTTCGTGACTATCAGCAGAATAGGTAGTGCTACAATGCAATTTATTGTAACGATATACTCGCGGTTTGGGTTTTTTATAACAGTTTTGTTTAGTTCATGAGCTAGTTACACGCGTATGTATATACACATGTACATGGAAGCATAACAAATATACTCATAGCCAGAATTCACAATCCATATATCGAGAAACAAGGTTTGTTTATGAAATATTTCATAACATTCAAAAGTACAATATAACATACTGAATAAAATAAAGTAAATGTTTAGGATCGATACGAACGTACTTGGCATATTTTGTGTGGTACTCGTATCGATATTCCACAACATAAAACATATTAGTGCATACAATGGACTTTCACATTATAACAGCACTGTATCATAATGCACCAGTTTAATTATGTAAATTACTCTGCTACGGAAAACACGCCCCTGTAGCTTAATACCGATACGTATTGCTCGTTACATGCATGAAGGGTATTGACGGTGACGAGCAGTGCGGATCCTGACTAGTGTAGATCCAGAGCAGACTGTGCATCCGCACAGTCTGCTCTGGATCTACACTAGTCGCAAAACATATAAGCCCAATTTATCCAGTCAGAGCCACAAATGTTATTTATAACATGTATACAATGCAATGTACATCCTACATATTTTCATACATGTACGACTGTACAAAGGTAAATTAGTGTCGGCAAAGGGTGAGTTTACAAACATAAAAACAAAACCCCCCACTTGGTATATATGATGGTATTCTGAACTAATATACTTATGTGGTGCCAAGAAAAGCTTGTTTAAAACCCATCACTGTAGACTCAGCTCAGCATGCGCATCCACGCAGTCTAGAAAGTTCACACTGTTCACATTCAGTCCGAATAACATTTAGAACAACACTGCTAACGACCATACATAATACAAACATAATACAATTTATCGAATATACAAAGGTAACAAGCTGGATTTACCATAACATGGTTATTTGTTTATTAACGTTAATGCGACTGCAATTGATGACTGTCCATGTTTGCTTCACCAATTCATATGGGATACAGATTTTATTTTCCTTATTCTTCAATGAAAGTACATGTTGTTACCACTCATTTGAACCGTCTCCATGAGACGGTTCGACTGAGTGGTAACAACTTATACTTTTGGTGAGAAATAAGAAAAGTAGTATGTTCCATGCGAGAAAAAGTGCATATCGTCATCGTACACTTGGTTAAAAATGGTCATATATGACAAGTTGACAAAGTTCTCATACTTTGCTGCAAATCAAGGTGATAACGAAATAAATTGAGCACGAGATAGGTAACCGTTTATATTTGTTAATTAAATTCTTCTCAATTAATAATCACTATCGTTGTAAAAAAAAAAAGAAAAAAAAAAGGAATCGTAGCCATTCATTAGAAAATATAGGTCTTTATTTTTAGTTTCATATTTAGAAGCGTTCGCCAAATTATCCTGGTTATCTGCAGTCACGTATAACGAAAGTATAGATAACTGAAATGACTGATTTGGACAGTTGTCAAATTTTAATATAATATATGCAGGTATGAAGCGGTAGACATTATATGTGTTCATAAACTACACACTCAAAATATGGGTGCGGAGACCGCATCGAAGGTCAAACTCGAACAGTTATTTCAAACACATTTTTTTTTTAAATTAAATGTATAACATGCGTGTTATACATTTAATTTAAAAAACTCCAAATGATGTAAATATTCACAAGCCTCATATTGCGTTATTCTGACGCTGCACTGATACAATTGTAACGTATATATTTGAACCACATTTCTTATGCTTTTTTACATATCAGGGATTCCGCTGGGGAAAATAAAAAAATCGCCACTTCAAAAATAAAATATGTTTGTGTTTTTTTTTGTTTTTTTTTTCGAAAATTCTAATTTGTTATCGCCAATTGTTTATTTTTAAGTGGCGATCGACAGCGGAATCCCTGCATATATACGTATGACACCGTTTTAGACTACTATCAGACTGAGTAATTTGTATATTTTATTTCTGCCTTCAGTGTAACCTTAATTTTCAGCCTGTCACACACGGCGGCTCACAATGTAGTCAATTTATCGTCGACTAATTCCGAAGTGTTACCTAGTAACATAAATTAACAGGTGGACGCTGATCAATTGAAATACACATAGATGTGCTGTAGTGAAACTTAATCGCATGAAAATAATCATAATTGTTCATACTACCTGTACAAGAATGGTAAAATTCATTGAAATAAAACTGTGATTTCATTGAAATCAAACTGATTTCATTGAATAATATATTTTTTTTATTTGATGAACATTCACAGTCTGGAAAATTGGAGAGAATGAGAGAAGGATGAATGGTCACGCCTCTCTAACAGGTTGGAAATATAGCAAATACGAACGACGCCAAGCAACTGTCTCAGCCAGCTGAATGCAGCTAGCAGGTTATACAGACAGTATGCTAGAGTTTTTACATGGTTTCCGTATAGAAGCTACAGATAACTGTGCGATGCCTATAGTTCCAGTAACTCGTAATGTTTATAGCAGACTATAATCACACGTTGAACATAATGAACAAGTCACCTGAGGCAATAAATCAAGAATGCTATTCTTACCGCAAACGACGAAAAAAAAATCGTATTTCTTAATAACGTAAAAAAATAAGAAAATTTCCGAGCACATGCTCGGAAATTTTCTTATATTTTACGTTATTTACGAATTTTTTTTAATGTCATTTTCGTAAAATTCCAATGTTCATAATCCATGTGTCTGGCACCATAAATGTCTGACACTAGCAGACCTGTCAATCACGCGCCGGCTTCCGTGCGGATAAATCCACGTTCTATTAAATGGAGTAATTTCCTTGCCCTAGTTTTCTGTCACTCGTAGATATAATTCCTGATTTTATTTCATTGACACCGAATTTATTCCGATTTATTAATTTACATTTAACTTCAACCAGCTGATAACCCAGCCACTGAACGCACGATACTGTATTTAATTTGTTTTCCAAACTATCTTTGAGCACTTACCACTTGGTTTAAGTGTTGTCTTTCAAATACATTCTTCAATATAATTTTCAGTAACTTTTATTTTCTCATATTTTGCTGTAGTAAGCGAAATATTCGATCCTTTCAGTTTAATCCAATAAAGTCCACACGAAAGCGAAATATCGGATCCGTCGTCTTACTCTGACTACTAAAGATTAACAATACACCAAGTAGTCATATCAGCCGTTTTTGATGGTGCTCGTTTTAACCTGTTCTTCGGCGCATGCGCACTGGAGCGCTCAAGAAAAAATGGCTGCCTCTATGTTTCCCAAGTCGAAGTTATTTTGTAGAAGTTTCAGAGTGAATTTGAGACAGTTTCACACATTTAAGAAGACAAATATTGGTTTAAATACAACTGTGTTGATTGGAATACCATGTGCATGTGTAACATTATATCAGGGCTGGAGGAAATTGAAACAAAACACCGATTTCATACCCAAAGTTCTTGCAGCTTCAGAAAAGTCTGAGGTATGGGGTAAACATGGATAATAGACACTATTTTTTTGTGTTCAATGAATTTCTGCATGTAACGTTATTTTATTTTTAAAAACTGTTCAGCCATGCATTAAAAATATGAGCCTTTCTTGCTAATGTTTGCAAATTGTTCATCCTTTCATGGAGAGATAAAGAAAGAAAAAATGGCCATGCAGGTCCCGTTTAATTGCACAGGCACACAACTCTCAATAAAACCTGAGTTCCGGCCATAGCAGAGTTATGGTGCCAACCATAGCTAGCTGCACGTTTACCGGTTTATAGGCGATTGCACTATATCGTTTAGTTGCGAACGGTAACTCTTGCAATCTACTCCTGTACCGTCCATAGCCACGAGTTACGATTCCACTCGTATTCCTGGCGAATCAGATCTCGTTCACACTTTCAGTGGCAGTCAAATTCAACATGTACAATTTAAGATGGGGTCCATATTCTGTAAGGGCAAAAAATAATTTTCTAAACCTACATTTTTAACAACTATTTCAGAAGTATTAGGTTATATTACTTTTATAATAATAATATTGTTTTCAGTTGGAAAATATCTCAAATATGTCAAAATTAACTGATCAGATCTTATTCGCTATTCTACCGAGGAGTCCTATGAGTGGAATCGTAACTGGCTACAGACGATATGTGAGTAAATTGCAAGTTACCATCGCTACACCACGGTCAATTGGTAAAAATGTGCGTAATAGCATTTACATTTCGTGTATAGAAAAAATCTGCAAGGTGTTGACGTTCATACTTCGCTATATTGTTATTGACAGACAATTCTACAATATGGCACAAAAATATTACTATAAACGTACCTAATAATGTGTGTATTAGCAAAATTCTTAGGTCACTCTCCATGAAGTAGAAAGTAAACAAAGAACGCTTCAAACGCACATTTGGAAAGACTACTCCGTCGTAACTCTTATGTAATGCAGTGTAATTTTCTTTTCTAAACATTCTACAATGGTAAAATTTCTTTCCAAATTATTAGTTTGTATTTTATAATACTAATGTGTTTTTTCAGATGGAAAATATGTCATAATTAAATTAACTTCTAAATTCGCTCTTCTGCAGAGGAAGCCTATGAGTGTAATTGTATCTCTGGATACACTCGGTACGCAAGTATATTGCAAGAGTTACTGTTCACAACTACTAAAAAGATAGTTGCTGGAAGTAACTCTGCAGAATACTCCTGTATCGTACGGGTACGGACAATATGGGAGTATTCTGCAGAGTTACTTCCCACAACTACTTTTAGTCAAAATGTTACTTCCTAGATATTCTAAGAGAATAAAATTACTTCAGATTAGTTTGTGTTAGTTTCCAAATGCTAACATTTGTTTCAGTGGACAACTTTTAGCCTAGGCATGGCTTATTTTTGTGAACATCGTCCGTCATTTACACTACCACCTAATATCGCATCCGTGACAAGTTTGCAAAAAGTTCTGCAATATTGAATAAATCTTAAAAAACTTGTTGGTTATGGTGTAAATTGACAACATAACCATATTGAATGATGACATCAAACTATTACATCAATCATGTCAATAGCTACTTTATCATATTTATCAGACTACTGGAGTGTGCAATTTGATCATGAACTACACTGGTCACAAATCCCAGAAGCCAGATTTATCCAGTAACAACCACATTTCTTTATACTGATGATCCAGTTGTATGCTTTTACAAGCCAAGGTATAAGGGAAACAACTCTTGTGACCCTATGCAGGTAAAATGGCATACTTCACACCACCAGGTGATATTTTACATGGCCCTAGCTGAGAAAAGGCAACTTACAATGTGTTTGATCAGCATAGACCCAGATCATCAGCCTGTTCCTGCACACTGTCTGATCAGGGCCTATGGCGGTCACCAACACAAACATTGTGCCATTGAATAGCCGTTTTGATGAATCTGTTTGTATGTGCACAATATGAAGGTCAGTATCTACATGTACATTTAAAAACTGACCACATATCTCCTAAGGTACATGTTCTCACCACTTTGAGGGAGAAATTTTCAATTTTATGATAAATTTATTAATTTTTATTATACTGAATTTATTACATTATCACAGCCATTTAATGGCTGTGATAATGTAATAAATTCAGTATAATAATTCTGCATACTTTTAATCATGAAATATATGCATTTGTTAGTTCTATATGAAATAATGCATTTCAGGAAAAATAAATGATTACTCCCTCAAAGTATACTTTGCTAGTAAAGTATACTTTGCAATGTTGATGAAATCGGCTACTGGTGGCCCATATTAGTGTGTTGTTTATGACAGCTGCTGTTCAGTGGGGAAAACTATAGTGGACATGAATTGATACACCAAAATCATGAAATTTCAGTTAAGATGAAATTTGTGTTACTAACCCAGTATAGGCAGATTCCAGAACATCTCCAAAAAATATATATATTAAAAAAATCCACCCTTCCGCGTCGAAGTACTTTTTTATGGCCTGATATCTCAGACGTCCAAAATCTCAGTATTTTCTGTTATTTATACAATACTTTTTCCATATTTTCTTTTTTGACGCTTTTGGCAAAAATATATTTCTTTTTCACTAAGCCAACTTATCAACCTCTTCACAGATTTTGATAATATTTGTCCACTATGTGTGTCTAGGGATGCTGCTTTGTTTTGCATATGACCCATGTCCAATCGCCCATGGTCAAGGTCACTGACGACTTGTTTGTGAGGCAAACATTTTAAAGTTTCTTTTATTTTTTCAATGACTCCTGAACCGCTTCATCAGTTTTCTTTTGCATACGACCCACATCTGACCGCCCAAGGTCAAGTTCACTGAGGGCTTGATTTTTCTTTTTTTATTAAGGCTGCCAGCGAGGGGATTAGCTTCATTTAACTATGCCAGTTCTTGTTTTATCTAGTATTTGTCATGAAATGATTTTGGCAATAATCACATAATTGACCTGTTAGCATGTTTGTGTCACATCGATGATTGGTCGCTAACAACCTTTAACCCTTTCAACACCAGAGTCTGCATTTTTTACAAACATGTTATATGTCGAAAAGTCTTATGGCTTTTCAAGGTTTTAAATGAACTGTTTCTTGTAATTTTCATATAGTCATTAGAAAATGCTCAGATTGGTGTAAATCATTTTGAGTTGGAATGAATAACTACACATTCAACACTACCATGTTACAGCTATACGCGTAACCTTTAGAGTGTCGTGATAGTTTTCTCACTTTGAAAAAAATGTCATTTATTATGGTCATTGTTGGCATATGGTGCAACAATTGCCATATTAATGCATGCAGTTTTAATTTGACACAATGATTGGCTCACTGGGTTTGCACAACTGTTGTTAGATGCTATTGAGTTGCAGCGTAAAAAATAGGTTCTAATTTCACAGACTCGTTTTATAGTGCATATGTATAAAATGTCACACCAATATGACTGTATTGTAACATGTCGACATGTGCACACCTGCAGATCATGTGAATGGCCATTATCAAAGGGTATTATTACAGTCTCTGTGAAACTGCCAAAACATTCGGCATGGTAAATTTGAAATTTTTGCCACAACAGTCAAAAATTTACCAGACCAAAAAAACGTTGAAAAAATAAAATGGTCATGCAGAGCTCCAGATAAGCTTTGTGTCTATAGCGTACTATACCCCCTGATTTCAAAATCATTACGTATTTTACTTTTACAAATGGATTATCGATTTTCTTCATTACCAAATAGGGAACAAATGATAAAACATATAACAAATTTAAACATTCACTTATTTGAGTTGCAAAAAGCAAACACTGTTTTTTGCAGCTCAACTAAGTGAATTTTCAACTTTATGACAGTAGTTTCACTACTCAATTTGAAAATTAATTCGTATTTTCACATTGCTATGCGTATTTGTACTCCCACTTTTGATAATCAATGCGTATGCAGCTAAAATAATTGTGTAAAATACGCCAATACGCATCTTATCTGGAGGTCTGGTCATGTAAGTAGGGCTAACTAGCATCATGAAACCAGATATGGGCATACCAAAGGTGATTTGAAGCTTGGAATAGAAAAGTTTGTCTCTAGAGTTTCTGATCGATCTGGGCCAGTAGCCGATTTCATCAAAATTCAAAGTATACTTTTCTAGCAAAGTATACTTTGAGGGAGTAATCATTTACTTTTCCCGAAATGCATTATTTCATACTAACGACTGCATATATTTGATGATTAATAGTTTGCAGAATTATTATACTGAAGTTATTACATAATGGCTGTGATAATGTAATAAATTCAGTATAATAAAAATGAATAAATTTATCCTTAAATTGAAGATTTCTCCCTCAAAGTATAGTTTGCTAGATAAGTATACTTTACAATGTTCGTGAAATAGGCTACAGACTTCTCTGCACACTCATGTAGCCGATTTCATCAAAATTGCAAAGCATACTTATCTACCAAAGTATACTTTGAGGGAGTGATCATTTATTTTTCCTGAAATGCATTATGTCATATAGAACTAACTACTGCATATATTTGAGGATTAAAAGTATGCAGAATTATTATACTGAATTTATTACATTATCACAGCCAAATTGGCTGTGATAATGTAATAAATTCAGTATAATAAAAAATAATAAATTTGTCCTAAAATTGAAAATTTGTCCCTCAAAGTATACTTTGCTGGAAAAGTATACTTTGCGATGTTGATGAAATAGGCTACTGATATGAATGTTTCAGTGAAAAATATACATATACAGTGCTACAGATAAGGCACGTATTGGTGTATTTTACACATTTATTTTAGCTGAATACACATGTAGATCTACTTGAATCCAGTAAAATCATTCCTGTATTGGCCACTGGCTATATGAGAAAATGTGCCTTGAGGCATTTTGAATGACTATAGTTTATACAGGCCATTTTGCAAAGTTGCATCAAGATTTAAAGGTACATGCCCACTCAGTAGGCACAACATGTTTTTTTATAGGAATTAAATAAGTGTATAATTGTTTCACTATTCCCCCAGATCTAAAAAGTACGATTGCCCACTATACATATATACCCGGTAATTGTTTAGTAATATTTATTTTACTGATAGCGACGCGCGGTGGTAATCGGCTATTTTCATATGCAAATGAGGCTATCTATTTTTTAATTATTTATACTAATTAAATGCGTCACCTGAAAAAATAATATTTTCGACAGATTATAAAGTATGATCATTGCACATCAAAAAATACATACAGAGAATAAATATCAGTGTGGACATTTACGGTACGTCCGATATAAAATGTATACTAATGCCAATCAATACATGGGGTAATGGTGAATGAATGTTTATTTTGCCAGAAAATGTCTTGATTGATGTCTCTGATATAACAAACATTTTGTGCCTACTGAGTGGGCATGTACATGTGTACCTTTAACCCTCACTACGCGGGCGACGAAACATGTTGTGTGCTGTTTTTCATTGTTGCCTTAATTCTTAACAAAAAACCTGTTTTGGCAGCACATGAGAATCGTCTCCAGTGGAGACGATTCTCATACGCTGTCAAAACAGGTTTATATCGAGAAATATTGAAAATAAAACATTTCCAGCAGACGACACAATTTAATTGAGCGTAGTAAGGGTTAATGTCGTTGCTGACAACAAGATGAATACCGGACTGAGTGGATGACAATGGAAATCATGGCATGGACATGGACTGGTGGATGACATGGAGGATGAGTGGATGACATGGACATGGACTGAGTGGATGACATGGACATGGACTGAGTGGATGACATGGACATGGACTGAGTGCATGACATGGACATGGACTGAGTGCATGACATGGAGTATAGGCCCTGATCAGACTGTGTAAAAATGTCCACACTGATTTGGGGCTACATATATGTTTGCCACAAATTTCATAATGTATCTATCTCCGGCTGGTAGCCCATGTGCATGTAGCTTATCTGAATTTTGAATAAAATGGCAAATCTTTGTTGTGTTAATTATAATGGCAGAAATTGACAAACTGTCAGCAAATTTCCATCAACTCGACATGGATTTTAATTTCTTTGCAGAGAAAATAGAAAAATAAAGTTATCTCTCGGGAAAGTTATTTAAATGTTGCAATTTTGGGATCAGCATAATTTCTAAACTGTACAGTGTATTTTTGACATTTGAATGTTTTGTAAAAATAAATTCAAACCCAGACAAATTCAGTCAACAAGACTAGAAAATGAGACTAAACGAGACATTCAGGCTGGGCTAGATATGAATGAACCCTCGTGTTTGTATCAGGGCTCCAGATAAGGTGTATATTATTTTAGCAGAATACATATCGATTATCAAAAGTGGAGGTACAAAATACGCACAACAATGTGAAAATATGCATTGATTTTCAAATTGAGTAGTGAAAATAGTGTAATAAAATTAACTTCATTATCTCCTCCTTTTACGATTTTGCCTTGTAACTCGTAAACTTTTAAACCATACTAGCTACAGACCTGAAACTTGGTATGTACTTTCCTTATGATGAGTAGATGTGCACGGTAATGGATTATCTCCCCTTTTGGACTTGGAATTTTGCCTTGTTTATTATCAAAGTGATATGTGAGGCATCCATGTTCTATAAACACGTTTTCTAGTTTAGAACAAAAATACCCCCTTTTCATAAATGGACTAATCTGAAAATCAATTTGTGACAATTGGATTAGTCGGTAAATTAGCATATCCAGAGCTCCAGATAAGGTGCATATTGGCGTGTTTTACGAAATTATTTTAGCTGAATACGCATTGATTATCAAAAATGGGAGTACAAAATATGCACAGCAATGTGACAATACGCATTGGTTCAAATGGAGTAGTGAAAATACTGTCAGAAAGTTGAAAATTCACTTATTTGATTGGTTTTCAAATGGAGTAGTGAAAATACTGTCAGAAAGTTGAAAATTCACTTATTTGAGCTGCAAAAAGCAAACAGTGTTTGCTTTTTGCAGCTCAAATAAGTGAATGAAATTTGTTATATTTTCTTTATCATTTGTTCCGTATTTAGTAATGAAGAAAATAAAAATTCCATGTGTAAACGTAAAATACGCAAGGATTTTGAAATCAGGGGGTATAGTACTCTTTAGACACAAAGCTTATCTGGAGCTCTGATGTCACAGTCCATTCCAGGTACATGTACTCATGGTTGAAAGGGTTGACCCTTACACCGCTATCTTAATTTTTTGCTGTCCGCTGTTTATTTTCTATTTTCCAGTGTTATCATCAAAAACATGCTTTGGCAGCACTTTAGAATAATTTACAACATGGTTTGACAGAAATTCAAAATCATTTCCATGTTTTTATTGAGAAATAAGTCAAGATATAAAAGCAACAGCAGACGCCATTTGTTGTGAGTAGCGGCCTAAGGGTTAATATTGAATCTTACTGGAATTTACAGCTGGTGCCAAGGGATCCAGTGTTGTAGGGGTGCCTGGCACTGGATCACGACTTTGCCTTTCAGTGCTTGGAAGATTTTATTGTAATTTTTACCAGTAGTGCTAACTTTTCAATCAATCAATCACAATCATTCAATAAATGAGAACGAAAAGAAAAAGGACATTGCAAATGCTGTATACTGCTCTTTGTTGACTAGCAGCTCAAAATATAGAGAATCCACAGAGCTATAATTCCATAACAAAGATATTTACACAATTCCCTAACATTTGATTGGCTCTGTCCCAAATTTATATCCCAGTAAACTCCCACGCCGAACTACTTTCCGTAACTGAGGCGCAGTTAAAATAATTCTTAAGAAAACGGAAAATAAACACATTTTCTTGATGAATTGATTTCAAATGCTGGAATTATAAGGAATGAATGGCCTTTTTGTTGAATTTATTGGGGATATAAACTTGGAAAGTCGCGGGAATACTGGACGAGGCCTTTCGGCCTTCGTCCAGTATTCCCGCGACTTTTCCAAGTTTATACCCCGATAAATTCAACAAAAAGACCATTCATTCCTATAATATACAAGGCAGAAAACAGTACATTTTAGATTAACTGTCCTTGTCAAACTGTTGATAATTAATCCTTAGACTGCTACACTGTACAATTGTCGTCTGCTGTTGCTTTTATAGTTTGCCTTATTTCTCAATAAAAACATGTTTTGACAACACTGTATCAACATCATAAACATGTTTTGACAGCACTTCAGAATCATTTCCAATGGAAAAGATTCTAAAGTGCTGTCAAATCATGTTGTAAATTATTCTAAAGTGCTGTCAAAGAACATGTGTATCAACATCATACATATACAGATACAATATTTTAGTTGTCAATGACACTCGCAGTACAGTCAAACCTGTGTATAAAGGCCAGCCATGGGCAGTAAAAAAATCTGACCTTTGTGCACAGGTGGTCTTTATTTGCAGGGTCATTTATATAGTAATTGTGCCATTGGGACAACAACAGTGCGGCCTTTACAGCCAGGTGATTGTTATTCGGAGGTGGACTTTAGCACAGGGTTGACTGTATATTCAGTCAATGCACATGTAGTTTCCTGATGAATATAACCTTTTGGGTATGCCACAGATTCGGCATTTTCGTTTTCTACTAAATATACTTCTACATGCCTGGGATTGGCGGTGCATTGATTGTCGATGGGAAATATATATAAATGTTTGACATAGCATGACACTTCTATACATACATTAAAGGTACATGCCCACGCAGTAGGTTATAATATAGTGAGACAGATACTTTTGTATATTCTGTACGTATGCCATTTTCTGGTAAAGTAAACATTCATTCACCGTTACCCCACGTACTGATTGGCATTATTATACATTTTATATGAAACAAAATATTTCACACTGATATCAGGGGCGATAACCGTGTTTCCTTAAAATGTTAACGGACATTACTATTTATTCTCTGTATTTATTTTTTGATGTGCAATGATCATACTTTATAATCTGTCGAAAATATTATTTTTTCAGGTGACGCATTCCATTAGTATAAATAAGTAAAAAATATCATGCCTCATTTGCATATGAAAATAGCCTGATACCAACGCGTGTCACAATCACTAAAATAAACATTACTAAATGATTTATATGTTTTGCGGGCATTTGTAATTTTTAGCACTGGTGGAATAGTGACACAATTATACATTTATTTAATTCCTATAATGAACATTTTGTGCTTACTGAGTGGGCATGTACCTTTAAGCTTATATTGCACAATATTCACATAATTAACAGATACATAGAGTTTTTACATGGTGCCCGCATCAACAAAATGTACCTTATATGATATACAGCAAGCATGTAAACAGATTGGCCTGTTCATGGAAGACAATCGAGACGTATAGTTAATCGTGAAAGTATGCTAATTATGACTGGATTTTTCCCCCACTTCAAGCCATTTCCATTCTTAGCCTTTACATCACTATCTTATTTTTTTTGTCATGTGCTGTTTATTTTCTGTTTTCGATTTTTATCATCAAAAACATGCGTTGACAGCACTTTAGAATAATTTACAACATGCTTTGACATGTTTGTATTGAGAAATAAGGCAAGATATAAAAGTAACAGCAGACAATTGTTGTGTGTAGCGGTCTAAGGGTTAGAACACGTCACACATATACAGCTTGGATCTGATAGCATTCATACTATTTTGCTTATTGAAAATGATTGCTGGAGGATTATTTGAGATTTCGTGACTGCCTAGCAAACACGGTAGACCCAGATCGGACTGCGCGGATGCTCAGGCCGATCTGGGTCTGCCCTGTTTGTAAAGGCAATAATCCCAGTTTCGCCAAAATGGATCGGTATGCAAGATTATCAGGACATGATCTGGTCTGACCAGGGCTCCAGATAAGGAATTAGTAATTGAGTATTGTCACTCCATCATTTCTTAAGCAATTGGGTATTTCAAAATTTTAATTGGTTAAATTAAAATGACACTACTGTTTACACATCAACAGACCGCAATTATTGAATAGTTTGCTTCTAAATGAAAACAAAGTATTGGCATTTCATTAGAATTGTCTCCTTGGAGACAATTCTAATGAACACCAAGATGTGTTTTCTTAGAAAATAAGTAAAATGTTCTATATTTGTGGTCTGTTTATTGTTTTCTGCAGCATAATAAAGGCACCATAAAATTTGTATTGATACTCACTACTTCTGATTTCAATTGGGTTTTTGGCAATTTTGATTGGGTATTTAAGCAAATACGCAGCTTATCTGGAGCTCTGTCTGACCATCATAGACGTTTATTCACAAGACCAGTTTTATCAGAGATAAAGTATCATCTGGTGTGTATGCATCAGCTGAGTTTTTTTCATTCATAGATTCAGATTTACCATTCAAAAATCTTGCACAACCTACCATATTTCATTTTTCACTAGTGTTGATCCTCGTTACCTGATACTCCAATGAACCTTCATTGAGGATCGATAATAGACTTGTCTGTGGCTGGATTTCAAACAGGATAGGCCCAGACAGCGTGTATGCACATTCTGGTCTGGGTCTTGGCTGGTTCGAATGCAGTGTTAGATACGCCCGGCTTTGTCTGATCATTTCTAGTATTAAATTAATCATAATGCATTGCAGTGGGTAATATCAGCAGATTTTTTATGCTTTGGCTGCATGTGTCTGTTACCGTATCAAACATAGCGTCGACAGAAATGGCATAAAACATACTCGTATATACAGATAAGCTGCATATTTGTCTAAATACGCAATTAAATATACAAAAATTGCTTTGCTCCAGATAAGTTTTGTATCTTAAGAGCAATATACCCCCATATTTCAAATTAAATGCATATTTTACTTTTACAAATGTACTATTTATTTGCTTCCTTATTAAATAGGAAACAAAATTAATGATACAAAATAAAACAAATTTAAAAATTAACTTATTTGAGCTGCAAAAAGCAAACACTGTTTGCTTTTTGCAGCTCAACTAAGTAACTTTTCAATTTTATTGCAGTATTTTCACTACTCAATTTGAAAATCAATGCATATTTTCACATTGCTGTGAGTATTTTGTACTCCCACACTTGGTAATCCAAGTGTATTCTGTTAAAATAAGTGTAAAATACGTCAGAACGCACCTTATCTGGAGCTCTGCAATGATCAGCAATGTATACTAAAATGTTATGTATGAAATGTCTCGTTACTCAGTTGCTACTGTTGAAGCTTGTTATATATAAATATGCATAAGAAATATCGCAAATATGTGCGAAAATTAGGTTTGGGGGAATAAATATGAATATGGTACGTGTGCATGTAGGACATCAGGCCCGTAGCCAGACCTGTTTGAAGGGGGGGTCGTTTCGAAGGCTCAAGGGGTCTGAAGTATCTATGGGGGTCTAAAAAAGTGGACCTCAAGGCTAAAAAAGTGAACCTCGAGGCTGGGTGGGGGGGTCGTCCGACCGCTCCGACCCCCCTGGCTACGGGCCTGGACATAGATCTAGCTTATACTGGTACTAGATTTACGTGTATTGATCAATCATGATTTGCTCTAACTGTAGTAGTGAATGCAAACTCAATATTATAATTAATTTCATACATACCGTAATTACCCTAAATATTCGGACACCAATATGTGAGCAAACAGTGTAGACCCAGACCAGCCTGCTCCTGAAGGAGCAGTCTGATCAGGGTCTGCACTATTTGCCATTTTCACAGAATGCTTCGGAGGCCTCATTGGACAACATAATCAACTTGATAAATGTTTATGACACTTATAACGATTGGTTTTGGTGTCCGAATATTTAGGGTAATTACAGTACTTTGTTGCACCCGCTTGCTGACAGCACTATATAGCTAGTCGGCACATGCATCCGGGTTAAAGTTTTTGCTTAAAGTTTTTCGGTGTGTTCTTATAGCCTTGCAGAGCTGCCAACTGTTACGATTTTTCCGTATTTGTTCCGGAAAATACGTTAGAAATATGGAAGTACGGACAACAATTAAAAAGTACGATTTTTTAAAAAATCAGCGCGGGAATATCTGGAAATAATAATTTCGTTTCACAATTCTGCCAATAAATCCTATTTTTTTATTTACCCGTAATCATACTCGCCTAGGTGCTTACCATTTCATTTGCGGCCATCTAATATTACAAATATATAGAATTACTCATTCATTTGGAGTACAGTACCTGTTCAATTCCTTACCTCGAGCTCTGCCGACTAGGATAAAGGTTTTTTATCCCTTTCACCCTTAAGTAACTGGAATGGTCTGTGAAATGCTAATTTTCTGACCAATGCCAATCGTCAGAAAATGATTTTCAGACTGGTCCATTTATGAAAAGGGTGTGTGTGTGTTTTTTGCTGAAAAAAATATGAAAGTTTATTGCAAAAAGTGCAGATCCTGATGAGACGCCTCATTATGAGCCAGCTCATCTGGATCTACATTTTTGCAAACACCACTATACAAGGTGCATGATCACGTGGTTACAACAACAACAACGTCGCCCACTCCAAAGTAAGTATTATTTGATATTTTCCTTAATATGCAACAGATTTTGATGAAATATGGCGCAGCAAACACGACTTCATGAGCTGCATTTGATGGTCCAGGTAGTTTGGCACAGGCTTATGTCGTTTTTTCGAAAAATCGATTTCCGTGTCGACAAAATTATGATAGTCCTTATAATAATGATAATTTCACACTAACAATGTTTTCTTGTAAACAATTATCGGATTTACAGCAGCCTATGCTCGATAAATGTAAACAATTATCGATTTATGTACAATTATCGGATTTACAGCAGCCTATGCTCGATAAATGTAAACAATTATCGGATTTACAGCAGCCTATGCTCGATAAATGTAAACAATTATTGGATTTACAGCAGCCTATGCTCGATAAATGTAAACAATTATCGGATTTACAGCAGCCTATGCTCGATAAATGTAAACAATTATCGGATTTACATTTACTGAGCATAGGCTGCATGTGCAGCCTATGCTCAATAAATGTAAATCCATCAATTGAAATTTCCTGACTATCCTAAATTTGCACTTACAAACATTTTAGTCGAACAAAGTTTAGTGAAACGAGCCCCAGGAATATTTAATAGCAAAATTTCATATATAGAGCTTCAGAATTCCTGTCTGTTTCATAGACTTGCCTGATAAACTTGATAATCATATCATAATTAAATAAACTATCCTAGTATTTGGCTGCTGGTAATTATACCGGTACATGTAATTATGGTTTGAATATTTATATATTATGCTGAACATGCCACCCACACCCACCATCCTTATATTACCTTGTTGGTTGGTATGTTATACGACCTGGTATTCTATCAGTGCTCCAGATAAGGTGCGTATTGGCGTATTTTACACACTTATTTTAGCTGAATACGCATTGATTATCAACAGTGGGAGTACAAAATACTCACAGCAATGTGACAATACGCATTGATTGAACATTTTTTACTGTATTATAGTATAAATAAGTGAATAAGTAATAATACACTCAAATAAGTGAATGGTTATATTTTGATCATTTGTTCCCTATTTAATAATGAAGACAATCATTAATCCATTTGTAAAAATAAATTACGTATTTAATTTGATATCAGGGGGTACATCTCTTTAGACACAAAGCTTATCTGGAGCACTGTTCTATTCAAATAATTCAACCAAATAATGGCACAGTAGTTTGTAGCCCCATGTAATGCAGTATGATCCAGATATGTAGTTGTAACAATTTTAATAAACTCTGCCAGTCGGGTCCATTAAATGTGGACGTGACTGGAGAAATGGGGATTTGTGACCAGTGTAGCTCCCGATCAACCTGGTGATGATCTGTTTTGCTTGTTAGAATCATGACGGTGTTTCATTGATGGCATGGCGGACAGTGAGTGCAGATCCTGATCAGACTGTGCGGATGCCCATGCTGATCTGGGGGCCATTTCACTAAACTTCGTAATGCTAAAATGTTTGAAAGTGCAAAATTATGATAGTCTGTAAATTTCACATCAACAATGTTTTCTTGTAAACAATTATTGGATTCACATTTATTGAGCATAGGCTGCATACATACGCAGCCTATGCTCAATGAATGTAAATCCATCATTTTAGTCGTACAAAGTTTAGTGAAACGGCCCTCTGGATCTACACTGGTCGCAAAACACATAAGCCCCATTTCCACAATCATAACCACAAATGATATGGCATATTATATTATATCAGTGATGCCTGCGTATTAATCATGATCATTTTAACACCTGACATGTGAAAGATTTTAACAACGTCTGCCGTCGACATAGGAAATAATCTGATGTGCATTTTGCAGTTTAACCATTTCAACACCACATACCTGTGGTATTGGCAAAAAGTGTAGATCCAGATGAGCCGGCTCGTGACGAGCTGTCTCGTCAGTATCTGCACTTTTCGCAAGTAGTTTTCAATATTTTTAGGGAAAAATCCACACCCTTCTCTTGGATTGGTTGCAAAGTTAACATATCAAAATCCATTCCAGTTACTTAGCGGTGAAAGGGTTAATGCTGATCTACATGTCCACTGCAGAATATCATACACTCAATGTTAATATGACCTTGACCTTCTTTGACTTTCACAAGGTCAGTGAATAACTGCATACACACATTTGTAAGTTTTTTATGGTCCGTGGTACGTTTCACTAAACTCCATGCAATTAATGAGTTTGTAATTACAAAAAAAACAACATTCGGACCAGTAGCCGATGTTGACAAATCCTCAGAGTGTGTGCCTGCCCTTTTTCAGAATTTTACGTTATGAATGTCCCTTTTTTCTGGCGCTTTTTACTCGTAGGGGAAACATTAAGACCTGTATGGAGACAGAGCTCCAGTTAAGGTGCGTAATTTGACCAACTTGGGGTGAAATTTTGTTATTTCTTCATCAAAAATGGCAAGTTGGGAGTCCTTTAGAATCGTCTCATTGAGACGATTCTAAAGCACTCCCAACTTGCCATTTTTGATGGAGAAATAGGAAATTTACCTCCAAATTACGCACCTTAACTGGAGCTCTGTAGAGATCTTCCAGTATTCCAAAAGTAGTGAATTGAACAGAACTTGAAATAGAGGCATTCCATGAATCCAATCTCACCCCATAAATCATTTTAACTTGTGAGCTTCAACTCCACTCCAGATATGCTACATTCTACTGTTAGTGAAGAAATTGAGGTATTTTGCTTAAACTTACCGTACTGAGTTTTCCCATTTGTGGTGTTCATACAATTCATGACGCCAATATAACTAGCAATATTTGTGTAGAAAATGAGAACAAAAGTTACCAAAATATCAAAACAGATGAATAACTTATCATGCGTTCCCTTATGATACAGGCACACTGTGTTTGATGTCTATCAAGTTGCACTTATGAATTTTTATGATTTTGCTTATTGTCAAAGAAGCCGATTAAGCACATTGCTTTGAAATCAACTGAACACAGGAACATAAATCTAGTTTCGTACTTGTTCAGTGAACTTGTGAAAAAACACTCAGGCCATGTGAGTATGTGTTGTAAATTACCAAATACAGAGGTTAATCTCCCATGATGCCTCCCGGGGGGCGAGGTTCAGCAGCTTCGTCAATAATAGGGGCCATTCTTCCTAAGATTATACCGGTAAAAATAATCTCTGTGTACTTTGGTTTCCTCCCTCATTAACCCTGTCACCTCTGTAATTGACACGGACCTTCAGCCTTCAGCAGCTTCTTCAATGATAGGGGACATTCTTCCTAAGCTTATACAAATAATCTATGTGTACTTTGGTTTCCTCCCTCATTAACCCTGCCACCTCTGTAATTGACACGGACCTTCAGCCTCCTTCAGCAGCTTCTTCAATTAGGGGACATTCTTCCTAAGCTAATAAAAATAATCTATGTGTACTTTTGTTTCCTCCCTCATTAACCCTGTCACCTCTATGTAATTGACACAGACCGTTTCTTGTTACCTTTGAGACTGGTCCATTGTGTAGAAAATGGGGTCATTTTGTAAAAGGGGTGGGTGATGGAAAAAACTCTGGTATTCTTGTTCCTGCCCTAGGAATTAACCCTTAGACTGCTACAGACAGCAATTGTCGTCCGCTGTTGCTTTTAAATGTTGCCTTATTTCTCAATAAAAACATGGTTTGACAGCACTTCAGAATCATTTCCAATGGAAATGGTTCTAAAGTGCTGACAAAGCATGTTGTAAATTATTCTAAAGTTTTGTCAATGCATGTTTTTGATGATAAAAATAGAAAATAAACAGCACATGACAAAAAATTAAGATAGCGGTGTAAGGGTTAATTCTCTGTCAAATTCCCGAGGAGCAAAGCAGTGGCTCTGTTGACCGATAGAGCTGATAGATTGGGCTGACTTGTGTACATTCAACCAGGGCTCGACACTAACAGTGTCCTGGGATCCCTGTTTTGTAGGATGAATCCCTGAACTTTCAAGAAAATCAAATTCAACCTAATGTAAAAACGGGATGTCCATGTCCTAGCCAAAAAGTTAGTGTCAAACCCTGTTCACCCTAGGAATTATTTGTTTGATGTCTAATTCTGATTTTTTGTCGTGCCTGCTTTCGTTGTCTGTGTCGTCGTCCGAAATGTCAAAAAGTTTGTACAAGCTTGGTATAACTTAATTATATAATTACTTAATAAAATTACTTGACGGATTGCTTCAATATTTGGACACTTGATACTTGTGAGCATTTGGAACGTACTCATGCCACCATTAACATGACCTTGACCTTTTTTAACTTCACATTTTTGCGGAAACAAGTTTGTATACCGGTAAGTTTCTTCATCATGGTTTAACTTTAATATTACTTATTTGATTCCTTCAATATTTGGACACTTGATACATGTGATCATTCGGAACACCCTCATGCCGCCATTGGCATGACCATGACATATTGTACATGTACCTTCACATTTTTGTGGAAACTCTTAGACATTTTTTGCATCAAAAAGTTTGAACAAGTTTCTTCATCATCTTGATAGATTGCTTCACTATTTGGACCCGTGATACATGTAAGTATTTGGAACACACGCATGCTGCTATTAACATGACCTTGACCTTTTTGACCTTCACATGGTTGTGCAAACACTTAGCCATTTTTTATGTCAAACACTTTCTTCAACCATGACCATTTTCGTGTTCAAATGCCTCGTCAGGCGCGACACAGCTTCCGTGATGGAATTCTTGTTTTGTCGGTCAAATTCCAGACGCAAATAACACATTTTCGCTATTATAAATGATTGTTCTAACAAACAAGTCAAGTTTCTTTTTGGTGTTATTGGTTTCAGAAAAACAATGCTATTCAATTAAAGAAAAATTACATTTTTTTTTTCAGCAGCATGGTGCCGCCAAAATCGGGCATGGTACCGCCAAAATCGGGCATGCCATCGAGCACCATACTAAAATAGACTGGATGAAGCTTTCATACAATGGCTGATGCGATTTAACACTGATGTGTAGATCACACATTTTATAAAGTCCCATTTATCAGCTGGCAGTCAGCACTCTGCTTTCGAGTCTATTTAAACACACATTATCTTTTATAAAAGATAAGTCAAGCAATTTAAAAGTGAATTTATGAAGAACTGGCGGTGCAGTACCTGATAGGCGTACTTGATTGCGCAGCTCCAGTAGAGGTTCTTTAAATCGGGTACCTATATGACCCTTTCAACCCTACAGGCCCTAATTCCAATATTTACAAACACTGTAGACCAGATGAGCCGACTTGTAATGATTGGGTTGGTCGGAAAATTTACGTATCAAGTCCAGTTATTTAGGTTAGAAGGGTGAACCCTTTCACCCCTAAGTAACTGGAATGGATTTTGATACGTTAATTTTGCCACCAATCCAACCGTCACAAAATGATTTTCAGACTAGTTCATTTATGAAAACGGGGTGTTTTTGTTGACAAAAATATGAGAATTACTTGCAAAACGTGCAGATCCTGATGAGACGGCTCGTTACGAGCCGGCTCATCTGGATCTACACCTTTTGCCATTACCACTATACAGGCCTGTGGTGTTGAAAGGATTAAACATCATTAAATTGAACTTTTGCTACAGAAACGAGGCGCGCCACCCAAGACATACAGAGAACTGCGGTTCCAGGAATTTGCGTCCGTCGAGCATGAGGGCGTCATCTACATGACGCCACAAGATTTCCTGGAATCGGTTACCGAGGACACGCCCAGACGTAAGTATCACATCTCGCGATTTGCTCTTGCCATCCCCGAATGTCTGAGTTTGTCGTTTCCGTGTTCATTATCAGACTATTTGTTTAATAAAAAAAGTGGCATTGCATAAAATTCTGGGGAAATGACCTGAAGGGTATTGCATATCCTGATGAGATGGCTCCTCGTCATGAGCCGGCTCTTCTGGATCTATAATGTCTGCACAAATATTGGCTTTATTTGTAACGTGGGGTTGGAGGCGTTAAATGACAGGAATGATTTAAGTGGTAGTTTCTCCTGTAAGGAAAATGGGCATTGCCCATGGGTTTATAGTCCAGTGGTAGTGCATTGGACTTCAATGTCGGAGGTCGTGGGTTCGATACCTGCCCTCAGCATGAAGAATCATTGCGTATTTTACTTTTACAAATGGATTATTGATTTTATTCATTACTAAATAGGAAACAAATGATAAAAAATATAATAAATTAAACAAAACATTCACTTATTTGAGCTGCAAAAAGCAAACACGGTTTGCTTTTTGCAGCTCATCAAAGTGAATTTTAAACTTTATTAAAGTATTTTCACATTGCTGTGCGTATTTTGTACTCCCACTTTAGATAATCAACGCGTATTCAGCTAAAATAATTGCGTAAAATACGCCAATACGCACCTTATCTGGAGCTCTGTATCATCCCACTTGTGTCTTGAGATGAGAATGAATAGTGAGGTGCGGTCTACATGTATATAACCATTGATGTTGCTGGCACGTTGTGAAATTAGATGTAATAATTCCAGCACAAAAATATTTACACAATTCCCTAACATTTGATTGGTCCGTAGCAAGTCTCTGTCCAAAATTTATATCCCAGTAAACTCCCACGCCAAACTACTTTCCGTAACCGTGAGGCGCAGTTAAAATAATTCTTAAGAAAACGGAAAATAAACACATTTTCTTGATGAATTGATTTCAAATGTTGGAATTATAAGGAATGAATGGCCTTTTTGTTGAATTTATCGGGGATATATAAACTTGGAAAAGTCGCGGGAATACTGGACGAGGCCTTCCGGCCTTCGTCCAGTATTCCCGCGACTTTTCCAAGTTTATACCCCGATAAATTCCACAAAAAGGCCATTCCTTCCTATAATATATCCCCAGACCCAGAATTAGACAAGTTTGTCTCTATGGGGAAATGGTGCTCCCTCAACTCCCATAAAGGTACATGCCCACTCGGTAGGCACAATATGTTCTTAACCCTTTCAACACCAAGTAACTTAATAGGATGTTCCATGCCAATGTTTCACGCTATTTCATTAATTTTGTTCATTCAAATTATCCCATTCTTCTAAAAGGGTAATCTGTACGACGTTTAAAATTATTAACAAACAGTGGAGATCCTGATGAGACGGCTCGTTACGAGCCGGCTCAGCTGGATCTGCACTGTTTGCAAACATTGTCTCTATAGAGGTCTGTGGTGTTGAAAGGGTTAAATATGAATTAAATAAGTGTATAATTGTGTCACTATTCAACCAGTTCTGAAAATTACGAGCGCCCGCTATACAGATATATTCATTTAGTAATATGTATTTGACTGATAGTGGCACACAGTGGTATCAGGCTATTTTCATAGGCAAATGAGGCATGTTTTTATTTTATTATTTATACTAATTAAATGCGTCACCTGAAAAAATAATATTTTCGACAGATTATAAAGTGTGATCATTGCACATCAAAAAATAAATATAGAGAATAAATAGTAATGTCCTTTAACATTTTAAGGAAACACGATTATCGCCCCTGATATCAGTGTGGAAATTTTACGTCTGATATAAATGTATAATAATGCCAATCAATGCGTGGGCTAATGGTGAATGAATGTTTATTTTGCTAGGATCTAAGAAAATATCCCTGATGATGTCAGTTTGTGCCTACTGAGTAGGCATGTACCTTTAATAATTAGACGTACATAATTCTCGATATTCGGGAATTAGGCTGTCCACTAGCGTCTACCAATCTCGCACCCTGGGTGCAGAGCAGACATACACGTAGCAAAGTACATGTGGATTGTGAGTTCCACTGGTCAATACTTGGATTGTGCCAATTTTGTCATGGCACGTTGGAATCTACATTATGTAATTAACAAGGTGTTGAATAAGAAATGTTTAGTCTGCATATTTTGTTGCTTGGATTTTACATGCAAAATTATGCCGCGATGAATTTTCAAGGCCGAAATTCGATAATAGTTTTGGTGTTTATTATCTTCGAGAGATTTGATATGGGCTCCAGATAAGGAATTAGTAATTGAGTATTGTCACTCCATCATTTCTGAAGCAGTTGGGTATTTCAAAATTTTAATTGTGTAAAATAGAATCACACTACTGTTTACACATTAGCAGACCACACTTATTGAATAATTTACTTCTAAATTTAAAACACATCTTGGTATTTCATTAGAATTGTCTCCTTGGAGACAATTCTAATGAAATACCAAGATGTGTTTTCATGGAAAAATAAGAAAATATGCTATATTTGTGGTCTGTTTATTGTTTTCTGTAGCATGATAAAGATACCACAAATTTTTAATTGCTTTTTGATACTCGCTACTTCTGATTTCAATTGGGTTTTCGGCAATTTTAATTGGATATTTACGCAAATACGTACCTTATCTGGAGCTCTGTTTGATTATGCAAAGTAGTTTATGCCGCAGTTGTATCGCAGGCGTAGGAATGAATCTTCAGCTGATTTCAGATGATTTTGTCATAATTTGCTTTTTCAAAATGATTCCGAATCTAGTTTGATACTTTTACAAGTGGGGTGAGTGGGTTTCAGTGGGTTTCAGTGGATTTTCAGATGTTTTCATCGACAGCCATTCTCATGCCTGATATCAAAAAGATTCTGAAGACATTTGTGACCAGGACTTTCAACAGTGGCGCTGTTTTGACTCTTGAAATCAAGTTTTTGACTCTTTGCATTTGCCGCACAATGGTCAATTTTGCTATATGCAAAATATGTTAAAATTGTATTTTGTGCATGACCCCGTCAACACTACAGACACCTGGCCTAATATTTGCACACAATGTAGATCCAGATGAGCTGGCTCATAACGAGCCGTTTCAACAGACGCTGCACTGTTGGTGGATAGTCCCATAAGTGACATTCTGCAGTCACAAATCAGGAGCTACTAAACTGGTCATAAATGCAATAAACCCCTTTTATGCAGTCACAAATCAGGAGCTAGACTGGTCACAAATCAGGAGCTAGACTGGTCACAAATCAGGGGCCCGTTTCACTAAACTTCTTACGACTAAAATGTTCGTAAGTTCAAATTTAAGATCGTCTGTAAATGTCAATTTATGGATTTACATTTATTGAGCATAGGCTGCATATGCATAGGCTGAAACGGCCCCCTGGAGCTAGACTAGCTGTTCGATATTCAGTCTCTATAGTAGTATTTTATCCCGTATTAGTTTATTAGTGCGTAGGTGCCGTGAACCACAGTGCCCTGAAACATTTTTGATATCCTGTCAATAATCACTGCATATGAATACATTTATGTGCGCTTGTCGTACTAGTTGATTCTCCGATTTTGAGGATACGGCTGGGATTATCTTTTGCATTTTAAAGCTATTTGTAGTGTTGACATCCGCTAGACTGTAATCCGACAGTGTGTGTGTGCAAGGGGATCAGACTCTGCATTATTAAATGACCATTGCCGTAAGGACCATTTTCTCAGTCGACTGGTGGTGCATTTAGTGGTGTTGGTTTTGTGTAATTCTTTACATTTTGTATTTGTTCTTGAAAACTGTGGTGGTTGGTTGGAAACATACGATGGGTAATTTAACAATCGGGATTCATCCTTAAAGGAATCCCGACCGAACACCTGGTTTGGCCCTCAGGTACGTCTTTGGAATTCTTGTATGTGAGAGTTAAATCTGGTTATACCCCTTATATGAGTAATGTGATTATTGTAATCCTATTTATTTCAGTGGAAAGGGCCAAATGACTTTGGTGGGGTATTGACCTGGCACCATGTCGGGTTATTCTGATTTCAGGGCTGGATATATAGTTTTTTCGATGTAAATAGTCCGTTCTGATTTTGGGATTTTCCCTCCAATGCAGAAAGTTAAATACAGGATCGAATATGTTAGCCCCGCCTTAAATGACCTTAGCTTTGATTGGCCATTAAACACCAACTAGATTGGCTGTAGGATTTTGAAATCAATAGCCAAAATGAACTGATAATGCGACAAAAGACAATGATATTTTACATCTGTTGCAATATTTGTACCTTTTCAAGTAATTTCTGAAATTATACGTAGCCAAAATGTCCATTTCTGAAATATTAATTAGTAGCCAAATGGCCATTTTAGTAGCCGAATGGCTAGTGCAGCACCAACCTATACCAATAAACAGAGCTCCAGATAAGCTGCGTATTTGCTTAAATACCCAATTAAAATTGCCAAAAACCCAATTGAAATCAGAAGTAGCGAGTATCAAAAAGCAATAAAAATGTTGTGGTACCTTTACCATGCTGCAGTAAACAAAAAACAGACCACAAATATAGCATATTTTTCTTATTTTTCATGAAAACACATCTTGGTATTTCATTAGAATTGTCTCCAAGGAGACAATTCTAATGAAATGCCAAGACTTGTTTTCATTTCGAAGCAAACTATTCAATAATTGTTGTCTGTTGATGTGTAAAACAGTAGTGTGATTTTATTTTACCCAATTAAAATTCTGAAATACCCAATTGCTTCAGAAATGATGGAGTGACACTACTCAATTACGTACTAATTCCTTATCTGGAGCCCTGAATAAATCAAATCAAATCTTCTTGAAAACACACGTTTACTTGGTTTTGACGCTCATAAATTGTTGTAAAATTTAATTTCCCTTTTATTTTTCACTCAAAGCATATCAGGTGGTAGCTGGAATACACATGGATTTAGACCACAAAACTATACCCAAAGAATTAGACACCAAACTAGTACTTTCCCTATGAGTTTCTTACCACCCCGTTGCAAATATAAATTTATATCAGCGAGTATTAATATTTGATTGTTCGCTATCAGTTGGTTCAAGCATGCTTCACTTGATTGGTCTGGTATATTGAATGTTTTACAAATAAAAACTACGCTTTTCCATTCTGAAGATAATTTATTTCTTGTCAACTGTTAATAAAGGAGCCGTTTGAAGCACAAAGACACTAGAAGCCAAATTATCTTGTTACCCAAATGCTGTATAAATCATACCATAAATACTTTTTTTATCAGGTAACAATCTTTGCATTGATCTCGATGCATAGAGAATACCGTGGTAGTGTCTTTTGATATCAAGTTTATCAGGCAAGGCTAGGAAACATGTAGGAATTCCTCGGCTTTCGGCTTGCCGAGGAATTCCTACACGTTTCCTAGCCTTGCCTGATAAACTTGATACTACTAAAACACACTACCATTGTATTCTATTTATCAGGTAACGTTTTAGTCTACAGAATGAGCAATTATGGCGTCTTTTCGTTGAAAATAACGCAGACTTGTTTATGTTGCGTCATTACACTGACGATATTCGGTAACGTCACCTGACGCCGTTCAACCAATGAATGGTCGGGTTTCAATTTGTTGTAACACAGATATTCGTAGCAGGTCAATGCTTGATACAGCAATATGTTATCAGTCGGTACGTATTCAGCCAATATAAAGCTCGTTACCTGATACATGTATATACTCACTGATAACAAATTGACGAGATTATCATATCTGGGTTACAACGGACTCAAAACTACTTTTGTTCACGTTTCATTGGTCAAACGTCAAATGTGGCTGTGACTGAAGAAATGGTGCTTATTTGATTTGTGACCAGTGCAGCTCCTGATCAAAAAGCTTGTAGCCCGATAATGATCTATATTGCTCGTTAGAAGCAGGATGTGTGCTTCATTGATGGAATGGGGGAGCAGTGTAGATCCGGATCAGATGTGCGGATGCAAAGGCTGATCTGGATCTACACAGGTCGCAAACTTGTAAGCCCCTTTTCTCCAGTCACAGTTACCAAATGACATCAGTGTAATGAGTCAATTGTTATATTTTCAACAAAAATCGTATATTTGCCCAGCATGTAACAAAAAATATTATTACATGGCCAATAATTTAAACCAATGAAATCTCCAATATCGGGTCACATGATTGTGGCCATAAATGATATTCACCTGAATATCAAGGTGAATATCAGTCTCGGACACGACTCGTTGCGCAAGACGAGTCCGAGAATGATCCAGGTGAATATCACATTTCGAATAACACTCTCGGACTTCTCGCGCAACGACACGAGTCTGAGATTGATATTCAGGTGTAGCAGCATATGTAATCACGCAATCAAAGCATGGGGCAATCCACAAGCATGAGGCAATCCGCGCGTTGTTATATATAAGTTCTAATTGCTGTAGTATGGGTCATATAATAAAATAATAACTGTCTTTTGAGTATGTGTACACAAGATTTACGGACCTTCAAAATGTCATATTCACCGAAGGTCCATAAATCTTGTGTACACCTCCTCAAAAGACAATAATTGTATAATGTTACCTGATAAATAGAATACTATGTGGCTAATGTCTTTTTGGTATCAGGTTTATCAGGTTCGGCTTGGAAAGGGTAGGAATTCCTCATCGATCCTATACCTTTCCTGGCCTGAACTGATAAACTTGATATCAAACGACACTAGCATACATGTACAAGATTCAATCTAGCCTTTTAAAATAGGGAGAATTTTGTTAAGAAGTTTATAAAAAATGGCCATTTTGCAAGAAATATCTGTTTTATAAAGTGAGAACACAGCTCAAAATAAGGAAAAGTGATGCAAGGGAGAGAACTTTCGCCCAAGTAAATTGTTCCCCGAGTATAGTATTCTATTTATCAGGTAACATTCTATTCTCTACTTTCCAATGGTTCCACACATACAGTGGAACCTCTCTAAACCAGACACCCTGGGAGGTCCCCAGGGTGTCCGGTTTAGAGGGGTTCCACTGTTGTATGCACTCGATGACCAATGTTTGTCATTTCCATTCATGAACAGACGAGACAATGAATAAATTACATTGAAACCCATCTAAATTAAGCACAAGGGGGTCCCCAGGGTGTCCGATTTAGAGGGATTCCACTGTATTTGATATGCCACTATAACAGGGATGCGGATTGGGGAGGGGGTGGTGGGCTTATCAAGGTTTTTTACCAGTGTAGTAGCAGTTGGGCAACACATACCTGGATGTGTATAAGTTTACTTTGAGGCATTAGGATTTGATTCTAGTGTGTTTGGTTACAAATGCCATTTAATATCCCAATTTCTGCATAAATTTCCTAAATATGATCCTTGATACTTTTGTTACATACGTGTTTGTACGTGAATTCACTTGCGCGTTTCGTTGCCGAGACAATTCATTCATGACTATTGTTACGATACATGCGTTCAAATGTCATAAGCCCCATTTCTCGGTAAATCTCACATACACATGTATGATCTCTGACAACTTTTGTTACGTTACATGCATATACATGAGCTTAAATACGCGTTCCACATAGTTTCTTTGTCTAGACGTTTCATGACGAAAATATTTTTATACGATCATAAATATCGCCGGCGCAAAAAAATTACCTTGTATGGTTTTTAGTCCAGACACAGGTCAGGTCACTTGTGTCATACAACCTGTACAGCAATAATTAATCTCGTAGTTCATTCACCCAACAAGTCTGCATTCATAAATACATGTACATGTGCATTCATGTGTGTCATTATATGGTTTATATACCTCTCGTTTCAATATTTGACAGTTATTTGAGCTAGTCTGCATACACAGCTATGCAGTCTGATCATCAGGGCTCTACGGAGCTGCTGCAGGGGACATGGATTTATTTTTATTAATTCGTTCCCATGAAATAACAATTTGTTCCCTCAATTTAACAATTTGTTCCCTCGAATTAACAATTTTTTCCCACAATATAACAATTCGTTCCCACGAATTAACAATTTGTTCCCTCAATTTAACAATTTGTTCCCTCCAATTAACAATTCGTTAAATTGAAGGAACAAATTGTTAATTCGTGGTTAATTCGTGGGAACGAATTGTTAAATTGAGGGAACAAATTATTATTTCATGGGAACGAATTAATAATAATAAAAAAATTCTACGTCCCCTGCGGGGCTCAGTAGGGTTCATACATAACTGAAAGCATGTCTAATAGTTATTTATTTGGCACTATCAAAGATCTGGAGCAAGATATTTCAAGTCATCTAACATGGTTGGCATTAACTAAACATTTGAAACTAGAGCACAGTCAATAGCGCGCTTTGCAATATACCCACTGTTCCCAAATGTTACGTCGAGAAAAGGGGGAGATAATCCATGACTGGGGGTCGAATCAAAAATCAAAATTCACTTTGCGCATCTACATGTACACACACCATAAGGAAGGCACACACCAAGTTTTAAGTCCCCGCCTATTACGGTTAAAAAATGTTACTTGGAAATGATTCTAAATTGCTGCAAGACCATGTTTTTGTTGAGAAAACTGGAAATTAAAAAAATAAAAAGCAAAAGTAAAAATATCAGCTCAGCATTGTAAGATTTAAATATGACTTACATATACATTCTTACTTTCAGTTTCTTTGTGTGTATCCAATATATCATGGTGAGATAGCATTCGAGTATATTGATTAGCTTTTATCGCGCCTACTTGACATATACATATGCTTGATACCACATTAATAAGGACATCACACAGCCATAATTGAGACGAGCCACGTGATTTTGTACCTAAGAAGATGGACGATATCTCAGGAAATAATCCAGGGTTCAAGCTAGTCCTGCAAAACAGGGAGAAGTTTTTGCAACAATTTGGGAAAATTTTACTACTTGAACATAGATTTTCTGTTTGACAAGCAAAACACTTCTCCCTCAACTCAAAATAGGGAGAAGTGGTATCATTTAGGGAGACAAAATCTCCCAAGCCGCCCTCCAACGATTATTCCTAATCCTATTACTTTTAGGGGGAAGGGGCCAAGTGACTGGTGTGGTATGGATTTGGCACCACTTTTTCAGGTCAGGTTATTCTAATTTCAGGGATGAATATATAGTTATTTCGTTGTAACTATTCCATTCTAATTTTGGTATTTTCTCCCCAATGCAGCAGGTGACATGCGAGGTCGAACCCGTTGGCCCGGCTTTAAATGACCGTAGCTGTTGATAGGCTGTTAAACACCAATAAATCAAATCAAATTGATCTCTGGAAATATATTTTCAAAATTTACGATGGTTTCCGTAAATGACTGAAAGTTGATGAACTGTTCAGAGCAAATGTTGAATTGAATGTCGCATGTGCTAAACGTTATTTACAGAAAAAATCACAGTGTCTGTAAATAATATTTCATGAAAATAGCACATCTTCTTAGGTACAAAATCATATGGCTTGACCATATATACTCTATGAAGTAAGTAACCTATTAAGTTTAATACTGGTTGCTGGATAAGTTCCGTTACTTTACAATACATGTAATAATTGTGGGAAGAGCTCCAGATAAGTTGCGTATTTACTTAAATACCCAATTAAAATTGTCAAAAACCCAATTGAAATTAGAAGTAGTGAGTATTAAAAAGCAATGAAAAAATTGTGGTACCTTTATCATGCTGCAGAAAACAATAAACAGACCACAAATAAAGCATATTTTTCTTATTTTTTCATGAAAACACATCTTGGTATTTCATTAGAATTATCTCCAAGGAGACAATTCTAATGAAATAACAAGACATGTTTTCATTTAGAAGTAAACTATTCAATGCGGTCTGCTGATGTGCAAACAATAGTATGATTTTATTTTACCCAATTAAAATGTTGAAATACCCAATTGCTTCTCAATTACTAACTCCTTATCTGGAGCCCTGTGTGGGACAATCGAATGGTGGTCAATTCGAATGGTGGTCAATGGTTAAACTCTTCAAACCGGAAGTAACTGCAATGTACTGTGATATTTATGTTAATTTTCCGACCAATCCAATCATCACAAAATGATTACAGACTACTGGTAGTCCATTTATGAATAGGGTTTTTTTTTTTTAAATATGAAAATTACTTCAAAAAGTCCAGATCCTGATGAGACGTGCTTGTTACGAGCCGTCTCATCCGGTTCTGCACTGCTTGCAAACATCACAAAAGAGCGAGGTCTGTGTTGTTGAAAGTGTTAAGGTTGGTTGGATTTTAGACCCGATGCCCGGTTCAATTTCCAAACTGATCAGTTAGTTTTTAGCTCGACTATTCGAAGAATAAGTAGAGCTTATGTTGTCACCCCGGCGTCGGCGTCGGCGTCACCGTCACGCCTTGGTTGAGGTTTTTAGTCAAGCTTGTATATGGAATACTACTGGCCCTACACCCACCATACTTGGACAACTTCATCTCCTAGTGATGTACATCAATAACCCCTGATCTATATTTGACCTTGACCTACATTTCCTCTTGAATTACTTAGTTAATTCCCCTTGGTTAAGGTTTTTTGTCAACCTTGGTTAAGGTTTTTAGTCAAGCTTGTACATGGAATACTATTGTGCATATAGACACCATACACTTGGACAATTTTCCATCCCCTGGTCTATATTTGACCTTGACCTACATTTCCTCTTGAATTACTTTGTTAATTCCCCTTGGTTAAGGTTTTTAGTCAAGCTTGTATATGGAATACTCCTGGCCCTACACCCACCGTACTTGGATAACTTCATCTCCTAGGGATGTACATCAGTAACCCCTGATCTATATTTGACCTTGACCCACATTTCCTCTTGAATTACTTAGTTAATTCCCCTTGGTTAAGGTTTTTAGTCAACCTTGGTTACGGTTTTTAGTCAAGCTTGTACATGGAATACTATTGTGCATACAGACACCATACTTGGACAACCTTTTCTCATAGGGATGTACATAAATAACCCCTGATCTATATTTGACCTTGACCTACATTTCCTCTTCAATTACTTGGTTAATTCTACTTGGTTAAGGTTTTTAGTCAAGCTTGTATATGGAATACTAGTGTGCATACAGACACCATACTTGGACAACCTTTTCTCATAGGGATGTACATCAATAACCCCTGATCTATATTTGACATTGACCTACATTTCCTCTTCAGTTACTTTGTTAATTCCCCTTGTTTAAGGTTTTTAGTCTAGCTTGTATATGGAATATTCCTGGCCCTACACCCTCCATACTTGGACAACTTCATCTCCTAGTGATGTACATCAACAACCACTGACCTATATTTGACCTTGACCTACATTTAACTTTGAATTACTCAGTTAATTCCCCTTGGTTAAGGTTTTTAGTCAAGCTTGTACATGGAATACTATTGTGCATACTAACACCATACTTGGACAACCTTTTCTCCTAGCGATGTACATCAATAACCCCTGATCTATATTTTACCTTGACCTACATTTCCTCTTGAATTACTTACTTAATTCTCCTTGGTTAAGGTTTTCAGTCAAGCTTTTAGATGCAATACTCCTGGAACTACACCAGCCATACATGGACAACTTCATCTCCTAGTGATGTACATCAATAATCCCAGACCTATATTTGACCTTGACCTACTTTTATCCTTGGATTACTTTCTTATTTCCCCTTGGTTAAGGTTTTTAGTCAAGCTTGTATATGTAATATTCCTGGGCCTACAGCAACCATACTTGGAAAACTTCATCTCCTAGTGATGTACATCAATAACCCCTAACCTATATCTGACATTGACCTACATTTAACCTTGAATTACTTACTTAATTTCCCTTGGTTAAGGTTTTTAGTCAACCTTGGTTAAGGTTTTTATGCAGGCCGTGGCCACCTTGTTTGTCAAGCTATGTGTACATCGACAACCCTCGTAGTCGAGCTATGCTGTTCTCCTACAGCTCTTGTTGTTTTGGCTACCTCCGGGGGAATTTGTGTGCAGACGGGGCACAACACATCTTGTTCCACATTTTACTGCATAATGGAAGTGATATACGGTAAATGTTTGATCTAAATGTAGCAGTCTTTATAAGATCAATGAGTCATCCACTAACTGTAAGGCATGGTCAAGATTGCAATTTGGTCAAAATGGATTAAACTATAATGCCACTTGTATATGTACATAGATAGATACTCCTACGATTAACCCATTAAAGACGGGATACACTTATAGTAGTATGAAACTTTTTAGGGGGGGAAATCCTATTTTCTTCATTTCATCTTGAAAGTATATGTTGTTACCACTCATTTGAACCATCTCGACGAGACGGTTCAAATGAGTGGTAACAACATATACCTTTATGGAGAAATAAACAAAAGAATGAGATTTTTCCAATAAAAATTATTGTATCCTTAGACTGAAATGGGTTAAATAAGTGTACTGTAATGACCCTCACTATTTGGACACCATTTGTTTTGGAAAACCCCTATAACTAGGGGTTTTCCAAAACAAATTGTATCCAAATACGTTATACATGTATACGGAAGCCCATTAGGGCCACTTCACTTTTTTTTATCTTTTCTTGAATTTTCGAGATCTTTTCTTGAATTTTCATGATACTTTCTTGAATTTTTTAGATGTTTTCTTGAATTTTCAAGTTCCTTTCTTGAATTTTCAAGATCTTTTCTTATTTTCAAGAAAAGATCTTGAAAATTCAAGAAAAGATCTTGAAAATTCAAGAAAAGAACTTGAAAATTCAAGAAAAGAACTTGAAAATTCAAGAAAACATCTTGAATAAATGGAAATTAAAAAGAAAGTGAAGTGGCCCTAATGGGCTTCCGTACATGTACACTGCTATTGTGATAAACCAATACAGTACAATCATACTAACCCTAAATAATTGGGACACTTTTTGTTGTGGTAGACTATATACATGGGTCTCCCAGAATAAATGCTGCCTGAATATATAGGGTTATTACGGTAATTTGATTGCCCCCATAATTACTGTGTTTGCACTGGACTTAGGACATATAGCACAGGTTGATGCTAATGTTCAAGCCCATGTAAGAATTTGTGGAATTCCATAAACATAGACCATGCTCTGTTTGGGTTGACTTTACAAGAAAGATAGAGAGAACGTGTCATTGTTAAACATTGATAACAACGTACAGTTAGACAAGGGCTTAGGGATTTACTTATGTCAACACAATCTTCTGATTCATTGAGAATTCTTAAGACTTTTGACAGTAGGTTTCGATTGTACAGTCTTATGAAATCATATGAAAGATTTACCAATGGGTGATAGTAGCATCAAAAGATATAGATTTCCAACAATGCCCCATACACTTACCAAGTTTGATTGAAGATTTAGTTAACGATAGGGTTGGAATTTTGGGATGATCATTGTTTGCTTTCTTAAATAAAGTTCCATTATTTCTTTATCATATACAAATAAACACACAGTTGTGAACGTTTGGAGAAAATGGCTTTTCAAGTATATCTCCTCCTTTTGGTTTCCATCAATGTCTAAAAATCACGCATTGCAATTGACTGCATTTTAGACCTAAACTGGACACATATTGGCCACATACAATGTACAAGTATTGGGTGCATAGTAGCCACATATTGGACGCATATTGGTGGCACACATGCTGGCCGTTTATTAGTATTTTTTCAGCCCAGCTCTGGAATTATCTTCCTTGTCGTAGCTTCATATTTTGCCAATATTTATTTCGAAATCAGTCATCTTCCGCAAATGAAACTGAAAGTTGACAGAAAAGTCAGTGCTCATGCAGAATTCAATTCTGCATGAGCTCTGAATGTTCTGTCAACTTTCAACGTCATTTACAGAGAATACTCAGAATATTGTGACATTCTTGTGATCACCACCTGAGTTGCACCTGGTCTGGAACCTGTCGGCGAACACTAGTTTTGCAATCATACTTTATTGGCACACGTTCAATCGTGTATTGGAGATGTTTGAAATTAGCCTAAATCTCAGAGTCACGGGATGGCACCCGTGCCTAGACTATCAAATGGCGCCCCAACGCGACCCAGTGTGGGTCTGACCTTCAAACTGGCCAAATTGAGTGAATACAGTGAGGTCAGCGTGTAAGTGCACACACGAACGAAGACGACAGGTTGGAACCAACCTGTCGTGTTCGTTTGTGTGTGCACTTACACGCTGACCCCACTATCACTAGCGACCAATTTGGACACTGGAACATTCAGCCTTATATATCAAATTCACCGTATTTGCCAGTCTAATCCAGATTGAAATGGCTTGTGCTGATGTCTGTGGTCTAAATATTATTATGCACTCGGTAAGTACTCGATACAGCGGCTATAATGTCACAATATTGCAATTAAGTCAATTAGTGAATGAGTGTGTTATGACAAGGAATGTAATATAAAAGCTGGGTCCATAGATGGAATGTTTGCAACATGTAAAGTGTTGACCAGTTCAGGCTGCCCTGTCTTTATAATGGGTACTTATAACGACTTGGATGGCCCTTTGATGTTGAGTGGGTTATTTCTAACTGTATGCATGGATTTATGACAATTTCACACCAGTAATTAACATGGAGCATTTCTAACCTTCCCATCATATGAGTATATATCAATATTGCCTAGTGTACTTCACATAACATTATGTATCATTACACATCCCCTCTCCCACCCACAGGTACACACAAAGACCCTGTGCTTCCAAGCAATATATCTGCTTCTGATCTTAACTCTTTGCATGCTAGCGGCGAAAATATCCGCCAAACAAATTAGGACTATATTTTTGTTATTTCTCTGTAAATATGTCTTGGAATTTCATTAGAATTGAGTCCTCAGGACTCAATTATAATGAAATTCCAAGACATATTCATGATATTTACAAGGAGAAATAAAAGAAAATATGATAAATTTTTGTCCGCTACTTTTGAACTATTTATAGCGCACAAGTTTCCCAGCATGCAAAGAGTTAAAATAGACTGCAGTAATCCATGCTGTAATGTACCTCTCTACAACCATGTTAAATGTTTGTTCCAACGATTTAAGTATCTGCGTGAATGACTGACTAATATACTTCATATGAATTTTCGTCGTTATCGCCATTCACAAAATTATAGTGGCAACAAAATGTGGCGCAGGCCATGTGATTTTGTAATATTTTATTTTCTTTAAATGACCTTGAAACAAAGCTCCAGATAAGCTGCATATTTGCTTAAATACCCAATTAAAATTGCCAAAAAACCCAATTGAAATTAGAAGTAGCGAGTATCAAAAAGCAATAACAAATGTGTGGTACCTTTATCATGCTGCAGAAAACAATAAACAGACCACAAATATATCATAATTTGCTTATTTTCCATGAAAACACATCTTGGTATTTCATTAGAATTGTCTCCAAGGAGACAATTCTAATGAAATGCCAAGACATGTTTTCATTTCGAAGCAAACTATTCAATAATTGCTGTCTGTTGTCTGCTTCAGAAATGATGGGAGTGACAATACTCAATTACTAATTCCTTATCTGGAGCCCTGTCTTGAAAGTTGACAAAATTTTCGCATTTACTCTGAACATTTCATGAACTTTTGACGTCATCCAAGGAAAATATCGTAAATATTCTTCACATCTTCTTGGGTACAAAATCACATGGCCACCTCATAACAAAAGAAAATATACACATGAGAGGTATATAAACTATGGGAACACAATCTTCTAATTTCGAAACATCCAAGTACAAGTTACCAGGGCTCCAGATAAGGAATTAGTAATTGAGTATTTTCACTCTGAAGCAATTGGGTATTTCAACATTTTAATTAGTTAAAATTGTTACACTACTCTTTACACATCAACAGACAGCAATTATTGAATAGTTTACTTCGAAATGAAAACCGTGGAGACAATTCTAATAATGAAATACCAAGATGTGTTTTCATGGAAACTGCTATATTTGGCAAATTGTTGTAGCTAACAGTACTCCAGATAAGGAATTAGTAATTGAGTATTGTCACTCCATCATATCTGAAGCAATTGGGTATTTCAATATTTTAATTGGGTAAACTAAAATCACGACTGTTTACACATCAACAGACAGCCATTATTGAATAGTTTGCTTCCAAATGAAAACATGTCTTGGTATTTCATTATAATTGTCTCCTTGGAGACAATTCTAATGAAATACCAAGATGTGTTTTCATGGAAAATAAGAAAAATATGCTATCTTTGCTATATTGCTATATATGCTATATTTACCCAAATAAGCAGCTTATCTGGAGGTCTGGGTACAATGAGAATTCCAAACATGTTATATAATGACTTGGTGGGGTTTTATCTATTGGTCACTCCCATTGTACCTCCTACTGTTATTGTCAAAGTCATCTCTGTGTGGGACTCAACATACTAGGACCAATTTCAAGGGCATTATTCAACAAAACGTCATTATTTATTTGATGTGGTTAGCTGTTCTAGAGTTTGTTTAATATGCTTATCAAGTAATTATTATGTTGATAAGTTGATGATGTTCATTGGATATTCATCGCCCTGTTAACCCAGGTTTGACCTATATATGGGGTGTGATTGGAGAAATGGGGCTTATGGGTCTTGCGACCAGTGTAGTTCCAGATCAGACTCTGCATCATGATCAGGATCTGCACTGTTTCACATGTCGTCAATGAAACACCCGTAATAAGCAATACAGATCATTATCAGGCCTCATGAGTGAGCTATTGGATCAGGAGCTACACTGGTCACACATTCTATAATCCCTATTTCTCCAGACACGGGCTACGCGTCTTAAGGTCCCTTTTTTCGCCGGTGGTCCATTTGTGATCAGTGTATAGGCCCGCAATAGCCTGTGCATCATACGGCTGATTCATATAATTATACTGAACTCAATTTGTTTGACTTAATACTCATAGAGACGTTTCAAATGACATTCATTGAGAAATAACCAAAATAAAAATAAAATGGTGTATTCCGAAAGGAATGGGTTAACCCTTAGTAGACTGCAACACACAACAATTGTCGTCTGCTATTGCTTTTATATCTTGCCTTATTTCTCAATAAAAACATTGTTTAACAGCACTTCAGAATCATTTCCAATGGAAATGATTCTGAATTGCTGTCAAAGCATGTTGTAAATTATTCTAAAGTGCTGTCAAAGCATGTTTTTGATGATAATAAAGGAAAATAGAAACGGCAGGCAACAACAAAATAAGATAGCGAGACATGTAATGGTTAATGTGAGACATCAACAGAAACTAGTCATGTGTTTGTTAAATTAAACCCACTGGTACTTAGTATATTGGTATGTGAGTTTTAAAATGTAGTACCACAGCATAAGCCAATTATTACTGAGCTGACATAGTTCATTGCACGTATGTAATCTTGTAATGCTATCCGATCTGGATCTACCCCTTGTGCTGATTGTTACATAATCTGATATCCTGTCAATGCATATTTACATATATAATCACTTAATACATACTAGCACTGTAATTCTCATATTATTAACTCTTTGCATGCTGGGAAAATAATGGCTAAAAATAATTCAAATATAGCAGCAGACGACACTTCAATAATATTTGTTTCTGATTGCTCTCTGAATACATGATGCAATTCTAATGAAATTCCACGACATATTTGGCAGTTATTTTTACCGCTAGCATGCAAAGGGTTAATGTACATATTCAGTGTATTGCCACATTATGAAATGGACACGATTATCATTGCAATCAACATGCATTTGTATGTAGGTTTTTCATAAAATGTTTTTTTTTTGTTTTAGTATCTACATGTATGATCTCCACAAACTGCAGCAGTTACATGTAGCATTGAGAATTGCGTAGATGGCTATGTTTTGATTAAAAACCACATTGCGAAACCAATCTCCCGACCCTGCATTTTCAAGTTGGGTAGATACGTACATGTAGGAAACTTTTATCTAGGCTCGCACTAGACATAAAACGCTGACCGTGGGTAGACACCGGGACAAACCAAAAATATGCAATATAATCATTTGAGTTGGGCCGATTTTAGCTGGTCGGTTTGGCGATGGAAAAAGTAGTTGAACACATTCAGTTCAATTATAAACTGCGCGTACATGTACATGTATATTTAATTAGTGACATAATCTGGGTCAGACTACCAACGTTACATGAAGTGCACCAGTGCTCCAGATAAGGAATTAGTAATTGAGTATTGTCACTCCATCATTTCTGAAGCAATTGGGTATTTCAACATTTTAATTAGTTAAAATTGTTACACTACTCTTTACACATCAACAGACAGCAATTATTGAATAGTTTACTTCGAAATGAAAACCGTGGAGACAATTCTAATAATGAAATACCAAGATGTGTTTTCATGGAAACTGCTATATTTGGCAAATTGTTGTAGCTAACAGTACTCCAGATAAGGAATTAGTAATTGAGTATTGTCACTCCATCATTTCTGAAGCAATTGGGTATTTCAAAGTTTTAATTGGGTAAAATAAAATCACACTACTGTTTACACATCAACAGACAGCAATTATTGAATAGTTTTCTTCTAAATGAAACACGTCTTGGCATTTCATTAGAATTGTCTCCTTGGAGACAATTCTAATGAAATACCAAGATGTGTTTTCGTGGCAAAATAAGAAAATATGCTATATTTGTGGTCTGTTTATTGTTTTCTGCAGCATGCTAAAGGCTCCACAAATTTTGTATTGCTTTTTGATACTCGCAACTTATGATTTCAATTGGGTTTTTGGCAATTGTAATTGGGTATTTAAGCCAATACGCAGCTTAACCCAGGAGCCCTGTTCACACTGAAGACAAGGAACCTTACACTGTTGTCGACCAGCATAACCTCGGGTCTGCCTGTGCATATCCGCGCTTACACTTTTCCCCATTGAGTCACTGAACCCATTAAAATGATTATATTTTGAATTTACAAGTGTATCAGAATTTGGTAGTTACAAATGCCTTACTGTCCTTATATGAACCAGTAGTTTGGCTGAGAAAATCTACCTTACAACATTTGCAGTGGGTTGGCAGGTGGGAGCACGCGATGGGTAATTTAACGATCGGGGTTCATCCTTACCTGAATCCCGACTGGAGACCTGGTTTGGCCCTCACATACGTCTTTGGCATTTTATATGTGACAGTTGAATCTGGTTATTCCCCTTATGTGAGTATTACGATATTCGTAATCCGATTTTAGGGGAAGGGGCCAAGTGACTTTGGTGTGGTATGGACCTGGCACCAGGTCGGGTTATTCTAATTTCAGGGCTGAATATATTTGTTCTCGATGTAAATATTTCGTTCTGATTTTGGAATTTTCCCCCCAATGCAGCAGGTTAAAATGGGATCGAACCCGTTTGCCCGGCCTTGCATGACCTTAGCTGTTGATAGGCCGTTAAACACTAATACACAAACAAACAACATTTGCAGCCATATCCCAGCCCCCAGATCAGCCCGCACCTCCGCACAGTCTGAACTGGGTCTATGCTGTCCGCCATCCAGTCTTATACATGTATATGCATACTGCCTTTAGCAACACAATTAAATTGCAACCAAACTTGGTGAATATTAGCCAGAGCTCCAGATAAGGTGCGTATTTGCGTAAATACCCAATTAAAATTGCCAACAACCCAATTGAAATCAGAAGTAGTGAGTATCAAAAAGCAATGACAAATTTGTGGTATCTTTATCATGCTACAGAAAACAATAAACAGACCACAGATATAGCATATTTTCTTATTTTTCCATGAAAACACACCTTGGTATTTCATTAGAATTGTGCCCCGTGCAGGCACCGGGGCGGGATCAACTGATCCTGAGAATAGTGCTGCAGTAGCCATTGCTTGTCGTAAAAGGCGACTAAACTGGCTTAACGATTGGGTTCATACTTTCCGGAACCCACTATACCGGATTTGGCCCTCATGTACATTTTTGGCTTTCTTGTATGTGAGAGTTGAGTCAGGCTATGCCCCATATACAAAAGTAAGATTAGCGCTAATCCTATTACTTTTAGGGGATGGGATAAATGATGCTGGTGTGGCGAGGGCCTGGCACCAGATCAGGTTGTTCTAATTTCAGGACTGAATATATATTTTGATTGTAAATATTGAGTTCTGAAGTTGGGATTTACCCCCCTCGGACAGGTGGATACGGGACACAACCCCGTTGACCCGTCTGCGTGTAGACTCCCTGAGGCTTGTACCTCTATGTCAGAAAAGCGGACGTTAAAACCCTAATTCCCACGTTCCTTTTCGCTCGCCTCGCTCACATCGCTCGCTTCGCTCGCTTCGCTCGCCTCCCCAAAAACCTCCAAAAAAAACCACTCTACTCACTCGCTCCGCTTCCGCGTGTCGCTCGCATATCCACCTCTAACCAACTGGTCTCGCTTCGCTCGCTCAGTCACTCACTCACTCACTCACTCACTCACTCACTCACTCACACACTCACGTCACTACTTCACTCACTCACTCACTCACTCACTCACTCACTCACTCACTCACTCACTCACTCACTCACTCACTCACTCACTCACTCACTCACTCATTAGAATTGTCTCCAAGGAGACAATTCTAATGAAATGCCAAGACGTGTTTCATTTAGAAGAAAACTGTTCAATAATTGCTGTCTGTTGATGTGTAAACAGTAGTGCGATTTTATTTTACCCAATTAAAACTTTGAAATACCCAATTGCTTCAGAAATGATGGAGTGACAATACTCAATTACTAATTCCTTATCTGGACCCCAGTTAGCTACAATAATTTGCCTCCGACATGTTGATCTACGACGAGAGGTATGAAGCGGGGTAGGAATTTTGTTTCTAGGTGAATATGCAAGCTGGCGTATATACAAAATTACATATGTTACAAGTTCTTCTTTCTCGCCCAGTCCCCCACATGTACCTGTACTCATATGTAGATGTGACTGGAGAAATGGGGCTTATCGGTTCTGCGACCAGTGTAGATCCAGATCAGACTGTGCATCCGCACAGTCTGATCAGGATCTGCACTGTTCGCCGTTCCATCAATGAAGCATCTGCCGTGCTTCTAACAAGCAATATTAGGTAATTGTCGGGCTACATGAGCGTGGTATTTGATCAGGAAGTACACTGGTCACAAATCCCATTAGCCTCATTTCTCCAGTCACACCACATATTACCGATATGTCGGGTGGTACGTTTTCTCGCCCGTACACCCCGATATAGACATCAAAGGTTCGGGTATCATACCGGAGATAACGGCCTGACAAATGGCTCTCCATGTTCAGTGAAATTGTAACGGGTAAGTGTCGAAATAATCCCATTAATCTTCGCGGAAAGTAGGCGGGAATTACGTGAAGTGAAAATTAATAAGAATTCCATTCGGACTGTCTCACTGCCCCAGTGTTGAGGGTTTATCTTTAAATATTGTCCGAAGTCATCACGTCTGTGCTATATAAGTATTTTTTGTAGTCATTGATGTCAGTCTGAATATGTTTCCTGTATGTTATCAATGTGACATGCGAGGGCAGAGGACCACTAACTAGTTCTTCTGTGAAAAATAGTGCATTCTGTTTCTTCAAATTCATGTATGCATCTATCCGTCCATCGTCGTCCATATTTTCATTTTATGCATGCTCAATGTCAAGGTCAAATGACTTAGAAATGTTATCTCTGCAACCACTTTTTCCAGCGCTTGCTTTGCAATTTTACTTTCCTTATTCCTCTGCAATTATAATCAGATTGACTTGAAATGTTGTATGCTTGTTTATCATCATCCATATTTTAATTCTATGACCCACCCCTGCGACCCTCATGCACATGGTGAAATGACCATCAAATAAATACCTGCGAGTCAACATGCGGGCCGCGGTGTATGCTACATGCTACGCGATTAATTATATCCTGTATGAATTTGAAATTATCTTTAGGTGACCTGGTACCGGACTTCACTAAATGTTGAAGTTACATACCAGGTATGAGCTAGTGTGTGTTTTGCACATGTTTGGAATGTGTGATATTTTGTCAAGAGCTGTTAGAGGACATAGATCGTCCTACCGGGTCAGGAGAAAATGGAGATATGTAGCCAAGAGATTTTTAAAAAAAAAAATTGAAAAATAAATCTTATTCTCCAGTGTTACAGTACACAGAACAGGATGTAACAAATCAAACTTGCTTATTTTGCGAGCAGTGTAGCCCCAGAACAGCATACCAAAATGTGTTTTCATGGAAAATTGGGAAAATATGCTATATTTGTGGTTTGTTTATTGTTTTCTGCAGCATGATAAAGGTACCACAAACTTTTTATACTCGCTACTTCTGATTTCAATTGGGTTTTTGGCAATTTTAATTGGGTATTTAAGAAAATACGCAGCTTATCTGGAGCTATGCAGAAGTGTTAACTCCATCATCCTTAAGTAACTGGAACGGATTTTGATATGTTAATTTTGCAACCAATCCAACCGTCACAAAATTATTTTTAAACTTGTTCATTTATCGAAAGGGGGTGTTTTTGTTCTCAAAAATATGAAAATTACTTGCAAAAGATGCAGATCATGATGAGACGGCTCGTCATGAGCCGGCTCATCTGGATCTACACTGTTTGCAACACCACCATACAAGTATGTAGTATTGAATGGTTTAAGTAACTGAGATACACCTTTATCTAATTATACCCCCCCCCCCCCCCCCCACGCAACGAAGTTGTGGGGGGGTATACTGGAGTCAGCTTGTCCGTCCGTCCGAGTTTCCGTGTTTCCGTGTTTCCGTGTTTCCGTCCGTCACAAAACTTAACAATTGTAAATTTCCTTTTAACTTCTCTTTCCCTTTGCGGAAATCTTTCATATTTTACCCGCCCCTTCTCTGACACTCATACATCATTCTGCAACAAACCTACGACCCCCATTTATGCCAGGGGTCAAGGTCACGGACTTAGAAATTTAAAAAAAAAAAAAAACGAAAACTTAACAATTGTAAATTTCCTTTTAACTTCTCTTTCCCTTTGCGGAAATCTTTCATATTTTACCCGCCCCTTCTCTGACACTCATACATCATTCTGCAACAAACCTACGACCCCCATTTATGCCAGGGGTCAAGGTCACGGACTTAGAATGTCTCGTTTGCTTTTTTCAACTGGAACCACCATCGCACTCTCCATATGTGCTGACATAGTCTTTTATCTGAAAATGATAGTATGCGAGCTGGAATTCATTCTAGGTCAGGGCTGACGCGGGGGGGTATTCCGTAAGCCCCCGCTTACTGACAAATCTAGTTTATTACCGGCATGTACGTATAAATGCGAAGCAGCGATAGTGACTGAAGGATTTAATTTCATAAAAATGCAATATGCGAACAATAACTTAATTATTGTTGACCCCGCCCACCACGTGTGTATGTGCACAGATTTGACTGTTGATTCGCTATCAATCAACGAATATCTATACTAACAGTGATCCGAAAATATCCGCCAAACGAATTAGGAGTATATGTTTTATTTCTCTCTGTAATCTGTAAATATGTCTTGAAATTTCATTACAATCGAGTCCTGAGGACTCAATTCTAATTAAATTCCAAGACATATTCACGATATTTACAAAGAGAAATAAAAGAAAATATGATGAATTTTTGTCCGGTAGTTTTGTTTATAGCCCACAAGTTTCCCAGCATGCAAAGAGTTAAAATACCCATGCACGTGCTCACGTATAGATGACAGACTCCAATACTAACATTTCATTTCAGACAGTTCGGCTGCCATCGAACAACGGTGGGCGGACCCTCTTTCTAAATGCAGGGTTCAACGTATTATAATTATACACAAGCATGTTTTGTTTTGGGAGGGCGGGTATACTGGAGTCAGGTTGTCCGTCCGTCCGTCCGTCCGTCCGTCCATGTCCATCCGTCCGTCCGTCCGTCACAAAACTTGACATCAGAGAAATATGTTATAAATACATATTTAGGGTTGCCTGGGCCCACGCGGGGGTATTTCCGTGTAAGCCTCGCTTACTGACAAATCTAGTTGTGAAAATTAACGATTAAATTTAATAGATTTTGGAGAACAGACGCAATAGGGGATTAATTTGGGAGGCATACTGCGATTTCATTGGACGAGAATATAGGGCAAACAATAAATGTACATACTGCAAAAGATATTATGGTGGCTGAGGTCTATATATACATGTATATAAGACAGCACACATTTGAGCCCATTAAAAGCACAATTTTGATAAGATATAATTAGGTATCTTGTATCACATCTTTGTATTGCTGTAAACACAAGGGTGACAAATGATAACTTTCTTTGATGTCGGTAAATAACCTTACGGCTACCACCCCACTATCTGGGCTTCAATGGCAATCAACTGTTTCTGTTCACAGTGGAATATCTCTAAACTGGCCACCCTGGGAGGTCATTACTATCTGGGCCTCTATAGCAATCAAACAGTTCCCTTACTGCCTAAACCGGACACCCTGGGAGGTCCCCCCAACAAGGCCTCAGAAGGGATCAGCTGTTCCGTTAATCAGTGGAACCTCTCTAAACCGGCCACCCTGGGAGGTCATTACTATCTGGGCCTCAATAGCAATTAAACGGTTCCCTTACACAGTGGATCCTGCCTAAACTGGACACCCTGGGAGGTCCCCCCAACAAGGCCTCAGAAGGGATCAGCTGTTCCGTTAATCAGTGGAACCTCTCTAAACCGGATACCCTGGGAGGTCCCCCCATCAAGGCCTCAGAAGGGAATTCTGAGCTGTTCCCTTATACAGTGGAACCTCTAAACCGGACACCCTGGGAGGTCGCTACTGTCTGGACCTGAGAAGGGATCAGGGGGCAGTTTCACTAAGCTTTGTACAACTCAAATGTTCGTAAGTGCAAAATTATGATGGTCTGTAAATTTCACATTAACAATGTTTTCTTGTAAACAATGATTTGATTTACATTTATTGAGCATAGGCTGCATATGCAGCCTATGCTCAATAAATATAAATCCATCAATTGAAATTTACAGACAATTCTAAGTTTGCACTTGCGAACATTTTAGTCGTACAACATTTAGTGAACCAACCCCCTGATCCCCTATACAGTGGAACATCTCTAAATCGGACACACTGGGTGAACAGTTTGAATAATGAAATTTCTCTAAAATTGTTGAACTGTTCTTCATTCCATTGCCATTTTGACAATCCAGTTAAATTCTGTTACAGGATTCGTGATTCCTAAACGTGCAATTTAACATTAATCCCACTTCACCCATAGTCCCAAGTTTTGTCCCTGGGTTACTAGAGACCACGATACACGGTACCAGAGCTCCAGGTAAGCTGCGTATTGCTTTAAGTCCCCAATTAAAATTGCTAAAAACCCAATTGAAATCAGAAGTAGCGAGTATCAAAAAGCAAGGACATTTTTGTGGTACCTTTACCATGCTGCAGTAAACAATAAACAGACCACAACTATGGCATATTTTTCTTATTTTCCATGAAAACATACCTTGGTATTTCATTAGAATTGTCTCCAAGGAGACAATTCTAATGAAATGCCACGACATGTTTTCATTTCGAAGCAAACTATTCAATAATTGCAGTCTGTTGATGTGTAAACAGTATAGTGTGATTTTATTTTACCCATTTAACATTTTGAAATACCTAATTGCTTCAGAAATGATGGAGTGACTACTCAATTACTAATTCCTTATCTGGAGCCCTGTGGTACGGGTATGGGTGTGCGATAATTACTTGGAGAACGATTGAAGCTTGCAGATTATCACGTCGTACACGTGGACAAACCGTGCTCTATGTAATCGTTACATGGTCTGATTGCATGTACATACATTGTGTACATTCATTTAAAAATAAAGGAGAGAAAAAAACGTTGGTGAATGTTAACCCTTAGACCGCTATCTTATTTTATTTTGTCGCCTGCTGTTTATTTTCTATTTTCCATTTTTATCATCAAAAACATGCTTTGACAGCACTGTAGAATAATTTACAACTTTGCTTTGACAGCACTTCAAGGAAATGATTCTGAAGTGCTGTCAAACCATGTTTTTATTGAGAAATAAAGAAATGAAGTGCAATAAAGCAGTGAATGTAAATCCACATATATTTAACTCTTTGCATGCTGGGAAATTTGGGGGCTGTTTCTGGCTATAAATAGTTCAAAAATAGCAGATGACAATTCATTATATTTTCTTTTATTTCTCCTTGTAAATGTCATGAATATGTCTTGGAATACACAATTCTAATGAAATTCCAAGACATATTTACAGAGAGAAATAAAACATATACTCCTAATTCGTTTGGCGGATATTTTCGCCTCTAGCATGCAAAGAGTTAATGTCTGGTTATATCCAGTCTGTTATATTTTGTCGACTCAGCATCTATCTATCTGACATGTTATTGAAAAAGTTCTGACATTTAAAGTACACATGATAGGCAATTTTACCAGTACAGCATGACACCAGATAAGATTGGATTTCAGGACCTAACATTTGCTCTTAAACATGTTTGGGAAAGACTAGCTGTTGTAACTCACAAATATAAATGAGAAAAAGAGGATATTTTCTTGAATGAGCATGAATTCTTTGGTCTGTAATCTGGAACGACTTTCGGTTTGAGCTAAAACACCCACGTAATTTTGTATATATGAAGTTTTATCGCTTGTGCATGCACATTTGTATTGATTGTATACAACCTATTATTAACATAGCGTTATCGTAAGATATTAGATATTTACCTTTTTGGTATTTAATTCAAGGGAAAGGTAGATGGAACGACTGATAGGGACAACATTTTGTGAATGGTGAACCAGTATTAAACCTTACAATGGTGAATTAAATTTTCTTGTCTGCGGTTTTTTACTTTCCATTTTTCTCATTGACGTTACTTTAGAATCATTTCCAGTTCCAAAACGTCATATGTGGCTGTAACTGGAGAAAAATGGGGCTTATGGAGTCTGTGACCAGTTTACTTCCTGATCAAATAGCACGCTCCTGTAGCCAAACAACGACCTATATTCTTGTTAGAAGTATGACAGATGCTTCATTACTGGAATGGCGAACAGTGCAGATCCTGATCAGACTGTGCGGATGCACAGGCTGATCTGGATCTACACTGGTCGCAGAACCCATAGGCCCCATTTATCCAGTCACAGCGACATATGGTTAATGTACATGTGCATCCGCAGTCTGATCAGGTGGATCTGCACTGTTCGCCATATCCATCAATGACACACCCATCATTCTGCTAAAAAGCAATATATATGGTTATCAGACTGCATGAGTGTGCTATTTGATTAGGAGCTACACTGGTCTCAGACTCTAAGCCCCCATTGCTCCAGTCACAGTGATATATACAAACTGCAACTGACTTTATGAGAACCAAAACCGTTTATTTGATAAAAGTGGAAGAAACTGATCTGTATTTTATTCTGCAATTTAACACTCTGTGATAAGCAGGGGAGATAATTGGATAATTCACTTTCACTATATAACTACCAGTATGCACAATTTGTGAAACATGATTTTTATTTGATGTACAAAGTGTCGTACTAATTACCACAAATACAAAGATTTTCATTCTAGACACCAGTTTAATTTAATACATATTTAATTAGTAACTAAGAGCCCAGTCGATGGCGCGCCATGATTGCAATATACTCTTTCCCAAATGCTAAATCGAAAAGGGGGAGATAATCCATCACCAGGGGTCGAATCAGGAATCAAAATTCACTTTGTGCATCTACACACCATAAGGAAGGCACAGACCAAGTTTCAAGTCCCTCGCTATTACGATTAAAACGTTTTTACTTCTTACAAGGCAAAATTGGGAGATTCTCAGTCAAAAAGGGGGAGACAATCCATGACCGGGGGTCGAATAACAAATTGAAATTTACTTTGCGCTTCTACACACCATAAGGAATGCACACACCAAGTTTCAAGTCCCTACCAATTACGGTTCAAGTTTTAATTATTACAAGGCAAAATTATGAAATTCTAAGTCGAAAAGGGGGAGATAATCCATGACCGACAGTCAAATCAAAAATTGAAAATCACTGCACATCTACACACCATAAGGAATGCACACACCAAGTTACAAGTCCCTACACATTACGGTTAAACAGTTTTACTTCTTACAAGACGGACAGGCGAACGGACACCCGTGACGAAAACAATGTACCCATTTTTTTTTCATAAAGTGTGTATGAATATCAAGTACATGCACACAATGAAATATGGGATGCGACCCCGTTAACCTGGCCTAAAACGACATTATCTGTTGACAGGCCGGATAACACCATTAATTAAATAAATAAATAGCATTTAGAACGGCTATTTAATTTTCAGTATAATTATGAACATAATATAAAATAAAGAAAATTCTAAACAAACACATACCGTAAGTCGTCTTGTATTTAACCATCCAAACATAACACAATTATTTAGATAACGTTTTACATATCCTCATGCATGTTGACTTAAACATTGCAGCATATCGTGAGTGGACAAATGTGACCTTGAATGGAGAAATGGGGCTTATGTCATTTGTGTCCAGTAGTAAGCTTCTAGTGTGTTAGCACTTTCTTGCAGCCTCATGAGGAGCTATGCTGATTGTCTGACATAACTCTGACTAAATGCTGAACAGTGCAGACCATGATCAGCCTGCGCATATGCGCAGGCTGATCTTGGTCTACACTGGTCAGAAAGGTAATAAGCCACATTGCTTGACTCACATCTACAAATATGTAAAAATGTGAACAGTATTGGCACAAGGCCAGATGCCTTAGTAACATGACATTTTGTCGCTAAAGATTTTTTGTCCACCTATACCTTAATCATTCAAATATCACTTCACTTTTTGTTGGTGACTGTGCAGTTTTCTCATGCACTTAATTGTCCATGTTATTTCCATGCTGGGTCTGGGCGGGCGTGGGAACAGCTACAGGAATTCTGGAATTTAAATCTTGTCTAATTCGCAAGGGTGGAAACAATGTATTCCTGTAGAGACGACATTTCTAGTACCGTTCAACAGGTAATTCACGACGTTGGGAGTGGTGTATTCCCATAGAGATGACGGTATGGACAAATTTATGGACATCTAGTACCGCTCGACTGTTAAATGTCTAATTCACGAAGGTGGGAGAAGTGTTTTCCCATAGAGATAGCAGATTGACAAACATATGGACATCTAGTACCGCTTGACTGTCAGATGTCTAATTTACGAGTGTGGAAGCAATGTGTTCCCAGGCGGGATTGACAAACGTATGGACATCTAGTACCGCTTGACTATCAGATGTCTAATTCACGAGTGTGGAAGCAATGTGTTCCCATAGAGATGGCGGGATTGACAAATGTATGGACATCTAGTACCGCTTGACTATCAGATGTCTAATTCACGAGTGTGGAAGCAATGTGTTCCCATAGAGATGGCGGGATTGACAAACGTATGGACATCTAAGTACCGCTTGACTGTCAGATGTCTAATTCACGAGTGGAAGCAATGTGTTCCCATAGAGATGGCGGGATTGACAAATGTATGGACATCTAGTACCGTTTGACTGTCAAATGTCTAATTCACAAGGGGCCAGGGAGCAATGTGTTCCCATAGAGATGGCGGGATTGACAAATGTATGGACATCTAGTACCGTTTGACTGTCAAATGTCTAATTCACGAGTGTGGGAGCACTAGTTTCCCATAGAGATGACCGTGTGGACAATATCTAAATTATCCCCTCAGAGCAGGGTTCATGTTTGAGGGCGACATGGGTGAAGTGGTCGCTTTTTTTCTGGCCAAGTCGCCTTATTTTTCCCGTAGGGGGAAGTCAAGTCGCCCTGGAATTTTCTGGATTTTTTTTTTTTTTACTATGAATTTCAGACCCTAGGGGCGAGTGCATGTCATAAATGCGCTAATCCCACCAAATAGGCGTGTAAAATTGGATCACATCGATTGTTTGATGACCCCTGGTGTGTATTTGCCCGCGGGGTTTCTTTGTTATTGTCGCCTACTATCGGTTCGCGACGCCATGATGCGTATCAACTGATCAGACACGTCTGGGCGCTTAATATTGTTTAACTAAAGCGTTCAAGGAACGTTGATTGAAGACCCGAATTTACGTCATTAAGGCGGGGCTTGTAGCTTCATTTAATTCATTGGTCGGCTTCGACTAATTTGATTCGACGACACACGTGAATAATTAGTTTCAAGGTAAATGGGAGGCGACTACTATCGCAGTCTATCGGCATACGACGAAGTTTTTGTCAGCTTATGACGCTTTGTGGGATACCATTTCCGAAATAAAAATAGCATCCAATTGTTAGCTACGATTGTGGGTATACCCACTCGAGGCGCCACCTGACGAACCTAGTCATCGCCTACACAGTGGCCTACACAGCCCATGATTGCAACTTTCTTTTTCGCTGAAAAGTGTGAAATAATTAAATACGAAATTGATATATTCTAATGAAATCCTTTGATGCCGAAATCAAGTATTGTGTATTACATTACTAACTGTTTATTTCAACCAAATATGACTAACTCTATTGTCAGAAAACATGAAAAAGTCTATAAATATCACGGACAATTTCGGCGATTTCGTACCTACGTAGTTTCGTCCTTTTGCAACTTTTTCCAATCGATGTTAACGTAACCCGATTTTTTTTATGCTTTGAGATGAATTTTTTTTTATTTTTATTTTTTCAAATTCTATAATCTACTACAATCTACTACATTTGCTTCCCAGCCCCCCCCCCCACCCCACCCCAAAGTTTCTTTTTTTATTTCTCGATGAAAGTATACGTTGTAAACCGTCTTGACGAGGTGGCTCAACATGTTGATGCCTCTACCCTCTAATAGATATGCTGTTGAAAACATAGAGTTAATGTATACAGTTACGCGATAACTATAAGTAAGAGAAAAAATCAGGGAAAATATGATTTTTATCACTTCTCCCTAATTTACCCTCACTTCTCCCTATTTTGCCTGGAGGGAGAAGTGACTTCTCCCTAAATTTTTGGCCTAGATTGAACCCTTCCTCAGAGGAATCTTTTTGCTGTCAAATTCCCACCACTGGGGATTTATTTCGGTAGTCTAATTCCTTGTGTATAGTCAAGCCCAGGGTCAACTTGACCCTTGGCTTGACTATACACAAGGAATTAGACAACCTCATGATCCCAGTTCATGTAACCCTCAATTTTTGCCATGTCAAGCCCATCTGTGGAAAGTGAGACATTGTGATCAGAATGACGTCATTGAGCCCGTTATTGGATCATTGCATCTATCTGTGCCGACATCCAAAATACATCTTGATGTTTTTGACTGCTTGTGTTTAAATTATCTCATCAGCCAACCAGAAGTTGAATTGACATTGTACTTGAAACCGAATATACTTCTTTATCATCATACATATCTTCATTCGAATTTGAAATTCGATTTGAAATTTACGGAAATATTTTTAGAAAATGTGTATTAAATCTACGTATATCTCTGCAACTGTACGTCAGATTTACTTCAAACTTCATAATACGTCTTTTTCATCGTTCACATATTCTATACCCCACCCCTTAGGCCTGCATTATAACCCAAGATCAAGGTCCAGTTAGCTAAAATCATTGCAATATGTATGTGACCACCAATACAACCTGGGAACATCCATACATCCCAGGGACTATTAGACCGCTACATACAACAATTGTCGTCGGCAGTTGCTTTTATATCTTGCCTTATTTCTCAATAGAAACATGGTTTGACAGCACTTCAGAATCATTTCCAATGGAAATGATTCTGAAGTGCTGTCAAAGCATGTTTTTGATGATAAAAATGGAAAATAGAAAATACACGGCAGACAAAAAAAATATTAAGATAGCCGTTTAAGGGTTAAATACCTCAGCAGTCCGGACATTGCATGTATATACATGTACATAGAAAACCTGTCGTAAGACACGTCAGAAAACATTTCCTCCCTGGAAAATTCCCATGCATGTCGTGTTGACGATATTATCCCTCGCTAAGCTAGATGTCAAAGGCTCTAAAATAATCAAAGGATTTTCGTTTCACATTCCCGTTGGTGCTCGGGTCTAGAAGTCAAGTTATCTTAGACCTAGATCCCATAATCCACATGCCATTATTTTTTGGTTTAACCAAGTTTTTAGTAAACCACTCTTAACTCTTAGACCGCTATCTTAATTTTTTTGTCGTCTGCTCTTTATTGTCTATTTTCCATTTTTATCACCGAAAACGTTCTTTGACAGCACTTTTAGAATAATTTACAACATGGTTTGACAGCACTTCATAATCATTTCCATTGGAAATGATTCTGAAGTGCTGTCAAACCATGTTTTTATTGAGAAATAAGGCAAGATATAAAAGCAACAGCAGACGACAATTGTTGTGTGTAGTGGTCTACGGGTTAACCCTTCCATCCACTAGGTAACTGGCATGGACTGTTTCATTATGCAGAAAAAGGGGTTAAAATTAAAAAAAGTATCCACAAATGGTGCAGCGCACTGATCGTGATGAGACGAGCCGGCTCATCTGGATCTACACTGTTTGCAAACATTATCAGAGGGTCGTTACATATGAGAGGCTAGTTATGAGCCGGCTCATCTGGATCTACACTGTTTGCAAACATATGAGAGGCTAGTTATGAGCCGGCTCATCTGGATCTACACTGTTTGCAAACATATGAGAGGCTAGTTATGAGCCGGCTCATCTGGATCTACACTGTTTGCAAACATCTTGTATGCAAACATAGAGAGGCTATTCTTTTGAGGCCCGGGTCCTCAAATCTATCTAAAACAACTGTTTGGCAAACATAATGAGATGGCTAGTTATGTAAGCCGGCTCAATCTGGATCTACACTGTTTATGCAAACAATATGAAGTAGGCTAGATTTCATGAAGCCGGCTCATCTGGATCTACTACTGTTTTGCAAACATCATGAGAGGCTAGTTATGAAGCCGGCTCATCCTTGACTCTAACACTGTTTAGTGCAAACATATGAGATGCTAAGTTTGTATCGAGCCCGGCCGCTCATCATTGATCTACAACTGTTTGCAAACAATATGAGGAGGCTAGTTTTTGAGCCGGCTCAATCCCCCTGGATCATTCATCTTTTTGTTTCAAACATATGAGAGGCTAGTTTATGAGCCGGCTCAACTGGTGATCTACACTTTTGCAAACAATTGAGAGCTATTATGAGCCGGCTCATCTTGAAACTACACTGTTTTTGCAAACTATATGAGAAGGCTAGTTTATGAGCCTGGCTCATCTTGAATCTACACTTTTTGTTTGCAAACATATGAGAGGCTAGTTAACGAGCCGGCTCATCTGGATTCTACACAGTTTGCAAACATATCCAGAGTGGTTACATATGAGAGGCTAGTTATGAGCGGGTCATCTGATCTTCACTGTTTGGCCAAACATATGACGAGGCCTAGTTATGAAAGCAGGCCTTCCATCTGGATCTTAACAAATGGTGTTTGCCAAACCATTATGAAAGTGGCCTTTGTTATGAAGCGGCTTCATTGGAATCTAAACACTGGTTGCCAAACATATGAGAAAGGCTTAGTTTTTGGAGCCGGCTATTCCTTGGATCTAACTGTTTTGCAAATACTTGAGGAAGGATAGTTAAATTGAAGGCCGGCTCTTCTGGATCTACACTTGTTTGGCAAACTATGATGAGGCTAGTTTTGAGCCGGTCTCTGATCTTCACTGGTTTGCAAACATTATGTTTTTGAGGTTAGTTATGAGCCGGCCTCAATCTTGGATCTTACACATGTTTGGCAAAACATATGAGGAGGCTAGTTATGAGCCGGCTCATCTTGATTCTACACTGTTTGCCAAACATATGTTGTGGCTTAGTTTTACGAGCCGGCTCATCTTTGGATCTACACTGTTTGCAACATATGAGGAGGTAGGTTACGTGCCGGACTCTTCTGGATTCACTGTTGCCGCATTCATGAGAGGCTTAGGGTTAGAGCCGGTCATCGGATCTACAATGTTTGCAAACATTATGGAGAGGCTAGTTAAGAGCCGGCTCATCTGGATCTACACTGGTTTGCAAACACTGAGAGCAGTACAGCGCACCTGGTTGATCTACAAATCTGATCTACACTGTTTGCAGACATCATGATAGAGGTCTATAGTGTTGAAAGGGTGTACCCAGTTTTGAATAAACCACGCTCAATGCTCTCAACCCTTATATAGCCAACATATTCTGGTTCATACTAATTTTTGGACTCGTTTGTTATGATCATGTTCCGAAAAAAAAATTCTCATGAAAAAACTGACATCTGCATTTTTGTCGTAAATGTTGGTTTTACAGTCTCTGGGCATAAATGCATTTAACCCTTTCAACACGACAGACCTCTATAGAGACAATGTTTGCAAACAGTGCAGATCCAGATGAGCCGGCTCATCAGGATCTCCACTGTTTGTTAATAATTTTAAACATCGTACAGATTACCCTTTTAGAAGAATGGGATAATTTGAATGAACAAAATTAATAAAATAGCGTGAAACATTGGCATGGAACATCCTATTAAGTTACTTGGTGTTGAAAGGGTTAACCCCAATCAGTGAGGTCAGTATTTGCAAACAGTACATATCTGGCATAACCGTATCATCAGAATCTGCACTGATGGTGGATATTTTTGTCGCGCCCTGTTACAGACAGCATGATATAGTTTGCACAATGGCGTATCTACGTCCGTCTTTTACGTACGTGTGTGCGGGTTATAGTTTTTGGTTAAATTTTTTTTTTTGGTTAAAGTTTTTCCGTATACTATCAAAGCCTCGGCGGGTGCGACATGCGGGCCGCGGCCATCTCTTCTTCTTAACTCTTTGCATGCTGGGAAGCTTGTGGGCTATAAATAGTTCAAAACTCATCATATTTTCTTGTATTTCTCCCCGTAAATATCATGAATATGTCTTGGAATTTCATTAGAATTGAGTCCTGAGGACTCAATTCTAATGAAATTTCAAGACATATTTACAGAGAGCAATAAAACTTATACATGTACTCGTAATTCGTTTGGCGGATATTTTCGCCGCTAGCATGCAGAGTTAATATTTACAAAATTGCACCTTTTATGTGCAGTCTAATCTGGGTCTGCACCTTTGTGAATATTTCACTCAGAATATTACACCATTATTATAATTACTGGAATAAACTATAAATTGATGTTTAAGTGTCTACTCGAAATACTTGAATGAATGGGTGAATGGTTTAACCATTAACTATCTTTTAACCATCCATTAAATCTCTGCATGCTTGGAAAATGTGTGTGCTATAAAAAGTTCAAAAACAGCAGATGACATTTCATTGTATTTTATTTCTCCCTATACATATCATAAGTTTATGTCTTGGAATGTCATTAGAATTGTGTCCGGAGGACAGGAGGACGCAATTCTAATGGAATTCTAATGGAATTCCAAGACATTTACAGAGAGAAATAAGAAACACATTAATTTGTTTGGTGTTATTTTCACCGCTAGCATCCAAAGAGTTAAATCTACAGGTAGATCTTAAGCTGTTATTTTGGGTACATGGCGTTTCATAAAACGGTTTCAATATTACTTCTCTCGTTTTTGTTTAAGTTTTCGATAGGGGTTTGATAAATGATCACGCCAGTCTGCTAATAATTCTCATGTTTTGGTAGGTAGATAATTTTGTAAGTAAAAACATGCCCCTTCAGACGGTTTTCATTGATAAAAGTGGGCAGAAATTCAGATTTACCGTTTTGTCGCCGATAAGAGGTGTTTTAAAAGATTGATTATTTACTTCAGATTTAAAGACAGCTTGCATAGGTGGAAAACTGTGAATTCTTTAGATAACAGTTTGGTGAATGGGAATTTTAATGAATGAAATTTTGCAGCCTGATTTGGTTGTTCTATAAACCAGCATGAGCAGTTAGTTGCACTAAATACATCAATGCAGAGCTCCAGTTAAGGTGCATAATTTGGAGGTAAATTTCTTATTTCTCCATCAAAAATGGCAAGTTTGGAGTGCTTTAGAATCGTCTCATTGAGACGATTCTAAAGGACTCCCAACTTGCCATTTTTGATGAAGAAATAACAAAATCCCCCCCCCCCCAAGTTGGTCAAATTACGCACCTTAACTGGAGCTCTGTAGCCTATTTCATCAACATTGCAAAGTATACTTTCCTAGCAAAGTATACTTTGAGGGAGAAATTTTCAATTTTAGAATAAATTTATTAATTTTTATTATACTGAATTTATTACATTATCACAGCCATTATCGCTGTGATAATGTAATAAATTCAGTATAATAATTCTGCATAGTTTTAATCATCAAATATATGCAATCGTTAGTTCTTCATGAAACAATGCATTTCGGAAAAATCAATGATTGCTCCCACAAAGTATACTTTGCTAGGAAAGTATACTTTGCAATTTTGATGAAATAGGCTACAGAGCTCCAGTTAAGGTGCGTAATTTGACCAACTTGGGGGGGGGGGGGGGGATTTTGTTATTTCTTCATCAAAAATGGAGTCCTTTAGAATCGTCTCAATTATTTCTTCATCAAAAATGGCAAGTTGGGAGTCCTTTAGAATCGTCTCAATGAGACGATTCTAAAGCACTCCGAACTTGCCATTTTTGATGGAGAAATAAGAAATTTACCTCCAAATTACGCACCTTAGCTGGAGCTCTGTCAGTGGTTGTTCACCCACCTGATATTTATCCAACACATTGTCAAGGTGTATGATCACGTGGTACTAACAACAACAAGTACCGATTCAAAGTACGTATTCTTTTATAGTGTCCTTATTACGTAACGGATTTTGATGAAATATGGCGCATCAAACGCGTCTTGTTAAGCTGCATTTGGTGGTCTCTGTATTTTCGCCTAAGCTTCTGTTGTTTTTGCAAAAACGACATAAGTCTGTGCCAAACTCCCTAGACCACCAAATGCAGCTCATGAAGACGTGTTTGCTGCGCCATATTTCATCAGAATCCATTGCATATTAAGGAAAATATGAAATAATACTTACTCATTTCCATTGGAAATGATTCTAAAGTGCTGTCAAATTAATCATGTTGTAAATTATTCTAAAGTGCTGTCAAAGCATATTTTTGATGATAAAAATTGAACATAGAAAATAAACAGCAGACGACAAAAAAATTAAGATAGCGCTGTAAGGGTTAAAAATACATACGTCTATAGACTGTAGATCCTGATGAATTGACTTGCTATGAACTGGTGTCACATATTCTTTTCCCCAGCACAAATGTCCCTCTCGCCAGAGTGGCCACTAACCCTTTCAATGCTACAGACCACTCTACTACTGATTGCAAACGGTGTAGATCCACATGATCAGGCTCGTAACGAGCTATCTCCTCTACATCTGCACCATTTGTGGATGTTTTTTACTTTCACAAAATCACCCCCTTTTCTGGATAATGGGACAGTGTCATGAACATGAAATAGTACATGTCCATTTCTTACGGGGTAAAAGGGTTAATCATTATAAGAAATATAGATGTCATGGTTATGACACTTACGTGGTCATCTGGGGCCCGTTTCACTAAACTAAAATGTTTGTAAGTACATGTATAAATTTAGGATCGTATGGGAATTTCAATTGATGGATTTACATTTATTGAGCATAGGCTGCATTTGCATCCTATGCTCAATAAATGTAAATCCAATAATTGTTTACAAGAAAACAATGTTAATGTGAAATTTACAGACTACCATAATTTTGTACTTGCGAACATTTTAGTCATACAAAGTTTAGTGAAACGGCCCCCTGGAGAGGATGTTTGAGAACACCAAGTGAATAGGCTTGATAGTCTAGGGGTAGAGCATTGGAATTCAATACCGAAGGTCGTGGGTTCAATACCCGCTCACAGTATGAAGAAGAAAAAAATCCATATCTATTTCCATTTACCGGTAATATATATTATAAAGTTTGCCTGTTGCTGGGATGTTAACCCTTTCAACACTACAGACCTCTATAGCTGTGTTTGCAAACAGTGTAGATTCAGATGAGTCGTCTCATCAGGACCTGCACTTTTTGCAATTAATTTTAATTTTTTTAGTTCTTATAAATGGACTAGTCTGAAAATTATTTTCTGACAATTGGATTCGTCCTTAAATTAACATCTCGCAATCCATTCCAGTTACTTCTTGGTGAAAGCGTTGAGCCATTTCAACTTTTCAGCACTCGGTGTATAATTTTTCAATTGCTCATTATCACAGTTGGGTTGAAAGCTTTTGTAAGCTGCTGTCTATTCTTGGAATATTTATAAGTGGGTTGCAATATACTACTAATGTGAACATTTATTGCCATGACTCTCAGACATTGATGAAATGGCTATAAAGTCTCGTCACACTTTCACTAAGTGGTGTTGGATGGAACAATTTCTGAGCTGAGTTGGGAGCAGAGCTCCAGTTAAGGTGCGTAATTTGGAGGTAAATTTCTTATTTCTCCATCAAAAATGGCAAGTTGGGAGTGCTTTAGAATCGTCTCAATGAGACGATTCTAAAGCACTCCCAACTTGCCATTTTTGATGAAGAAATAACAAAATTTCACACCCAAGTTGGTCAAATTACGCACCTTAACTGTAGCTCTGGTTGGGAGTGATGTGGCCCAGGTTATATACGATACCAGCTGAGAAAAGGAACCTTGCAGCTGTGGCGTTCAGCATAGCTCCAGATCAACTGGTTAGGGGCTATGCATGCTGTTTGTTATTGATCAGGGGCTACGCTGTTCACTATTGATCAGGGGCTCCACTGTTCAGTCACTGAAGTAGCTTTGCTGTTATCAGACCATAATTACACTCTATGACTACCAGATGGTATAAATTTGTTGCAAATAGCATAAAACACCGTTTCATCCAGCAACCCATAAATTATTTCTGTTTATTGCATAAAATATCATAAATGTGGCTGTGACTGGAGAAATATGACTTATCGGATTTGTGACCAGTGTAGCTCCTGATCAAATAGCACACTTCTGTAGCCTGATAACAATCTATGGTACTCGTTAGAAGCATGACACGTGTTTCATTGATGACCGTGCAGAACCATGAATCAGACTTTGCGGATTCACAGGCTGATCTGGATCTACACTGGTCGCAAAAGCCATAAGCCCTATTCTCCGGTCACAGCCACAATTGGGTGGGTATTAAATATGCTAATCCCTTACTATTTGTTGCAGATATAAAACATTATTTTACAGTAAAAGTCCATGATATTGCAGATAATTAATTTATAGGTGTTTAGGGGATACTGGCACTCCATGGACTTCAAAACCGGAGGTTGTGAGTTCAATCCTCACCCTAGGTAGGGATGGGCTGTGGGTCAGGGGTCGAATACAGGACCTCAATACTGAAGGTTTCGAGTTCCAAACCTACCCTACTTTCATAGTATTTCCATCCCACTGGTCTGTCGGATGAGACTTTAAGTCTGTGGTCCCGTCTCTATATTGACCATAGCTGTTGCTGGGACGTTAAGTACATAGTATTTCCATCCCACTGATCTGTTGGATGAGACTTTAAACTCTAGCTCAGAGCTCCAGATCAGGTGCGTATTTGCGTAAATACCAAATTAAAATCGCCAAAAACCCAATTGAAATCAGAAGTAGTGAGTATCTATCAAAAAGCAATGAAAAATTTGTGGTATCTTTATCATGCTGCAGAAAACAATAAACAGACCACAAATATAGCGTATTTTCTTATTTTTCCATGAAAACACATCTTAGTATTTCATTAGAATTGTCTCCAAGGAGACAATTCTGATGAAATACCAAGATGTGTGTTCATTTAGAAGCAAACTATTCAATAAGTGCGGTCTGCTGATGTGTAAACAGTAGTGTGATTCTATTTTACACAATTAAAATGTTGAAATACCCAATTGCTTCAGAAATGATAGAGTGACAATACTCAATGACTAATTCCTTATCTGGAGCCCTGCTCTAGCTGCTGCTGGGATGTTGAACCCGAACCCATTGACTTTCATTGTTTTCACTGACTTTTTCCATTCTCTGTGGAGGGGCTGATAAAAGCCTGGGAGGTGGGTGTCTTATATAACTGATTAATGGCCCACATCATATCCTGCTCAATGCTGTGCCCTGATTAGCTGACAGTGTGTGCTAAGACATGGCACTACCATTCATCATTGTTGGCATAACCACCAAGTTGTATGTGATGGTGGCATTTTCTGAAGAATTATTATTTTATTTTATTTTTTGTGAAGAATTTTTTTATTAGCATTGCTTGTTACATGGTTTCCGTTGTTTGCACTTTTTTTTTTTTTTTTGAAGAAATTTTTTATTAGCATTGATGGTTACATGGTTTCCGTTGTTTGCACTTTGTGAAGAAATTTTTTATTAGCATTGCTTGTTACATGGTTTCCGTTGTTTGCACTTTTTTTTTTTTTTTAATAAATTTTTTATTAGCATTGATTGTTACATGGTTTCCGTTGTTTGCACTTTCTTTTTTTTTTTTTGTGAAGAAATTTTTTATTAGCATTGATTGTTACATGGTTTCCATTGTTTGCACATATGTGCAAACATATAGCGCGTGCTGTTTGCATATGGCTTTAGGCAATGCTCATTCCGGGGCCGCGCGTAGACCAAGTGCCTTCATGACGTCACTACGTGGAAGTGCCTTCATGACGTCACTACTTCATGACGCGGCCCCGGAATATGAATACCGCAAATTATCTACGTGAATGGGACGATTTATAAAAGTACTGAAAATACTGAATATAATGCTCAAATTACATCAGTTTTTTGTTGGAAATGTAACAATAACGTTGGGGTTCAAACAGTTCCCTCGGGCCACAGCAAACGTTTGCACACGGCTGGACATGATCAAACCTTATATTGACAATGAAAGTACATGTACAATTTAAACACGATGAATACCATGGATCAGTGCACAGCATCAGTGTGCATGTAGTTGAAATAATGCCTACACTGTATATTTTGAGGTTGAAACGCATGCTTGTGAAGTTTCATGTCAATCTTTCAAGTAGTGTATGGATGTACCATCATTAATTCGATGTCATTCAGTCACGCATATTATTACATTGCGATATCTGTAGTCGGACTAGATCATCATTGTACATGTGTTGAAATTAGGTCAAATGAAAGAAAGATCACCCATAATGCCTTCATGAAATGGAAATAATTGCATTCGGGTCAATATTTCATTGCTCTTGCTTCAAATATGTTCACTCTGAACAAGTTGGTGTAACAATTTATGTTCTTTCTGCTGCACTCAGCTAAAAAGCAAGACCACACCAGTAGCCTATTTCATCAACATTGCAAAGTATACTTTACTAGCAAAGTATACTTTGAGGGAGTAATCATTTATTTTTCCAGAAATGCATTATTTCACATAGAACTAACAAATGCATATATTTCATGATTAAAAGTATGCAGAATTATTATACTGAATTTATTACATTATCACAGCCATTAAATGGCTGTGATAATGTAATAAATTCAGTATAATAAAAATTAATAAATTTAAAAAAAAAATGAAAATTTCTCCCTCAAAGTATACTTTGCTACTAAAGTATACTTTGCAATGTTGGTGAAATCGGCTACAGGGCTCCAGATAAGGAATTAGTAATTGAGTATTTTCACTGCATCATTTCTGAAGCAATTGGGTATTTCAAAATTTGAATTGGGTAAAATAAAATCACACTGCTGTTTACACATCAACAGACAGCAATTATTGAATAGTTTGCTTCGAAATGAAAACATGTCTTCTAATGAAATACCAAGATGTGTTTTCATGGAAAATAAGAAAAATATGCAATATTTGTGGTCTGTTTATTGTTTTCTGCAGCATGATAAAGGTACCACAAAACTCTTATTGCTTTTTGATACTGGCTACTTCTGATTTCAATTTGGTTTTTGGCAATTTTAATTGGGCAAATACGCAGCATATCTACAGCTCTGCCACACAGTCTAGGAGTTGCACATTTATAGCTTCCGTGTAGACGTTGGCCTATTATTATAGGCCTCATAATTCTCACGCCCTATCAAAACCAAGTAGCGTGTTTCATACTAAAGGTCATTATGCAGAGACATGGACCAACATTTCTTACATCACATTTATTTACATGATCAATGGCATTGCTGTTAATATGTGTGGCTGTGGCTGTGGCTGTGGCTGGAAAATGGGGCTGAAGGGACCTGTGACCAGTGTAGCTCCTGATCATATACCACACTCCTGTAGTATTACTGTATGCTACTTGTTAGAAGCATGACGGTGTTTCAATGATGGATTGAGCCCCTGGAGCCATTGAGCCCCAGTAGCCTATTTCATCAACATTGCAAAGTATACTTTAGTAGCAAAGTATACTTTGAGGGAGAAATTTCAATTTTATGATAAATTTATTAATTTTTATTATACTGAATTTATTACATTATCACAGCCAATTTGGCTGTGATAATGTAATAAATTCAGTATAATAATTCTGCATACTTTTAATCATGAAATATATGCATTTGTTAGTTCTATATGAAATAATGCATTTCAGGAAAAATAAATGATTACTCCCTGAAAGTATACTTTGCAATGTTGATGAAATAGGGTACAGGTCTGAGGTGCATAATGTTGGCCATCAGCCAACAATGCACCTCCAACCTGGGGCTCAATTATAATTTACATTTATCACCATGGGTATGCAGTGAATAAACATAATAGTACACAGGGTTCCAGATAAGCAATTAAAATTGCCAAAAACCCAATTGAAATCAGTAGTAATGAGCAGGGCTGTAAAAATTGATTTTTTAGCCACTTGTCCCGGACAAGTGACTTGAAAAAAGTGACTTGCCCCGACTTGTCCTGGAAAATATAATTTTCAGGGCAAGTAATTTGGAAAAAGTGCGCAGTGAGACGAAAACGTTAACATACATAAAATAAATCAACCATTGATCGCCGCAGAATATTTTGGCTAATTCGCTAATTACTTACAAATTTGATTAAATTAATATAATCAGGGTCGCTGTTGATTGCGCTGCGATTCGCCAGGACACCCGCGGCGTTATCGATCGATAAAGTGGTCAGTTTTGGGATTAAGTTTATGACTGTCCGTCCGGTTCCAAAAAACGGGCTTGTGGCGGGACGTTCTAACAGAAAATAGTGACTTGCCCGGGACTAAATTCCAGCATAGAGGCACTTGCCCGAGATTAAAACCGACTTGTCCCAGGCGTCGGGCATTCCAATTTGTACAGCCCTGTATCAAAAAGCATTGAAAAATTTGTGGTATCTTTATCATGCTACAGAAAACAATAAACAGACCACAAATATAGCATATTTTCTTATTTTTCCATGAAAACATATATTTGTATTTCAATCGAATTGTCTCCAAGGAGACAATTCTAATGCAATACCAAGATGTGTTTTCATTTAGAAGCAAACTATTCAATAAGTGCAGTATGCTGATGTGTAAACAGTACTAGTGTGATTCTATTTGACACAATTAAAATGCTGAAATACCCAATTGCTTTAGAAATGATGGAGTAATAATACTCAATTACTATTGTTGATAACAGCATTACTGTATATCCAGATGTTAGCTGGGGTTTGTTTTACTGATGGAAAACCTGAATATTTTACTTATTTCTCACCGAAAGTATACGTTGTTACCAGTCATTGGAACCGTCTCGATGAGACAGTTAAAATGAGTGGTCACAACAATGTAGACTTTCATTGATAAATAAGAAAATTTAGGGAAAAAAAGTTAACAAATTTTTATACTTGCTATTTAGTATCACACAATGGGCTTATAAAGTAAGCATGTATGCGACAGTTAAATTGTCAGTACTGATAAATGATATCAATGGACATTGTGACTGCTTATACATTTGTAGGTAATTCAATTATATCTGGGTGGGTGGAAGGTGGGTGCAAGCGATGGGTAATTTAACGATCGGGGTTCATCCTTACCGGAATTCCGACTGGAGACTTGGTTTGGCCCTCACATACGTCTTTGGCATTTTGTATGTGACAGTTGAATCTGGTTATACCCCTTATGTCAGTATTAGGATTATTCGTAATCATATTTTAGGGGAAGGGACCAAGTGACTTTGGTGTGGTATGGACCTGGCACCAGGTCAGGTTATTCTAATTTCAGGGCTGAATATATTGTTTCTCGATGTAAATATTCAGTTCTGATTTTGGAATTTTCCCCCCAATGCAGCAGGTTAAAACGGGATCGAACCCGTTTGCCCGGCCTTACATGACCTTAGCTGTTGATAGGCCGTTAAACACCAATAAACAAACAAACAAACAAACAAATCAATTATATCTGGTCCCATTATATATCTAACAACATTAGACACAAGACTGAGCACAGCTCCGCTTGAGCCTATCCTCCAACTCAATGACAGTTTAAACGATGATCCTGTGTGTATACATAAATCATGTGCAAACGCGGTGCTCAGTCTCGGCTATTCAAACTTCCTGATTTCCGGCATGAGAATATATTCTCAGAACTTTCTATCATCCAGGGCTCCAGATAAGGAATTAGTAATTGACTAGTGTTTCTGAAGCAATTGGGTATTTCAAAATTTTAATTGTGTAAAATAAAATTACTAATGTTTACACATTAACAGACAACAATTATTGAATAGTTCGCTTCAAAATGAAAACATGTCTTGGAATTTCATGAGAATTGTCTCCAAGTAATGAAATACCAAGATGTGTTTTCATGGAAAATAAGAAAAATATGCAATATTTTTGGTCTGTTTCTGGTTTTCTGCAGCACGATAAAGGTAACACAATTTGTTTATTGCTTTTTGATACTCGCTACTTCTGATTTCAATTGGGTTTTTGCCAATTTTAATTGGGTATTTAAGCAAATACGCAGCTTATCTGGAGCACTGATAATCACAAACCATGATCAGATTGTCTGGGTATCTAATGTCACAAAAGCGAAATGTCCCGTTTTGATATGGCAAGTCACGTATACACATCTCACAGTGGGTATGTAGGTGGATACTTGATCAGTCGATCTTACAGTGTTTTGAGCAGTATTTCCGGATGTACATACATGTACTGGGATGGTTACTTAATTTGCATTTCTGAGACTGTTGAATAATGGAATTTGCATTTATCAGTTGTGTGGGGGTATATTTTGAATGAATGATGCAAGTCATACAATCATGAGCCAACTTAGACTAAGGAAAGGCTTAATGAGTGTTTCTGACTGACTGGTCATGTATACATTCTGTTACCGGTAACTTTGCAAGACATGGTCAGTCTCAGCCCCAGATTTGTGTATTTTGCGCATTTAGTTTTGCTGAATACAGGGCTCCAGATAAGGAATTAGTAATTGAGTATTGTCGCTAGTATCATTTAATTCTGAAGCAATTGGGTATTTCAAATTTTTGATTGGGTAAAATAAAATCACACTACTGTTTGCACATCAACAGATATAGTTAGCATAGCGTCAACAAATATATGCTGTGGTATATGAAAATATATCATTTAGTCTCTGAATTACACCATTTGCAAAAATGAAAACAAAATCAATGAGTTTGAAATTGGGGTGTACATACTCTTCAACTCGTGTCACCCCTAAGTAACTGGAATGGATTTTGATATGTTAATTTTTCAATCAATTCAAACCGTCACAAAATGATTTTCAGACTATCCATTTATGAAAATGGGGTGTTTTTGTTCTTAAAAATTACTTGCAAAAAGTGCAGATCCTGATGAGACGGCTTGTCACGAGCCGGCTCATCTGGATCTACACTTTTTGCCAATGCCACTATACAGAGCTGGTGATGTTGAAAGGGTTAATGTGAAAGATCCCTCACATTTTCTATTCTCCTATATGACTTCTTTACCATATGATAGATGGGGTTGAAACGTTACGTACATGTTTATCATCATCCATATTTTCATTCCATGCCCCACACATGCTCCCCATAGGCCAAGGTCAATTGACTTTGAAATTTCCTGTTCAGTAGATGCGGGCAGTCATTTCTCCATTCTCCAATAACTTCATTTACTGTATCAACTATGCATGTTTATCATCATCCGTATTTTCATCTCCAGCCTGACCCATTGCTCTCTCCATGCCCAAGGCCAACTTATAATGAAATTTCCAGTTCAGTAGATTTTGTAAATTTTGTGTGATACAGAAAAAATCAACATTATTCAGTGTTCCAGATAAGGAATTAGTAATTGAGTATTTTCACTCCATCATATTTGAGCTAAGCAATTGGGTATTTAAATATTTGAATTGGGTAAAATAAAATCACACTACTGTTTACACATCAACAGACAGCAATTATTGAATAGTTTGCTTCAAAATGAAAACATGTCTTGGCATTTCATTAGAATTGTCTCCTTGGAGACAATTCTAATGAAATACCAAGATGTGTGTTCATGAAAAATAAGAACAATTATCTATATTTGTGGTCTGTTTATTGTTTTCTGCAGCATGATACAGGTACCACAAATTTGTTATTGCTTTTTGATACTCGCTACTTCTGATTTCAATTGGGTTTTTGTCAATTTTAATTGGGTATTTACGCAAATACGCAGCTTATCTGGAGCTCTGTTTATTGGTAATAGACTTTCCCCCAGAATAACTGAAAAGGGCACCTTCCCCAAATCACAGCTTCCTAATACTATTCAGTAGAAGATGACTCAAATGGGAGCCAATCAGATGACTGATGTCGTCATATCATGAATTAAACATGCAATTTCTGGACCAGTCCGGTCACTTAATATTTGACATAATACTTGGCCATCTCATCGTAATTGCTTCTATTATCCACATTGATAGCTGGCGACTTAGATTGGGATTGTCAGTCTGGGCCAGATGACTCCACGATTTGTCACTTCTGAGCTATAGTCCACCAATCATTGTAGGTGGAGGTGTATTTTTGTCATTTGTGAAGTAATTTTTGTTGGCGTTCAATTGACCTAATAATTGAACAATGAGACATACCAGCAATATAACGTTTTAGGGACTGAGTCAGCAGCAAATTACTGATACTTGGAAATTGGTGCTGGTAATGATCGTACCTAGTTATTTCCCTTTGCATTTATTTATACAAATCCGGTCCAAATTGTATGTTTTAGGGCCTAATTGCATGGTTGTTGTGTAAAAGAGTCATTATGGCGATTTTGACTACGGTCGATCCAGGTCATTCTATATTATGTCTGCACAATCTGACCTGGTAATGCATTATTTGCCAGATTCCTATTTTCACACTTGTTAAGGTTATTGCAAACAGTGTAGACTCAGATCAGACTGCACAGGTGTGCAGTCTGATCTGGGTCTACCCTGTTCGCAGTCTTTATTTTTGCACTATTCAGCAAGATGCTAAAATAAAACGTAGGACTGTATCTCTATAAATAGATTTGACAAGGGAAATAACTGGCTACGATCCCTCTTTAATAGCTCAACAGAATGCTATGTAACCCAAATAATAACCAATAAACCAACATGGTATCCATTTTGTGGATGATTGGAGATTATTTTTACCTCCGCCATTCTTCAAACTCACAACCTTCCACCATGCCTAGCGGTCAAAGTGAAAAAACATTTGTTCACTTGCTCCGTGACAATTCCAGCTATACACAGGCTCCAGATAAGCTTTGTGTCTAAAGCGTACTATATACCCCTATTTCAAAATCATTGCGTATTTTACAAATGGATTATTGCTTTTATTCATTACTAAATAGGGAACAAATGATAAAAAAGTATAACAAATTTAAACATTCACTTATTTGAGCTGCAAAAAGCAAACACTTTGCTTTTTGCAGCTCAACTAAGTGAATTTTCAACTTTATGACAGTATTTTCACTCTCAATTTGAAAATCAATGCGTATTTTCACATTGATGTGTGTATTTTGTACTCCCACCTTTCATAATCAATGCATATTCAGCTAACCTCCTAGGTGGTTTAGAGATGTTCCACTGTAAATTAGTCATATGCCAATTCTGATACGTATTTGCGTTATTATGCAATTGTTAACATACATCAACATCTGAGATACATGGCCAAGAACTCATCAAAAATAAGATCACAATGTTGTCTTGGTGTTCGGTTTAGAGAGGTTCCACTGTAGATATATTTTATTAATTGTCAATTTCAGCGCGTATCGGCCGTATGAAGCTGATAAAGGCCGATCTGGACATAATGTTGAAGAACACGATTCCTCGACGCAAAGGGTCTCGCAACTTGTTTCGCTCTATGCATAATAAAGGTAAGTACTTTTAAGCCATTTATAAGTTTTATAGCCATTGTATTCGGTGATTTTTCAAATGTTAAATAGCCCCGTGCAGGCACCGGGGCGGGATTAACTGATCCTGAGAATAGTGCTGCAGTAGCCATTGCTTGTCGTAAAAGGCGACTAAACTGGCTTAACGATTGGGTTCATACTTTCCGGAACCCACTATACCGGATTTGGCCCTCGTGTACATTTTTGGCTTTCTTGTATGTGAGAGTTGAGTCAGGCTATTCCCCATATATAAAAGTAAGATTAGCACTAATCCTATTACTTTTAGGGGATGGGATAAATGATGCTGGTGTGGCGAGGGCCTGGCACCAGATCAGGTTGTTCTAATTTCAGGACTGAATATATATTTTGATTGTAAATATTGAGTTCTGAAGTTGGGATTTACCCCCCTTGGACAGGTGGACACGGGACACGACCCCGTTGACCCGTCTGCGTGTAGACTCCCTGAGGCTTGTACCTCTATGTCAGAAAAGCGGACGTTAAACCCTATTCACTCACTCACTCACTCAAATGTTAAATAGAAGGTTATTCTTTAACCCGTTCAACACCATGGGACTGACGAGCCGTCTCATCAGGATCTGCACTTTTTGCAAGTAATTTTCTTATTTTTGAGAACAAAAACACCCCCTTTTCATAAATGGAAAATGAAAATCATTTTTTGACAATTGGATTGGTAGGAAAATTTATATCACATATAACATATCACAGTTATTGAGGGGTGAAAGAGTTAAACAAAAATTTAGGGAAAAAAATCAGAAGTTTTTTACGCTCCTGTTTCATTAGAACCAGGAATCATACACTGTTTGGACTGCGTGTCCGTGGGTTAACCCATTAAAGACGGGATACACTTATGGTAGTATGAAACTTTTTTTGGGGAAAAATCCTATTTTCTCCATTTCATCTCGAAAGTATATGTTGTTACCACTCATTTGAACCGTCTCGACGAGACTGTTCAAATGAGTGGTAACAACATATACCTTTATGGAGAAATAAACAAAAGAATGAGATTTTTCCAATAAACATTATTGTATCCTTAGACTGAAATGGGTTAAGAAGTTTGCCGGAGTTTCTCCAGTCTGCCACCGGGGACATTCGCATACCGACAGGCCACATTTTCTTGTTTCCTACCCATGCGGTCGCTGTGCTCAAGGTCAAATGACTGACAGTCAGCTGGTGACCAAATTGACAGAATATGAGTGGACTTGGGAGATAAACGGTTATCCAGGAAGATAATATCCCTAGTTCTATGGTGTATACCAAAGTCTGAATTCCTTTTACAGCAGGTATATAATAATAAGTAATAGGCCAGGGCTCCAGATAAGTTGTGTGTCTAAAGAGTATTATATGCCCTGATTTAAAATTCAATGCATATTTTACTTTTATAAATTCATTATTGATTTTCGTCTCGCCTGCGAAAGCGAAAAGCGAGACTAAGGTTTTGCTTTTCCGGAGTCGTCGTCGTCATCATTCAATGTTAAGTTTTCTTGTTACGGTCATTACTTCAACACCTTATCAGCTACAGTCATCAAACTTTATACATACGTTTACTATGATATGTAGATGAATATAGGACTATTCTCAGGGGGGGGGGGGGGGGGGGGGGGGGGGGGGGGGGGGGGGGGGGGTGGGGAGGTAGAGGGGGGGGGGGTCAAGGTCAAGGCCCCAGGGTCAAGGTCAAGACGGAACAAGGCGAGACATTTGATTCCGCGGGATTCTTGTCTTCCTTATTAAATAGGGAACACATGATAAAAATTCACTTATTTGAGCTGCAAAAAGCAAACACTGTTTGCTTTTTGCAGCTCAACTAAGTAAAATGTCAACTTTATTACAGTATTTTCACTACTCAATTTGAAAATCAATGCATATTTTCACATTTCTGTGAGTATTTTGTGCTCCTTCATTTGATAATCAGTGCATATTCTGCTAAAATAAGTAATAAGTGCTTAAAATACACCAGTACGCACCTTATCTGGAGCACTGATAGGCACACATTTATGACAAAAGGAGGAATCTTGCGACTAAAATGTTCGTAAGTGCAAATTTGGAATCGTCTGGAAAGTTCAATTGGTGGATTTACATTTATTGAGCATAGGCTGCTTATGCAGCCTATGCTCAATAAATGTAAATCCAATAATTGTTTACAAGAAAACATTGTTAATGTGAAATTTACAGACTATCATAGGTTTACACTTACGAACATTTTAGTCGTACAAAGTTTAGTGAAACGACCCCCTAGTGTAGTAATACACTTGCCATTAACCCTTAGACCGCTACAAACAACATAGTCGTCGCCTATTGCTTTTATATCTTGCCGTATTTCTCAATAAAAACATGGTTTGACAGCACTTCAGAATCATTTCCAATGGAAATGATTCTGAAGTGCTGTCAAAGCATGTTGTAAATTATTCTAAAGTGCTGTCAAAGCATGATTTTTATGATAAAAATGGAAAATAGAAAATAAACAGACGGCAAAAAATTAAGAAGGGTTAAAAAGATTATTATTGGTGTTTTGTAGCACCATTATTTTTTATTGAAAATAAATGCAGGTGGTACCGTATTATCGTTTCACAACTAAAAAAGCAGTATGTTTCACAATGTGTGCTTCGTGGTGTAGAAATAGCGGAAAATCCGTACAAAATTATCTCCCCTGTTTATCACAGCCTGCGATAATATTTAGTAGAATAAAACACAAGCTTCTTGGGAATTGATCAAATATATACCGTGGGACCTCCCTGAACCGGGCACCAAGAAAGCACATGTCATCGTATTTTACCGAGTTTCTTGTTCAATTGTCTCGGGTGATAATGTCTGTTCGTGATCGCATAGCACACAACTTTGGCTCAGAATGATCCAATGCCTGGTTTACAGTGAAATCTCTCTAAGCCGGACACCCTGGGGACCTCCCAATATCATCTCGGACAGACCGCCTTTAAGGGTGGGCAAACGTTACATACTTTCCAATTAGTGCTCCAGATAAGGAATTAGTAATTGAGTATTGTCACTCCATAATCTCTGAAGCAATTGGGTATTTCAAAATATTAATTGGGTAAAATGAAATCCCACTACTGTTTACACGTCCACAGCCAGCAATTATTGAATAGTTTGCTTCAAAATGAAAACATGTCTTGGCAAATGCCAAGATTTGTTTTCATGGAAAATAAGAAAAATATGCTATATTTGTGGTCTGTTTATTGTTTTCTGTAGCATGATAAAGGTACCACAAATTGTTTATTGCTTTTTGATACTCGCTACTTCTGATTTCAATTGGGTTTTTGACAATTTGAATTTAAGCAAATACACAGCTTATCTGGAGCTCTGCACAATTTTCCCATGTGCTGTGACCAGAGGATCGATACTATACTGGCTGTCTGAACTTAGTAATTCTGGATCGGAAGGTTTGTTTTCGTTTGGTTACCTTAATGGGTTATTTAAGCTGTGAATGGATTTGTTGACTTTTGTAGACCCAATAGTAGGCATATTGGTGCATCAAGTATTTTAAACGGGCCGTTTACGGAGAAAAATGGGCCTTACACCATTTATGACCAGTGCAGATCCTGATCATCATGTGTTCTTACAGTCAGAGGTTGAGAACGATCATTATATAAACCATGTTCTGTTGACAGAATTGCGACCAGCGTTACGAGGTCCTGAGGCGAATGCGCAGTCTGATCTGGGTCTACGCTGGTCGCAAATGCCGTAAACTGCCATTTTTTTGGTGTATTTAAATTTTGGCAAATATTGGAATTCAATGTGTAAAATGCACCATTTCAAATTTTCAATAGTAAATATTATTTTATTTGTTTGGGCCAAATACAAACAAGTAGATTAGCTAGCTATTTGAATGATGTGGCGTTGGGGTCAGCGGTTTAGTTAGCTATCCCTGAGTCAGGAGGTCATGTGTTCAAGACTGGATGTAGACCCTTGTTTGCCAATGATAATTTGTATCGTATCCTGTGTTTCTATCAAGGAAGTTGCATTCCTCGCCAATTTCCTTCTAGATTTATACATATTATCTGATTTGGTTTTAGAATTTCAAATATATATTTTTTTGTTTATTCAGATAATTATTTCTGCTTGGTTGTGTGTGCGCGTGAAAACCAAGAAAAATTAGTTCTCAATCTGTTGTTTTTTGGTGTGTTAACGCTTTTAATTACCTTATATCTCTGCAATTGTAGTCCTATTACTTTAGACTTTCTATCTTTGTTTATCATCATGCATATTTGTTTCGCCTGCTTGCGGAAAGTGTGATATAGTCGGCACATTGGCGTACAGATGTCCGTCCATATGTACGTGCGTGCGTCCTGGTTAAAGTTTTGGGTTCAAGTTTTTTTTTGGTTTTTCAGTATACTATCAATGCCTCGGCAGGCACGACATGCAGGCTGTGGCCATCTAGTTTCATTCTAAGTCACATCCATGTGTCCTACAAGCCGGGAAAAGACGATTAAATGCCTTGGCAGGTTCGAAATTTATTTTTCTCGAAATGCATTATGTCATATAGAACTAACGACTGCATTGCATATATTTGATGATTAAAAGTATGCAGAATTATTATACTGAATTTATTACATCATCACAGCCAAAATGGCTGTGATAATGTAATAAATTCAGTATAATAAAAATTAATACATTTATCCTAAAATTGAAAATTTCTCCCTCAAAGTATACTTTGCGAGGAAAGTATACTTTGCAAAGTTGATGAAATGGGCTACTGGTTTGGTCCTCATGTACGTCTTTGGCATTCTTGTATGTGAGAGTTAATTCTGGTTATACCCCTTGTATGAGTAATACAATTATTCCTAATCCTATTACTTTTAAAGGATGGGGGCCAAGTGACTTTGGTGTGGTATATATGGACCTGACACCAGGTGAGGTTATTCTAATATCAGGGCTGAATATACATGTATATTTATTTCGATGTAAATATTCCATTCTGATTTTTGGAATTCCCCCCCAATGCAGCATATTAAATGTGGGATCAAACCTGTTGGCCCGGCCTTAAATGACCGTAGCTGTTGGTAGGCTGTTAAACACCATGAAACAAACAAACATCAATGTAAAACTAAGCCTCATGATTAACTAAAGATATCCTGCAATTCCACGGATGTTATTCAAAGGGAAGTAACTTGTGATATTGTCAAGTTTGATAAACTAATTATGAGCCCTATCTATCTATACAAGTGTCAATACATTAGACTCAATAATTATCAATAATTTAACCTGTCACCCCTACGTTACTGACATAGACTATTTCATGTTACTTTAAGACTAGTTGTTCCATTATACAGAAAAAGGGGTCATTTTGTAAAAAATGAAAAATGCCCACAAATGGTGCAGATCTTGATGAGACGGCTGGTTACGAGCTGGCTCATCATGATCTACACTCGTCACTGTTTGCAAGTATCAGAAAAGAGGTCTCTGCTGCTGAAAAGGTTAAATCACAGGAAGTAAAATTATTTTGCAATACATCGATTATATTCTGGCGATAAAGCAGGTTTTCAGTTTCTACAATGTGTATATATTTGACATTATATTTACAATTCAATGTCATAATCGCCTACATATACCTTAATGAATATCTTCACATTTTTGTGGTTAGCTTCTCCCAGGGTTTGCATAGAGAACTTAGATAAAAATGCTATACAAATATACCACGTATTGCTGAATATTATTTTGGACACGCATACAGCTACATAATTTCGCCAAGGCCATTTGGTGGGATGAAAAGTACACTTTCTATATTTAGCTAAAAAATCTGAAAATAATGGAACACCGTAATGATTCTAATAGACACCACTGACTCCAAAGACCTGCAGGGTGGGCATTTAATAGAGACAAGTGGTAATGAGCGAAGGGGAAAATGATAAAATATACAATTTACAACTGTCAACAGAACGAAGGGACGTACGTTAGTTGAACGTCTGTCTACCAGACTTCACTGTACTGTCTGTCAGTTTATGGACATTTTGGATCAAGATGTTTCGGCCAGCTTTCGGTCATTATAGTACAGTCGGTAAAACGGTTAAACTACTGATAATATATATATGATATGAAATCAACGTCAATCATTAATGGTGATCAGATTAACGCGAACATTTACACACGTTTCAGTGCCATTGTTTAGAAGCAAAGTATCCTTTGAGGGAGAAATTTTCAATTTTATGATAAATTTATTAATTTTTATTATACTGAATTTATTACATTATCACAGCCAATTTTGGCTGTGATAATGTAATAAATTCAGTATAATAATTCTGTATGCTTTTAATCATGAAATATATGCATTTGTTAGTTCTATATGAAATAATGCATTTCAGGAAAAATAAATGATTACTCCCTCAAAGTATACTTTGCTAGTAAAGGATACTTTGCAATGTTGATGAAATAGGCTACAGAACAATCCATATTTATTTTTGCTCATCTCTTAGGAAATTTCGGCCAACAATCCAACATTATGTCAATTTGACCTATATACAAAATATGTGAGATGCTTTGAAAATGTTGTCCCCGTAACCGCGTCAATTCTGATCGCCCAGCATTTGTGCAAATAGCTACTGCTGATGAGGAAGTGACTGTGACGCTGGAAACACTAAAATTTCGCTTTCGTGTAAGCGAAAGTAGTGCTTTTTCTCTGATTTTCAAGGAATTTGCCTTCGAAATACTGGAAAGAAAAAAATCTAGTTGGACAGTTTGCTCCGATTTTGTTCCAAGTGTGCACTGGGCGTTTATTAAAGGCACTAATTTCGTGAAAATTAGCCAAAATATTTTCAACGTCAAAACTGGGGGGTGCGCATGGGTGTCTATTAGAATCATTATAGTATGCACAACATGGTGCAATATCGATATTAGCAGTCAAACCCTTTCCCTGTTTTGTGATATTTCGACTCATCCAAATCCAAAACATCTGAATAAAAGAATCAAATGCTGGGTCAAATGATGGTTAAATTATCTGATAGAGATAAGCAATTTCTCCTTTTCACACAATGTTTTCTAAAGACATCTTCTGCAGAGGCGTGAAAAGTCGTTTCTATCAGGGAAAGGGTTAAGGCATATGAATAGTTTGCAACATTTTCACTTTTTTTTTATTATACCCCGACAAACAAAGTTTGTTGGGGGTATATAGGAGTCAGCTTGTCGGTTGGTCGGTTGGTCTGTCGGTCGGTCTGTTGGAAATTCCCTTCCTCTCTTTATCTTCTACACCGATGCATGGATTATCAAATGGCTTGGCAGAAATGTTTCTCATGATGAGAAGGTGTGTCGCGATCAATAACCATGCACCTACGTCCAAGGTCAAGGTCACAGTTGAAGGTCAAAGGTCAAACCTATTTAAATTCCCTTCCGCTCTATATCTTCTACACCAATGCATGGATTATCAAATGGCTTGGCACAAATGTTTCTCATGATGAGAAGGTGTGTCACGATCAATAACCACGCACCTACATCCAAGGTCAAGGTCACAGTTGAAGGTCAAAGGTCAAACCTATCGAAATTCCCTTCCGCTCTATATCTTCTACACCGATGCATGGATTATCAAATGGCTTGGCAGAAATGTTTCTCATGATGAGGTGTGTCGCGATCAATAACCACGCACCTACGTCCAAGGTCAAGGTCACAGTTGAAGGTCAAAGGTCAAACCTATTGAAATTCCCTTCCGCTCTATATCTTCTACACCGATGCATGGATTATCAAATGGCTTGGCACAAATGTTTCTCATGATGAGAAGGTGTGTCACAATCAATAACCACGCACCTACATCCAAGGTCAAGGTCACAGTTGAAGGTCAAAGGTCAAACCTATCGAAATTCCCTTCCGCTCTATATCTTCTACACCGATGCATGGATTATCAAATGGCTTGGCACAAATGTTTCTCATGATGAGAAGGTGTGTCGCGATCAATAACCACGCACCTACGTCCAAGGTCAAGGTCACAGTTGAAGGTCAAAGGTCAAACCTATTGAAATTCCCTTCCGCTCTATATCTTCTACACCGATGCATGGATTATGCCCAGGGTCAAGGTCAGACTTGATGCGTAACGCTCGGCTAAATGGCTTATAGTCAAAACTGCCTCGTTTTCTTTGGCTGCCAGTGGGGTTATTCGTGTGCCGACAGGCCACATGTCTAGTTTCTCTAGGAAAGTATATGTAGCACCACCGTTTGAAATGTCTCGAAGAGATGGTTCAAATGGTGGTCACGACATTTACATGTGATGAGAATATAGAAAATATATTGACCAAAATGTTGCATTCTCCCCTTCATTTGCATATCATATTAAATGTGGATGGACATGATTGTACATGCATCTCATTTTCCTGTAATTAACTGCATGATAATCAACATTTGAGATACTGCCAAATTATAATATGGTTCAGTAATCTGATAAAAACATGTTTCTTGCATATGTGATGAATGAAGTCCCAGACAAGTTGATATTCTTGTACATATTCTTGTCCCCTCGCCGATAGGCAAGAGGGGATATAGCGTTAGACTCCCTGTTAGTCCATGTACGTACGTGTATTACATTGTACGTGCGTACGTTAGTAACACTTAATTTGTCATTAATTTATGAACCATTTCACCGATTGTGATAATATTTGGCCACACTGTGTGTCTATGGATGGTGTTGTTGATGGATTGTTTTGCATATGACCCACGTCCGACCGCTCAGGGTCACTGAGGACTTACGTTCACCTTGTTTGTAAGGCAAAAATATTTAAAAAAAAATATTAAAAAAAATTAATCTGGTCATCAGCCATATTTTCAATTTGCACATTCACACATATTACTGGCAAACTAAAAAGCCATGGTTTTCCTCTCTGGCACTCTGATAATGTTGTGAGCTTATAATTACTGGCGTTTCAGACACCCACTTGTTAATGACGTCTAATTATTGCTAATTATGGCCAAACCCAGCTCCTGTAGATTTTGGCCTTTCATCGTGAATTTTCAGGGAACTGACTGCATGGAACTTGGGGTATCCTGCATAAAATAACATACAGAGGTAATTGGGTAGATTAATTTATGTGGTAAAGGGCTTTCCACCTTTGATACGACCGACCGACCGACCGTTGATCCAGATATTTGAATGTTGTTAACCCATTTCATGCGGAGGAATTATTGTGCCATTTTGTTTGTGGAAAATCATAAATATTTTCTTTAAATGTGCTTAGAAATATGTCGCGACCACCATTTGAACCATCTCATTGAGACGGTTTAAAGGAGTGGTCGTAACATATACTTTCATTGAGAAATAACAAAAATTTAAATATAATATTAAAAAAATTCTTACCCATATTTCGTTAAACAGACGATAAACCTGTATTAGAATCAACACTGGCTCCGAGGTCCTGGGTGGGCGTTTAATAGAGGCAAATGTTATGCAGCGAAGGGAAAATGATAAAAATATACAATTTTTGTCCCGCCGCGGGACATAGGCATAGCTTTTCCGTCGTCGTCTGCGGCGTCAACATTTCACGTTAAGTTTTTGCGTTTAGCTCAGTTTACAGAAAACTATAACTCCTACGACCTCCATGCTTGGTATACATCAACACTGTGGTGTAACCATCTCACACAGAGGGAACCCATGTGACCTTCACCTACTTTTCATGGTTCATTGACCTACTTTTCACATGCATTCAAAGTTAAGTTTTTGCGTTTAGCTCTGTTCCTAAAACTTAGCGCTAAGGTTAATTCATTGTAGCTTCTGTTTCCCTCAATGGAATGCTTTAATATTCCATACATGCATTTGTAACAACATCCCGCATCATTCTACAGAAAGCCCATAATTCTACAGAAAGCCCATGGTGCCCGCTAACCCCAAAGGTCAAGGTCACTGACTTAGAAATTTATGTGTTTGGAAAAGTTAACGCTCAGTTTATGCTTTAATATTCCATACATGCATTTGTAACAACATCCCGCATCATTCTACAGAAAGCCCATCATTCTACAGAAAGTCCATGGTGCCCACTAACCCCAAAGGTCAAGGTCACTGACTTAGAAATTTCCGTGTTTGGAAAAATTAACACTCAGTTTATGCTTTAATATTCCATACATTCATTTGTAACAACATCCCGCATCATTCTACAGAAAGCCCATCATTCTACAGAAAGCCCATGGTGCCCGCTAACCCCAAAGGTCAAGGTCACTGACTTAGAAATTTATGTGTTTGGAAAAGTTAACGCTCAGTTTATGCTTTAATATTCCATATATGCATTTGTAACAACATCCCGCATCATTCTACAGAAAGCCCATGGTGGTCACTAACCCCAAGGTTATTACAAGCTCCATATATACTATCAAACTGCGCCAGGCGGGACATTTTGCTCCGCTGAGCTCTTGTCTTCTATCTGAACAAAAACATAACGAAGGGACGTTACTCTCAAACATCTGACCGACTTGATTGTAGTGTCTGTCAGTTTATGGACATTTTGGACCAAGACGTTTCGGCCCACTTTGGTCATTATGGTACACTCGGTAAAAATGTTTAAATACTGGTAATATATATATATATCAATACAGCGTCAATCATTAATGCTGATCAGATTTACGCCTATGGACGTTTCGGACTGTCAACGTTTCGGCCCGTGGACGTTTCGGTCCGTATAGGTGCGATTAATTTCGGCCCACGGCCACGTCCAGAACAAGACATATTTATTTTTGCTCATCACCTAGGAAATATCGGCCAACAATCCAACATCCATATTATATGAGATGGGTTTCAGATGCTTTGCAAATGGCATCTCAGTAACCATGTAAATTCTGATTACCCTGTGTTCGTGCAAATAGCTACTGCCGATGAGGAATTTACTCGGATTCCAAAAAAAGTTGAATTTCACTTCCGCTTTTGAAAGTGAAAGTAGCAATTATGTTTTTTTCCCTCCATTTTCATGGAAAAGCTGGAAAGAAAAGAAATCTAGTTGGACAATTGGCTCCGATTTTGTTTCAAGTTAGTACTGGGCCTTTATTAGAGGCACAAATTCATGAAAATCATTTTCAACATAAAATGTGGGGAGAGGTGGGGGTGGGCGTCTATTAGAGCATGGGTGTCTCTTAGAATGTTTACGGTATTAACAACAACTATCCAACAAAATCACTGCCTGTCCTACTTATAATCTAGCCATCCATCCTTCCATTTTATCAGGTAACCTGTCCTGTATTGATCTAATACGTACTGACTGATAACATATCAGGCATGACCTGATACAAACATCCGGATCACAAAGAAGTGAAAACTGACGTTGCATTGGTCAAATGACGTCACATGGCATTACCGAATGACGTCCGTGTAATGACGCAATGTAAACATGTCCGCGTTCTGTCCTGTCCATAGATGACGGCGTCATCTGTAGTTATTTTCGAGCATAACATGACCTGATAAGTATAATAGCAGGCTATACTGTCTTTTGATATCAAGTTTATCAGGCTCAGCTCGGAAACGGTAGGAATTCCTCGGCAAGCCTTGCCTGATAAACTTGATATCAAACGAAACTAGCCTGGTATTTAGGGGATAACCATGCTTTGTTTTTCGATTTGGAGCGGTATGTGGTTTTATGGTCTGTGAATCAGTTTTTAAAACTGATTCACAGACCATAAAACCTCACACATACCGCTCCAAATCGAAAAACAAAGCATGGTTATCCCCATTCTAATGCACCTAGTGTGCTCCCCGCTTTCTATAAACGTCGTAGCATATCACGAACAGTGATCTTTTTCATTACGTCAGCAGGTTGTTGTCGTCATATCGATAACCGCCTCACACCAAATGAATTTGAAGAAATTTAACTCTGCCGAAGAATATTCCCATTTCAAATAGAGATTAACGGGACTTTTTCTGATTTCAATTGACCAATCAGATGCGTGCTTTCTAGTTTCGGTGCATTAGAATCTCAATTTATCATGCATGATTAATAAGGAGCACGGCAAGGCCAGGAAAAGGGCAATTTCAGCACACAAAACAATTATATTTAACCCTTAGACCACTACACACAACACTTGTCGTTTCCTGTTGCTTTTATATCTTGCCTTATTTCTCAATAAAAACATGGTTTGACAGCACTTCAGAATCATTTCCAATGGAAATGCTTCTGAAGTGCTGTCAAAGCATGTTGTAAATTATTCTAAAGTGCTGTCAAAGCATGTTTTTGATGATAAAAATGGAAAATAGAAAATATACAGCAGACGACAATAAATTAAGATAGCGCTGCATGTAAAGGTTAATCTTACTTGAAAATGACATAATAGTGGTTGAATAATGATGATACTTGTAGATCAAATTGTAATAATGTAATTAAAAAATTGTAAAAAATATAAAAAAAATTAAATGTCAGCATGCTAAAATAGGCTGTAGGAACACTAATCATGTGATCCAGTCACAAAATAGGGTTCTGCCAACAAACCACTTGTATCACACTTGCATTTTTAAGTTTAGCATAGATTAATTTTAAAGGTCACACTCGATACACAAGCCTGAGTGTTATGTAACAAGCCACATTTTAATTCCATTTAAATCCATTTTTTTTTCTCTATTTTTTCGAAAATTGTAATTTTTTATCGCCAATTGTTTTATTTTTTTTGTAGTGGCAATTTTTTTTTTTTCCCCAGCGGAATCCCTGCTTGCTGATTGAAGGGAAATAGTACAATACAAGTACATTTATTTACTCAACTGAAAGGCTGAAACAATGTAGCTACTGGTCAGTCTACATGCCTCCTGTAGCCTATTTCATCAACATTGCAAAGTATACTTTAGTAGCAAAGTATACTTTGAGGGAGAAATTTTCAATTTTTTTAAAAATTTATTAATTTTTATTATACTGAATTTATTACATTATCACAGCCAATTTGGCTGTGATAATGTAATAAATTCAGTATAATAATTCTGCATACTTGTAATCATGAAATATATGCATTTGTTAGTTCTATATGAAATAATGCATTTCAGGAAAAATAAATGATTACTCCCTCAAAGTATACTTTGCTACTAAAGTATACTTTGCAATGTTGATGAAATAGGCTACTGATCTGTGTCTTCACTGGTGACATGCACATTCACTAATACCATTTTTTATTGCAAATCTGTCATAATCCTTTTCAAATATGTTTACGGTGTTATAAGTGAATTTGGTAAAGTGTTAGAAGCTCGAAATGTAAACAAAATATTCTCAGTTTTGTGAAGAACAACAATTAAAGGTGTCAGAACTTTATTGATGGGAATTTAGTGTTTGTTTGTCTTTCACATTATTGTGAATATGGTTATTTACCTTTAATGTTTAGTGGGTTATTGATATCTCTTTAAAAGGAAAGCAAGCAACACATTGTGGGTTTAGGAGAGCAAAACAAAATATTTGCCATGTTGCAGAATTTTATTTTCTTGTCAAAACTGTCGCGTCGCAATCTTTCGTCATTATTTTCAGAAAGCCACACACTTTTTGTATCCTCGTTTATTTCTCGTAATTTTGGGAATCTGGGTCATGCAAATGGAATTTGGAATTTATGTGACAAATTCTGAAAAAGATCAGCTTTAGAAGTCAAATTTAAATGAAATCTTTAATTCCAATTCATCTTCTAATTGTGAATTTAGCACTCATTGAGACTGCCATGTAATTACTATTGATCTAATCATATTATATAGCACAATCCCACATTGGTCACTTTTGACTTTTGGAAGTCTATGTGTGCAATGTGTATGCTGATAAAACGATTTGTATTTTATGTTTGTGATCAGTGTAGACACAGAACATCCATCCACATAATGGCTATAACCCCCCTTCCAAAACAAAATGAAAGAACAAAAAAAAAAAAGAAGAAAAATAAAATAATTGTGTGTATCCACCCATACAGAATCTACTTATACAAACTTATAAGTGGCTTATAAGTCAAGTATAAGCCACTTATAAGTGGCTTATACTTCACATATAGTTTTGTAAAAACTGGAGTAAGTGAGCTATAAGTATAAGTGGCGTATAAGTCCACATCAGGTAAACTTATAACTGGCCTATAAGTGGCTTATAAGTCTGGAAATACTTCTATGTCGCTTATAAGTACATGTATGCAATGTTCATACTCATAAGACATATACAAATGAGAACTTAGAAAATTTTAGACCTTAAAATTCTCACAAAAGTTGAAAAATGCCAAGTCCAAAATAAACGGCAAACAATGGGTATCAACATGTCCAGATTTAAGAGTGCTTCATCATGCACCAAAAAAAAAAAAATAAAAAAAATAAATACAATATGTTTCATCCACAACTTGTTTTCTGGATTTAGATTTGCATTTTTACAATGTTCATTTATATTTGGACCGTGTCTCACATGGTGGAGATATGCGCGACACAAGTTGAAAATCGCAACTTTTAACTAAGTCAAGCGCCGTAACTCTGTGGATACTGGATGAATCCGCCTCTAAACACACATGTGCGCATGTTCACATGATGACAAGTATTTGTGCAAAGTTTCTTGACTCTTAACTCGAATACTCAAATTTTGTGACGGAAAGTGAGTGAGTATTGGTGTTTAACAGCCTATCAACAGCTAAGGTCATTTAAGGCCGGGCCAACGGGTTGGACTATCCCACATTCAACCTGTTCCATGAATCCCAAAATCAGAACTCAATATTTACATAACTATATATTCAGTCCTGAAATCAGAATATCCTGACGTGGTGCCAGGTCCATGCCGCACCAGAGTCACTTAGCTCTGCCCCAAAGTAATAGCATTAGCTATGAGATTATTACTTCTTAATGGAGCATAACAGGATTTAGCTCTTAAGTACAGGGGGGCATGTAAATGAGGGCCAAACCATGTAGGTCGGCATTCCGGAAAGGATGAACACCGATTGTTCAATTATCCTTCATTTACTCCCAGCCAACCACCCACTGTGATGGACAGACAGACAACCAATCCATGGAGGAATGGGGGAGACAGAATTCATTCAGTATTTTTTTTATATCGCACAAGATACTAGTAGTATTTTCAACCTCGCGTATGACGTCCAACATCCAATATCAGGGGACATAACTCATAACGCTCACATGAATACAGGTATGAGTACAGTAATTAATGTAGGTTTCAGCACAGTAATACATACACTACATCGCCTGTCTGTTTATATGATGAAATTTAGCTCTTTGTAGGACCATTAAAGACGTTTCCTACGTAGTTTCTGCGTATCCAGACATCTGACCCTATATTTGACTCGGTTTGAATATTGCGATTGCTGATTGGTAAAGACTGTACAATACCTGAATGGAGTCGGTCCGTTTTGAATGCGCAGAAACTAATGTATGGAAACGCCTTTAAGTTTAAATGCAAGCAGTGTAAACTTTTGACGACATAGTAGTCATGTACATTAAGCTATCATTAACCCATTACATTCTGATGTATGTAAATTTCAGAAAATGTTTTTAATATTTTCCTCATTTCACAAGGGAAGTGCATATTGTGGACATACACTTGAATGGTCACATCATATTACTTATGTGCAGATTAATAACAAAAACATTTTATGTTTATTGTCAGCAAAATTGGTATACATGTATTCATAATCTAATGGGTTAATGAAACTAGTACTACCTGCTGGGGATACATCACAAACGTACCACATGGTTGGAAAAAAGTAAAAAATGACTGCCCGACTAAACATTAAGGTTAACCAAATAATGTAATATACACTGTAAACATGTACAATGAATGAAAGGCATTGTTTTATGTGGCCTTATGTATGTATTATATCTCCACTGAATGACATAATAAAGGCTAGTCCTGTTCAATGAAGTTCGGCATTTTACAGACATACACTAAATCTTTCCTGTCTTGCAATTCTACAAAAACGCACTTGTACAACACAGATTCCAGAGGTACAACATGAAGTCTTTCTGAAGTGTTGGACTTAAATACCTTGATAAAATGAACATCTGCTCCAGATACATTGTCTTTCGACAGCTTATACTGCGATCCATCAGAATGCTCTTCAAATGTATCCACTAAAGCAACATTTCTGGTTTTACATGCACAATATTTAGAAATGCGACCATGCTGTTCACAGAAAGGGTAAAGTTGTAAATAGAAGGCTACTAGACCAAATTCCACTTTCCCACTACTATGGGTGTAAGCAATACAATAGCTGTTTCGAGCCAAAACTCGCTTATATAATTTTGAATGAAAAATTTCATTGTCAATTCTTATTCTGTTGAATGTTATATACAATATTGGAGCATGATTAAGAAATTGAGACACCGCTATCAATTCTGATGCATTCAATATTGCTTTTTTTGATCCGCCAACCATATAAATATTATCTTGCAAGTGTGTATCATTTCGTTTCAATGTTCCTTTCATATTTTGATACAATATCTCTTCTGGTGTTCCTGGTTCCAAAAAACTTTTTTGTATATAAGGCAAATTCTGCATAAGATTGACAGAGTCCACAATTTGAAAATCCACATTCTGAGTGCCATTAAACAACTTCAGTATGGTTCCATTAGCATTTTCAAATGGAAAACAAGAGTATGCCCATAAAGGGCCCATGTCCATTACCATTTCAGGGAAGTGTAACAGTTGATGCATGTTGCAAGTCATATATCTGTCACCATATAGGGCAGCGAACAAACAGCAGAAATTGGTGAGCAATGCATCAGACTTGTTGATGTCATCTACTGATATACTGTCTTGTAACATTAAATGTATTGCATTCACAAATAGAAGAAAATGCTGGTAGTACTCTTCACTTTGAATATCTTTCAAGATCGGAAGCGAATAATACAACAACCATGATCTGAGTTCCGATGCCTTCCAGTATTTTAAATGTTCTTTAATGGAACGAGGCAATCTTGCAATATTATTTGGAGGTTTAATAAACTTGAGTCGTTTGTCAACCAACTCGACATATGACGAAATGGAGAAGGATTCCTTACTATGTTCAAGAAGAAACCACAGTGACATTAATAACTTTGTTACCCCTAATAACACACCGTGCATGTAATCAATGCAGGTTCCTGAAACTAAATTGTAAAAAGAGAGACATTGTAAGAATGATGGTCCCTTGATGCCTCGACATGGTTTATTGTTCTGAACGGCATTCACAGAATCTGCTAGGTTGCCTTCATGTGTCCGTGTTGGACCATTTGGGTTTTCTGGATCAAATGGAAATGTATGAACATGTCCTCTCGCACTTGTCTTGCACGTTTCACCAGATTGTAAGCATTTGCAACATCCATATTTGCCATTGAATTGCATTGTATTGCAAACAACGCTTCTTGCTGGCAGGTCTGCAGTTCCACCGATGACAATAACTTTGCATGTAAATGGTTTGGGGTGTCCTAAATTTGTTGGATCTATAATTGTAATTCCTGTTGTTTCCAAGTCGTTTAATGTTTTTATAAATGGTTCTGTATATGACAGCATGGTAGGCTTCTTTGGTCCAAACCAAAGCCCACCAAGTATCATGTTGTCTGGAGAACACCTTTTGGTATACGGTAACTCATTAATTTGGAAGAAAAGTGGCCAAAGAGACATGTTAGATGATTTGAAACAAGGTACACCATCTGTATTCCACAATAAAGATAAATTATGAGGGCTATGGAGTATTTGTCCTTCTTCTGACAGTCTCGTGTACACGTTTCCATCATATATATCCTCAACAGAATGTTGCTTCTTTTTCTTTCGGGTAAAACGATGCTGTATATCATAATAAAATGATGGTCTTGCAAACAATGATTTGATTTGCTCAGCAATCGGTATTTCAATAAAATGGGAAACTGACGAACTTCCAGAAATGTCATGCCCACATTTGGTATTGGGGCAAATACCAGTTATCAAATGTTCTTCACTAATGATAATATGACAAAGGCTGCAATATTTGTGTACTTTCAATGGGTGCTTAATATTCTGAAACCATTTCTTAAAAGATCTAATTGACTTGACAATCACATTCCCAATAGGGCAGTGTAAACTTATCAGGTTGAGTAAATCAACAAGACCTTCACCAGTTAAGGAATATTTCAACATAAATGTTATAATCAGCAACATACTGGCCCCTACTTTTAATCTTGAACCCGGAAATACAGGTTCATCACCACTGTCTTGTGCTTTGTTTTCATAGTTCTCATTACTCTCTGCCAAATCCTCGGTATCACTGTTTCCACATGATTCTGTGTCGATCTGGCCCCGTGAAGGCACCGGGGCGGGATCAACTGATCCTGAGAATAGTGCTGCAGTAGCCATTGCTTGTCGTAAAAGGCGACTAAACTGGCTTAACGATTGGGTTCGTACTTTCCGGAACCCACTATACCGGATTTGGCCCTCGTGTACATTTTTGGCTTTCTTGTATGTGAGAGTTGAGTCGGGCTATGCCCCATATATAAAAGTAAGATTAGCGCTAATCCTATTACTTTTAGGGGATTGGATAAATGATGCTGGTGTGGCGAGGGCCTGGCACCAGATCAGGTTGTTCTAATTTCAGGACTGAATATATATTTTGATTGTAAATATTGAGTTCTGAAGTTGGGATTTACCCCCCTTGGACAGGTGGATATGGGACTCGACCCCGTTGACCCGTCTGCGTGTAGACTCCCTGAGGCTTGTACCTCTATGTCAGAAAAGCGGACGTCAAACCCTATTCACTCACTCACTCACTGTGTCGATCTCACAGTTTACTTGGTCCCCTAGATATAGTTTTTCAGGTTCAGAATCAAATTCAAGATCATGCTCTTCCTCGTTACAAGTGTCAGTATCAAAGTCTATGACTTGATCACCTTGCTCATCAGAATCAAATTCAACATTTGTTGCACAATTATCATAGTTATCTTGCATTGAGGCACCATTTTCATCTGACTCTCCACTAGGATGGAATGACGGTAATTGTTCTGCTTGTCGTCTTTCAAGAACATGCATCTCTGAAGTTGCAGGAGTGTCATTGGAATGCTCTTTCATGTCTGTAAAGGCAACACAAACATTTTAAGTCACATAATCATGATAATGTAATGTATTTCTTATTCCTTTTCACATGTTTTGGCAGCTAGTCAGCCTAGTGTATTATAATTGCAATATGCTGCTGTGAATAATGAAACCAAAATAGACAAAACATTGTATAGATCTACATAATTATGATGCACCATGACAAAATGAGCCTTACAGACCATGTGACCAGTGTAGACCCAGATGCGCAGTCTGGTCAGGGTCTTCACTGTTTGCCATTCAGTCAACAAGAGTGGCATTGTTAAAGTAATCCCCTTGTGGCAGCCTTGATAATGAGTTAAACACATTTGCTAAACACAAATGCTAAGTACAATTTAGTGACCTTAACCTAGAGCGTAGGAACCTGGGTTCATATGTGACACTCAATTATGTTCAGGTTAACACTGTTGCAAAATGTTATTGAAATCCATCAAGTGGTTCCAAAGAAATGAGTTAAAACAAATCTAACGCAAATGCTAAACGCAAAAAAGTGTTACGGACGGACGCACACATGCACGGACGGACTAAATTAACGCTATATCCCCTTTTCGCTATTGTGAGGGGATAACATTAACAAGCCTGGTTTTCTCATGGTGTGTGACATATATTAATATGTAGACAGAACATTTTGGTAGCATTATGTGACCCTGACTGAAAAAGTGGGGCTTTTTGGGCTACGCAAGCAGCATAGCCCCAGATCAGCCTGCACATTCAGTCTGATCAGGGCCTACATTGTTCGCCATTCAGTCAGTGAAACATTGATCATGCTTCTGTCAAACAGTATATATCTATATAAGGATGCGGGTGTATGCTAGCGGATCAGGAGCTAGGCTGGTCAGAAATGCCATAAGCCCAATTTCTCCAGTCCCGGCCACATATGATAAACATGAATGTGAAAGATTGATTGGTCTGTTTGAGCTTCGATTCCAAAGTAATTTACCTTCTAAAGTGCATGAGTCACTTTGTAGTATGTGTGAAATCTGTCTCTGCGAGGATGCTGGTGCGTGTTCAAGAGGATTTTTCTCCCTTAAGTATAGATTATATCGGCCTGTTGATACCCTCCGACGTTTCGCGCCGACTGGTTCCATGCTTGCACCACTGAAAGAAAAAGTAATTGCATATGATATTACTTGTAAAAATGCATACAATATATATATATGTAGTCACAAAGATGCTTATTCTGTCAGATTCGGTACATGTATATACTACAACAGCTCCCTGTTTTATTGGTTTCATATCCCGTTAGTAGATATACCGGTATTATCATGATTATTACTATATTACTACATCAATGACAGGTGACAGATCTGCAGCTACCACCAAACCGCTGATGAGGGGTGACAAGGTGCTAATTAGATCAAAATGTTTGTTTATATTTTACGAAGTCGGATATCCTTTTAAACATGCTTATCCAGACATTTGCGTTAAATAATTGATATTAAATGACCAAGGCGTTGTTTTCTATTAAAGATTCCATAAACTTATAATGGGTCAGATGGGATATGCTAGCAGGTCTGTGGGTAGTTGCGCACTATAGTTGCGCACTATAGTTGCGAATCGTAGCGACGTAGTTACCCCACCCACCACGTCTCTGCGAAAGGACAGATGGTGAAAGTGATGCATAACGAAATATAGTCACGATTTTTACTAATACTAAGTGTGTTAACTACTTTATATTAATTACCTTGATATTATTCAGAGTTGTCACTTGATTTAGCCAACGTCAAGCCTTAATTCCGGCCTAGAAATGTTTTCTTTGTTCACCTCGCGAAATTTGCTCCCACGCTGTTGTTGTTGTTGAGGTTGATTTTCCCGCGCTGATTTTTCGCGGCGCCGCACAGAATGCAGTGTACGGTTTTCTGCAAAAATGCAATATCGCGTCCTCGGACAATGCTAATTTTTGTATAATTTTCACACAATTGGAGCGGCTGTCCCTATTTGGTAATCTTCTTCAACCAGACACACAAGAAACATTCATTTGAGCACCAAATGGATGCCCCGTCATTGTTTTCTACATATGCAGCAAACTGAAACATACCCATCCAGGCACTAATGGTATATAACAAACACACTGTTGTGGAGCAAACAACTGCCCATCCATCTTGTTTTTCAACCAGAACACAATTCATCGACCCACCTCAAAAATGCTCTTGTTGTTTCACCAAAAAACATACATTCACCCACTACTGATCAAGCTCAAACATTCAATAGGCTCATATCACCACAATTCAATTAATATGCCATAAAATCGTATACAAATCCAAAATCAAGTATAACTTTTTTTATTAAAGTATCAACTTGAATTTTAATCCGCAGATTTTATAATATTTACAATATTCACCGGTGCCATTTTACGAATCAACGGCCTATATATCTATACACTGCTACATAAAACATATATATATCTTGTTTTAAAACACCATTACAAGTCCACCGCGGACAGTTTTAGCTCACAGCGGACAATCACCGCGGACCGAGTCTAAAAGTCCCCCGCGATCTCGGTCTCAGTGGCAGAATCACCGCGATCACTGAGGTGTTGAACTGCATGGGGCTATCGCGGCGATCCACCGCGTTATCCCGGTGGATCGCCGCGACTGGCGTGGCGGCACACATGTAGTGTACGCGCACATGCACATTGTATGTTCATGTATGTTTATACACGTACATGTGTACATACATGTACGTATAATCTGCAGTAAATTATCGCAGAAATTATTCTAACTTCGGCAATATAATCGACCAATCTGATTAAACTACGGACAGCAGGTCATGAGCTTGCCACGTGCATGTCGAATGTCAATCACGTGGCAATGTTTACTTTCAATAATTTTTCCACTGACAATACGTAAAACCGAAAAGCGTACAACGGTCGACCCGAACCTGTCTTTTTATCGTCTATAGTACATTGACACAATTGGCATGCTTTATGTAACGGCACGTGCTGAAATTCACGTCAGGATAGGGCCGAGAGCGATTTTTATTGCATTTTAATTGTATGGGCCTACTATTTCCATGTGACATCTCACACCCGCCATTTTGTGAATAACTAATGAGGACGTGTCTCAATCGCGGTGGCCTTAACAATATGCTAATTTTTTCGATGTAGAACGGAGATTAGACTTAAAGTTCTTAGACTACACAGACAGTTTGCGTCGATCGCCATTCTTCATAAAAACACGACGAGAAAATTAAATACTATTTGCATATTCACGTAAGGCTTCTAGAGTGACATACCATTGATGCACATTTTAATCTGCACTTGTAGCTCAGATCGTAAATTAAATTGATACGTGTACAAAGTCAAGAGACGTTTTTTATGCCACAGGGTTTCTGTCTGTCTGTCTGTCTGTCTGTCTGTCTGTCCGTCCGTCACACTTTTCGGTTAACCACTTTGTCACAGTTTCTCAAATATGCTGCAGGTGGCATCCGCGTTCGACAGACGCATTTCTTGTTATCAACTATGGTCCACGTACATGCATGCATGGCGATAGCCTCTTGGTCTACAGTACATTGACTTTCCGTAAATGGCGTCAACAGTTGAAAAACATAGGAAACAATATCAGGCCTCCAGGTCCGCTCGTATTAGCGAGTGAATTGTGGTTCTTGTGTGGTTTAATGTGTGATATGTATTAAACGGGTTTACTGATTGCATACGAAATGAGGCTCTGCTCGCCCATTAATAAACGAGCGCTGCTAAAGAAGCCTGCATTGAACAGCGAACTTACTAAAACGATGCATAATTGTGGTGAATATTGATTAAAAACTTGCATAAATTCCTTACAGACACATTTGGACCGGCCCCTGCGTAAATATTCGTGGATCCTCGTCTGCAAATATAATATTTTTGTAAATACATACGTGAATTTGCAACTTAAAACCCACGTATATTGGCATTTTCTGTGCAGCGCGTTCCACAGTTTGTGTGCACTCGTCCCCCAATTTGTGTCCTCCATTCCCATAGTTTTTGTGCACCATATTGCGCTATACCACGGTGCATAAAACGGCCGCCATTTTTTTCTCAGAAGATCCTGGTCGCTGTCGCTTTCAAGGTATCAGTGTAAATGATCAGCAAACATAACTGTATGCCTGATAGTGCTGAAAAGCATACGATTGGTGCAGGGAAAGACGATTTTTTAAACAAAAATGACAAAAAAAAATAAAATCCTATATTGAATTTATAAATTTTCAACTTTTACGACGGCGTTCGAGCTCAATATTTTTGCTACATGTGCTTCAATCATTCTTCCTCAACGTTGCAAGCTCACATTGTTCTGATCATGCATAAAATATATTGTTTTAGCTAATTTTACAAACCCTCCAAATTCCCACTAGTTTGTGCGTTCCCCTTTCCATGTTCTCCTCCCCTAGTTGCGTATCTCCGGATAACGGGTGTGCCTGCAGGGATTCCGCTGGTGAAAATAAAAAAAATCGCCATTTTTTCTTTTTCGAAAATTGTAATTTTTTATCGCCAATTGTTTATTTTTATCGCCAATTGCAAAAGTGGCGATCGCCAGCGGAATCCCTGACCCTGTCCGTCAATATGTCCGAGATTTACGTTAGTTTTCGGCTACCTACCATCTCTGTTACCGTAAGTCAGGTTGGCTTAAAACTTCATATACTTATTTGTTATCATCCATATTGTCATTGTATAGCTGTGCTCAACGTGAAGGTGACTTAGAAATGTATGTGGCAATTTTCAAAGGGTACATGCTCCATCAATGGTACTCGGGGCCCGTTTCACTAAACTTCGTACGATTAAAATGTTCATAAGTACAAATTTAGGATCGTCTGGAAATTTCAATTGATAGGTTTACATTTATTGAGCATAGGCTGTGCTCAGTAAATGTAAATCCATTAATTGTTTACAAGAAGACATTGCATGTTAATGTGAGATTTACAGATTATCATAATTATTCACTAACAAACATTTTAGTTGTTACGACTAAAATGTTTGTTAGTGAATAATTATGAAGGTTATTGAAACAGCTCCCAGATTTCTTGTACTAATAGCCAGTACATATGTCCTCCCATCCATGGCTGTTATACTGAGATTACTATCTCGGCAATTGACCAGCTACCGATTTCACCAAAATTGCAAAGCATACTTATCTAGCAAAGTGTACTTTGAGGGAGTAATCTTTATTTTTTCCGACGATATATTTGATGATTATGCAGACTTATTATTCTAAATTGATTACATTATCACATCCAAAATGGCTGTGATAATGTAATAAATTCAGTATAATAAATATTAATAAATTTATCCTAAATTGAATTTGTTTCCCTCTAAGTTTACTTAGGAAGATATTAGTATACTTAGCAATTTTGGTTAAATATGCTACAGGGCTCCAGATAAGGTGCGTATTGGCGTATTTTACGCAATTATTATGCCACCGGGTTTCGAAGAAACGGGTGGCATATAGTGTTTGGACTGTCCGTCCGTCCGTCCGTCTGTCTGTCCGTCCGTCCGGGCACACATTAGGGTACTTATGTGGCTAGCCCCACAGGGTTATGGACTTGTTAAAGGATAGGGTTGGTTACAATTAGCCACCTAAAAAATCGTTTTATGTGGCTAAAAATCGTTTTATGTGGCTAATATTTAACATGTGATAAGCCACATAAGTACCCTAATGTAAGAACGTCCGTCCGTCCGTCCGTCCGTCCGGTCCGGTCCGGTCCGTTCGTCACACTTTTCGGTTAACCACTTTGTCACAGTTTCTCAAATATGCTGCAGGTGGCATCCGCGTTCGGCAGACGCATTTCTTGTTTTAGCTGAATACGCACTGATTATCAAAAGTGGGAGTACAAAATACGCACAGCAATGTGAAAATATGCATTGATTTTCAAATTGAGTAGTGAAAATACTGTCATAAAGTTGAAAATTCACTTAGTTGAGCTGCAAAAAGCAAACACTGTTTGCTTTTTGCAGCTCAAATAAGTGAATTTTTAAATGTGTTAATTTTTTTTATCATTTGTTCCCTATTTAGTAATGACGAAAATCAATAATCCATTCGTAAAAGTAAAATACGCAATGATTTTGAAATCAGGGGGTGTAGTACGCTTTAGACACAAAGCTTATCTGGAGCTCTGAGGCTACTGACAAATTGGTTAGCTTGAATCACACTTCGAATCTGATACACTTGAACCTACCTCACGGTGAATGTATCAAGTTTGTTGGACAATATGGGATATTGCAAGATTCGATGTAACAACATAAACTCTACTCAGAAGCGATATAAACATTAATTAAACTTCACTGGCACCTGCAGGATGAGTAAGAGCACGCTCACATTGCAAGGTCTTGTATGTGGATGGAGAAATCACAGGTTGAAGTAACGGACCGAGGTCTATGAATACATTACATATGCCTAAAAGTATCAATAAATGGAAAAAAAATATGGAGGGAGTAAAACATATTTTTAACCCTTTCCCTGATAGAAACGACTTTTCACGCCTCTGCAGAAGATGTCTTTTGAAAACATTGTGGGAAAAGGAGAAATTGCTTGTAACAAGCAATTTCTCCTTTTCCCACAATGTTTTCTACTCTATCAGATAATTTAACCCATCATTTGACCCAGCATTTGATTCTTTTATTCAGATGTTTTCGATTTGGAAGAGTCGAAATATCGCAAAACAGGGAAAGGGTTAAGCTTAATTTTTTTCATTTATTGATGCTTTTAGGCATATTTAGGCGTATTTATAGACCTCGGTCCGTTACTTCAACATGTGGGAGAAATGGGGATCATGATACACTGTAGACTTGTGACATTTGTACGGAAGCCCATTAGGGCCACTTCACTTTTTTTTAATTTCCATTTATTCAAGATGTTTTCTTGAATTTTCAAGTTCTTTCCTTGAATTTTCAAGATGTTTTCTTGAATTTTCAAGATCTTTTCTTGAATTTTCAAGATCTTTTCTTGAAAATTCAAGAAAACATCTTGAAAATTCAAGAAAACATCTTGAAAATTCAAGGAAAGAACTTGAAAATTCAAGAAAACATCTTGAAAATTCAAAGAAAAGATAAAAAAAAGTGAAGTGGCCCTGATGGGCTTCCGTACATTTGTGACCAGTGTAGACCCAAATCAGTATGCAGATCCATTATTTTAGCTCTTGATGTGTGATTGTGACTCAATACATGGGGCTCATGGTTTGTGGTAAGTCTAGCTCTTGCTATATATTGGACTGCCTGTAGCCTATTTCATCAACATTGCAAAGTATACTTTACTACCAAAGTATACTTTGAGGGAGTAATCATTTATTTTTCATGAAATACATAATTTCACATAGAACTAACAAATGCATATATTTCATGATTAAAAGTATGCAGAATTATTATACTGAATTTATTACATTATCACAGCCATTAAATGGCTGTGATAATGTAATAAATTCCGTATAATAAAAATTAATAAATTTAAAAAAAAAATGAAAATTTCTCCCTCAAAGTATACTTTGCTACTAAAGTATACTTTGCAATGTTGATGAAATAGGCTACTGGAGTCACTGGGCATATGGCATTTGCGACATGTGAGTGGGTGGAGAAAGTAAGGCTTACTTTTGTGGCCATTCTATATCGTGATGTTTGATTGTTTTGATAGTTCTATCTTCTGATGTGTGATCAGGCCTGTAGCGGTAAATAAAATAATGCCACAATGGATCTTTAACCTAGACCGTCAAAATGGTGTGCTCTAGAGCCACAATAGTGCCATGGCGCGCTGTGGCTGCCATGCATGGTGGCGTCTACGGCCGTGTTGACCGAGCGGAAAATTTTGGCTTTATAATGACATTTCTGGCCCGTCTCGGTCTCCCGTTAAAATTGTCACCGGTCCGACGGTAAACCGGAAGTCGCTGGACCGAATGTCCCAATTTTATTTTTGATAGAAAAAAATAGTTTTTTTGTCCGGTCTTGTAAAATTTCAAGTTTACCATACCAAATGTCCTGTGAAATGTTGGCAGCTTCTGATGTTCTTGCACCCTCATGCAGCCTAATTAAACAATCTATACCATTTGTCACAATGACTGAATGGCGAACAGTGTGGACATTGATATCAGCCTGCACATCTGCACAGGCTGATCTGGGTCCACACTGGTCGCAGAGGCGATAAGCCCAATTTCCCCGGATGCGGGCATATATGAAATGTTACAGCAGCTAGACATTGCATGTCTATACAATCTCAAAATGTTACAAGACGCACACGTTGCAAGGTCGACGCCTGTTGCAAGGTCGCGATTTGATCTGGAACAGTCAGTGTGTCTTGATCACGAACCTTTCAGAAAATCCATGCGCGCCTCTGTCTTTAACACAAACAGGGTTTGAATTGTATGAACATATATTTTGATAACATTACCAGGGCTCCAGATAAGAATTTGTAATTGAGTATTTTCACTCCATCGTTTCTGAAGCAATTGGCTATTTCAAAATTTGAATTGGGTACAATAAAATCACACTACTGTTTACACATCAACAGATAGCAATTATTGAATAGTTTGCTTCAAAATGAAAACAAGTATTGGCGTTTCATTAGAATTGTCTCCTTGGAGACAATTATAATGAAATACCAAGATGTGTTTTCATGGATATAAAAAAATATGCTATATTTGTGGTCTGTTCATTGTTTTCTACAGCATGATAAAGGTACCACCAAATTGTTATTGCTTTTTGATACTCGCTACTTCTGATTTCAATTGGGTTTCTGGCAATTTTAATTGGGTATTTAAGCAAATAATCAGCTTATCTGGAGCGCTGCATTACTTATAAATTTAATGTACCAGTATAGATATTTGCGATCAGTGTAGGGCAGTCTGTACATATACGAATATCGGGTTTTGTCCAATAAATAATTCATATGAAATAGTAAATGGAAAAAAAAAATGAAATGTGACAAGACTTTTTGAACAATGTTTGAGTGCGCTTAATCCATCGCAGATGGGATACTATTAAAGTATATGTAGTGTGAAATATTCTTGAAAATATTTTCCATATTTTCCTCATTTATTCTCGAAAGTATACGTTGTCACCACTCATTTGAACCGTCTCTGTGAGACGGTTCAAATGAGTGGTGTCAACATATACTTTTATTGAGAAATAAACTAGAAAATCAGATTTTTTTTCAACGAAAGTTATTGTATCCTTTGACTTCAATGGGTTAATGCAAATTGGTGATACAAAGGTAAAGTATAGTTACCTACCTTTGTTTCTTCATTTTGATGCCCATGAGTGCTATATGCTAAGCACCAATCAGTAATCCAAAGAATATATAGTGGGAATGAGTTTTTCTGGTGTCATATCCATTCATTGTTTACATTTCCTCATACTCATATAACAACAACACATTGTAAAATCAAGCTATCCTAACTTCTAATAAACCACACACTTATTGCATTTAATATTAATAACATTTATGTTTAATCTGTCTTTCCAAACTTTCCCAGATTTGAAAATGTTAACAGAAGACAAAGAATTTCATGCAGCAACATAGATCACAACAAATTTGATGCCAATTCAATGGATCACAATGAAATTAATGCAGCGTCCGATTGAAAAGCTGGCCACATGCATCGACATGGAGAGATTTGCCCATAGGTGATTCCTGGCCAGTTATTGGACTGTGGACCAAGCAGGTCATTCTCAATTTCCCGCCAATTTTCTCGACACCCGCATGATGTCCGCAGCAGGTGTGCATGTGGTCAAGTTATTTTTCGCAATTTATTCTCATTTCAGTTCAAAAGTATATGTTGTGACCACTCATTTGAACCATCTCGATGAGATGGTTCAACTGGTGGTGAAAATATAAAGTTTCACTCAGAAATAAGAAAGATATTTGTATTTTTACTACGGAAAATTGGTGAATTCTTGATCAGCAGGTGTGCATGAGGCATAGTCAAGTGCCATATATAATGCTTCGGGTAATTGGGTGAAAATGATTTTGTTTTCACTGGCCACTGTAATTATGGGGACATTTGTTTGCGGACCTCTGCCGGGCGAAGCAAGTTGTCACAAACCTATTGAGGGTCGAGGCATGGTTAACTTGGAAATTTGGTGTAGGCAATGCGACCAATATAGTTCCTGATCAAACTGCATTTTCCTCTTGTCAGATCCGGATCTCTCTCGGTTGTATAATTTCATAGGAATAAATTTTGTGCCGACCAATCAGGGCTTAAAACGCGAGGCTGTATTCAAGAGCACAGTTCATTGCGGAATCCTTTGCTCATTCATGGATTAAAAGATGAAAATGTCACACCTGGATAATAATCACTGTCGTCTTGTTATATCGGTCATAAAACATCTCTCACCATTTTAAGGAAAATCTGCTGAAAACAATTTACCCTTATCGTATACATCATTGAATACCTCCATCCGATGTGGCATTGAACCCCCGAGTTGTATCAATGTGGACAGATGGGAGATGAGTTGTAGATCCCCCCCTTTGTTTGATGGATAGTAGCGGTGTCCTTTTGTTCAGCCACACGCCAAACTCGCAGGGTACGACATTAACTCGGATAATTTGAGCTACGTTTCCCGTAGGGGGTTTGTCATCTTGGTTTACGTTTGCTTGACTAGAGTTTACTCAAAGTTAAATCTGTTGTTGGCTTCTGAATTAGTCATACAGTGGAATCTCTCTAAACCGGACACCCTGCGAACTTGAACAGGCATTCTGGTTCCAATTGCATACTAATGTCTGGTGTTTGGCATAAATGATGGGGTGGGGGGAGTGACCGATGTTCAAAATGAGTGTCTCAGTCAAACATAGCTGGAACTTTGAAAAGAGGTTATAATCTTAGGTATTAATGTTTAACCCTTTCAACACCACAGACCTCTAATAGAGACAATGTTTGCAAACAGTGCAGATCCAGATGAGCCGGCTCATAACGAGCCGTCTCATCAGGATCTCCACTGTTTGTTAATAATTTTAAACGTCGTACAGATTACCCTTTTAGAAGAATGGGATCATTTGAATGAACAAAATTAATGAAATAGCGTGAAACATTGGCATGGAACATCCTATTAAGTTACTTGGTGTTGAAAGGGTTAAAGTATCAATACATTGCAAGTTGTATACAACTTACGCTAGACAATGACCTATAGTAGTAATAAGGTACACATGTGTCAAATGTAGGCCACTCCAAAAGTACAAGAAAGTGTCAAGAAAGTACCGGTATTCTCAGTGGTTTACTACACAGGCACTCTGTGGTATGAACGAGAAAAACGCTCTTTAAATCATACCCACTTGTAGTATGATATTAAATATCTATAAGGTTACTGACCATATTTTCAACCAACGGAAGTGAATTTATATATATAATTTACCTTGGGCCCGGCTCGCTAATTCAGTAATTGTAACGCGCACGACAATTCATTGTATTTTCTTGTAATTCTCCCCATAAATATCATGAATATATCTTGGAATTTCAAGACATATTTACAGAGAGAAATAATAAATATACTCCTAGTTTGGCGGATATTTTCACCGCTAGCATGCAAAGAGTTAAAACTTCTGAGAAATGGAGTTAGCCCCCTTACATGGGTGAATTTCCCCCTTACGTAAATGTTTGATCGTTGTAATACGCCCAGACACTGACATTTTGGATTTGTAACATGTGTAACATCAGAATAATTGTCTCGTGCCTAAATTAAAGGAAAGGTGACTATACCCCGCTGTTAAGGAAAGAAATAACATTTGTTAAGGGCAGTCACAACTGTCTGTGGGCAACATTAGCTGGTATTGATGTTTGAGCGTCAACTTAACGTAACCTCAAGCTGTCTGATGGGAGTCTGGCTAAAATTACAGATAATTTATATCTATTCATTGGGTGAAATCCAGAAGTTGATTGTAACTAATGATGAGATGCCATGTTTGATGTGCCAATCAAACATTGTTATCAAAGATCTACACCTACATACATACTTCATCCAGGAGTTTACTATAGGAATGAATGGCCTTTTTGTGGAATTTATCGGGGTATAAACTCGAAAAAGTTGTGGGAATACTGGACGAAGCGATAAAAAATTACAATTTTCTAAAAAAAAAAAAAAAAAAAAAAAAAAAATATTCTCGAAGATTGTAATTTTTTAAGGCCTTGTCCAGTATTCCCGCGACTTTCGGGGTATGAACTTGGAAAAGTCGCGAGAATACTGGTAAGGCCTCGTCCAGTATTCCCGCGACTTTTCCAAGTTTATATCCCCGATAAATTCCACAAAAAGGCCATTCATTCCTTGTAATTCCAGCATTTGAAATAAATTCATCAAGAAAATGTGTTTATTTTCCGTTTTCTTAAAAATTATTTTAACTGCGCCTCACGAGTTACGGAAAGTAGTTTGGCGTGGGAGTTTACTGGGATATAAATTTTGAACAGAGACTTGCTACGGGCCAATCAAATGTTAGGGAATTGTGTAAATATTTTTGTGCTGGAATTATTAGTTAACTCTTTCAAGACAAAGTCGAGGGATCTTTGATAATCGCCGAACATGACTACCAGAATTTTTTTTATTAGGGCCCCGCAGAGATTCGGTTGTGCCCTATAGGATTCGCCTGTCTGTCTTTATCATGCTACAGAAAACATTAAGCAGACCACAAATATAGCATATTTTCTTATCTTTCCATGAAAACACGTCTTGGTATTTCAATTCTAAAGAAATACCAAGATGGTTTTTCATTTAGAAGCAAACTTTCAATAAGTGCAGTCTGCTGATGTGTATAAACAGTAGTGTGATTCTATTTTACACAATTAAAATTTTGAAATACCCAATTGATTCAGAAATGATGGAGTGACAATACTCAATTACTAATTCCTTATCTGGAGCCCTGCTAGCATGGGACATTAGCTAACACTAGTAGATGCTACCTATTGTCATCTTCAAGTAGATGGGCACAATAAAATGTGTAGGATTTTTTTGTCACATGTTGCGTAAAGCCACTTTCCATAGTGATAAAATTAACAGAATCCATTTGAAGTTAAGCGGGTAAAGTATTAATTTTCGTTCTCTATTTACAAAAGTGTGGTAGTATAATTGCACACATTAGTACGGAGCCCCTCAGGCAATTGCGAAAGTGGCGATCGCCACCGGAATCCCTGCTCGGGGGACTTAGAATTCTTGTTTATTAAAGGTACATGCCCACTCACTAGGCACAACATGTCCTTTATATCGGAGACATCATCTGGCAACATAAACATTCATTCACCATTACCCTATGTATTAATTGACATTAGTATACATTTTATACCAGACATAGATTTCCACACTGATATCAGGGGCGAAAACCGCGTTTCCTTAAAATGTTAACGGACATTACTATTTATTTTCTTTATTTATTTTTGGCGGGAGACATACTGTCTCCACGCTATTGGGATCGTGATTCTGGCCGTTTGCACGGGTCTACTTTCGGAAGTGGCTCTCTGTTCATCGGGGGACGTCTCAATAGGCTCAATTTGCGTTCGCAATTAACAACAGTCAGGTGACATTTAAAGTCGGCGAGTGAACTGAAAGCAAGTTATTAATAGCAACGGCAATGCTCAACATTATGTGTAAAATAGTTGGCATGCCCAACTTTACTTTTGAAGAGAACAAATTGCTGTTATTGAGACGCCCCCCGTATCGTGTACCACGCAGTCGCATGTTCATCCGCGGACGTCTCTGAATAGGCTCAATTTGCGTTCGCACAACAGTCAGGTGATGTGATTATACTGAAAAAAGTAGTGCCAACAATTAAACTATTCTACTACCGTTCGTGGTTGTCGATCTATCTAATTCGGTTTCTGGGAAGTTCCATTCTATCAATGGCTGGTAAAATAATGTGCATTTGTTAAAATGAAACCGGAAATGTTTATTTTTGTAATAATATTAATGCGTAGTATTTCATTGTGGCCTAGAGGGATGTCGCAATTGATAAATAGCCCAGGCAAAAACGTCCTCATTTACGACCTGTGACGTAGTATTTCAATGTCGCACTAGAGGGATGTCGCAATTGATATATAGCCGGGGCAACAACGTCCTGATTTACGACCTCCAATGTTCCTATCATCGAGGCGCTTTGACGAGAGCATTTCATGATCCAGATCGCTGTTCAGAACAAAATAATCGCGACAGAACTTTGAAGATTTGGATTTCCTTTTTGAAATTGGCAATCGCAGTTCTTTGCGAGCGGCTTTGATTTTAACTAGCATTTTTCAGAAAGCACTCGCATTTTGCGAGTATGCGAGTGCCAAATTCGAGCCCTGGAGTATGCAAATTCACAAGTGGCTACTTGTCTCCCGCCAGTCAGTACTTTCAGTACTTTGATTTGATGTGCAATGATAATACACGTACTTAGAAGTTTGCGTTGGAGCTCTGCAACACTATTGCTATAATTATGTGATATACAGTCGATCCTCTCTAAACTGAAGTTGCTGGGACGTCCAGGTGGTATCCGATTTAGAGATGTTTCACTGTAATATGAACACTATTGCCATAAACAATATACAGTGGAAGGTCTGTAAACTGGATACCCTGGGTTTAGTGATGTTCCACTGTAATTCTGGCATTTAAGCGCTCCAAGATGCATACCATGTATGTACTACATCTTATATGTGTTGCTTTCTTTTTGCAGTCATATGCAAACAACATTATCATTAGTGATTACATCCCATGAAACTCATAATATTTAAACACATTGATGTTTTACGAGTGTCCGATTTAGAGATCTACTGTGCATGTATATTGTATGTGGCTTTTACAGGGCTCCAGATAAGGAATTAGTAATTGAGTAGTGTCACTCCATCATTTTTGAAGCAATTGTATATTTCAAAATTTTAATTGGGTAAAATAAAATCACACTACTGTTTACACATCAACAGACCGCAATTATTGAATAGTTTGCTTCGAAATGAAAACATGTCTTGGCATTTCATTAGAATTGTCTCCTTGGAGACAATTCTAATGAAATACCAAGATGTTTTTCATGGAAAATAAGAAAAATATGCTATATCTGTGGTCTGTTTATTGTTTTATGCAGCATGAGAAAGGTACCACAAAATTTGTATTGCTTTTTGATACTCGCTACTTCTGATTTCAATTGGGTTTTTGGCAATTTTAATTGAGTATTTAAGCAAATACGCAGCTTATCTGGAGCTCTGGCTTTTATTATAGCCAGTACATTTTGTGTAGACCATCATTTTGTCTGTTGTACACATTCTGTTCTGATCAATATCAATTGGTGTGTTTTTCCATGATCAGTGAGTTTAGCATTTCTTAGTTTGGTTTCTTTTTCAAATGTCACATCTTCTCGTTCGAATTTTTCATCATTAGCAGATATCGCCTGAAAAAGGTATTGAGAAAGGCATCCAAGTTACCTTCAAACGATTTGTAATTGTTGAAATTTTCAACCAATGCATTACCGGTATATATAGTCATAATCAGCCTGCATGTTTGTGGAGTCTGATAATGGTCTCCACTGTTTTCAATATTTTGAAACTCAGAAAGGTTACTTTATTTTTTTATGATGTATATACAGTAGAAGCTCTCTAAACCGGACTCTGTGGTGACCACATTGTGTTTAATTTAGATGGCTTTCACTGTCATTTCTTTCATTGTCGTGTCGTTTCATAATTGAAAACGACAAAAAACTGTTCCTCGAGTGCTTATTGCAGTGGAACCTCTCTAAACCGGTTTAAAGAGGTTCCACTGTAGGATCATAACTGTATGTAATGGCAAGTGTTGTGTATGCAATTTGACCTTACGCTGGTTGAAACCAGGTCCGATGTATGTAGTACCATTTTGAAAACGTTGGATAATCTACCCACAATGGTTTGCACTAGCGGCTACCGCCAACAAATACTTTGCAATCTTCCACCCCATTAAATGCCCGTTAAACTTAAAGCTATAATTTGATATCAGGTATGCAGAAAAAACTGATTTGATGCGACAAAATGATTAAAAGTCTTTAACAGAATTGATTATTTTAATTTCAACATTTTCCCCCCAATAACATTGCGCTATAATTTGAATTCAGCGATTGTCTCCGTATTGATTTCTATAGTTTGCACTGACCAATCAGCTTGTCCGGAATTGTTTGCGCCACGCTTGTAACAAAGCGTTTATGCACAGGTCAAGATATTTGATCTCGGAAACCTGAGCCGTGAATAAATTAGATGTTTTTCATACTTGGCTCCACAGTAGATGGGCAACATTTAACTTAATTTCTGATTGACAAGACAATATTGCAATATTCATGAGGTGTTGCTTGTAAGGTGACTGATGTACAGTGAAACTTCTCTAAACCGGACACCCTGAGAGGTCCCCAGGGTGTCCGGCTTAGAGAGATTTCACTGTAAATCAGGCATGTGATCATCCTGAGACATAGCTGTGTGCTATGCGATCACGAACAGACATTATCACCTGAGATAAATGACCAGAAACTCATCAAAACTAAGAGCATAGGTGTTTTCTTGCTGTCTGGTTTTTAACCCATTCCATGCGGAATACCCATATATAGGTACATGTATAAATCTTTTTCTCATATCTCATCAAAAGTATATGTTGTGACCACTCATTTGAACTGTCTCAACTTTGAACATTTTCAAAAAATAAGAAGTTTGCCGGAGTTTCTCAATTCTGTCATCACTTCTATATCCCTTGACAGATTACCTCAATATTTTAATACATCATACTTGTGGAAAAATGCCACACTTTCATACTGCCCTTAATATGACCTTGGCCTTTTGACCTTCACAACTTAACTTTTTCATACGTTTGCTGGAGTTTCTCAATTCCGTCGTAATTCGTCTATAACTCTTGAAGGATCACTAACATATTTCAATACATCGTACTATCCCGGACACCACTGTACACTAAGTATGTGTGCGGAACCTCTGTGCCATGTGGCACCATGTGCTGTACAGGCACAGAGGTTCCGCACACATACCTACTTTACAGTGGTGTCCCGATCACAGAGGTTCCGCACACATACTTAGTTTACAGTGGTGTCCGGGGTACTTGTGCACAAACACCACACATCCATGTTAGTACATGTACCTGAATAATGGAGTGTAGGACAAAATCCCCCCCGGACATAAATCCCCCTCATATTCAGTACTTTTATTTGCACAATAAACATCAAGCACATTTAATGAAGTATTTTCAGTTGCACAATCAAACATGCACATTTAATAAAGTATTTTCAGTTTCAGTTGTCCTTATCCCAAATAATGTCAAGAGAATACCGGACTGATAGCCTTCTTTCTATAGCTGTTTTTATATCACGTTATATCAGACTTGGCTAAATTTGTAACGGTAGGAATTTCCTCAACAAGCATCAAAATTCCTACACGTTTCCTACCTTTTCCTGATAAAACTAGATATCAAATGGACTCTAGTCTTGTTCTAATTTTCTGGTCATTTCAAGTCCAATTTCTGTTTTAAAAATGGAAATTGCTGGTACATATTGTACATGTACATAAAGCGAAATATCGCATTTTCAACATGGGAGACATCATCCGAGACATCAGTCGGTTTGGCTTCACATGTTCTGTAATTGTGTATTTCTGTGTATTTTCAGGAATCATCTCCTACACGGAGTACCTGTTCCTGCTGTGTGTCCTCACAAGTAAGTTCCCCACCCCCAGGTTGCAAATGTGTTAACACTTACACAGGTATTCCGCTGGGGAAAATAAAAAAATCGCCACTTCAAAAAAAAGAAAAAAAAATTATTGCGAAAGTGGCGATCGCCAGCGGAATCCCTGCTTACAACCGCTATCTTAATTTTGTGTCGTCTGCTGTTTTATTTTCCATTTTTATCATCAAAAACAAGCTTTAACACTTTAGAATAATTTACAACATGCTTTGACAGCACTTCAGAATCATTTCCGTTGGAAATGATTCTGAAGTGCTGTCAAACCATGTTTTTATTGAGAAATAAGGCAAGATATAAAAGCAACAGCAGACGAAAATTGTTGTGCGTAGCGGTCTAAGGGTTAAGGTACCTTTTCTCAAGATGCAGCCGACATACAACCTCTCAAATACATATACACCAGTGTGACTGAAGTCATACTGAAATAAGAGTAGAATTGCAGCCAAGAGGTTACGACCTCAGAATGTCAATCCAGCGCCCGGGTTCGATCCCACTACTGGAGTTTATGAAATGCAATTGTATTTTCCCGCCCTACCAGCTTGTTCTACACAGGTGTACCATTGTGGCTTGATCTGCGGGTATTCAAGGCTGAAGAACCAATTGGGACCCTTGACTCTTTGCATGCTGGGAAATTTGTGGCTATAAATAGTTCAAAACTAGCCGACAAGAATTCATCATATTTTCTTGTATTTCTCCCCGTAAATATCATGAATATGTCTTGGAATTTCATTAGAATTGAGTCCTGAGGACTCGATTCTAATGAAATTTCAAGACATATTTACAGAGAGAAATAAAACATATACTCCTAATTCGTTTGGCGGATATTTTCGCTTCTAGCATGCAAAGAGTTATATCGAGCAACAAACATCATACTGAAATCTTAACTTTCCGTGTACAATGTTACTTATCATCATTTAGCCTCTGCTAGAATTCCTGCACCCAGCAAAACCACCATGGATTATGACAGATGTGTGATAACAATCTTAATTAGAGCCTAATTATTGTCCCAGACTCATGAGAAATTGTGATTAGTTAATTGCCAACTGCATCCAGCTTAGGTGCAGATCAGACTTTGCGTTTTGGACCCAAGATAAGGAACCCTATGTAGAGCTCCAGTTAAGGTGCGTAATTTGACCAACTTGGGGTGAAATTTGTTTATTTCTTCATCAAAAATGGCAAGTTGGGAGTCCTTTAGAATCGTCTCATTGAGACGATTCTAAAGCACTCCCAACTTGCCATTTTTGATGGAGAAATTAGAAATTTACCTCCAAATTACACAGCTTACCTGGAGCTCTGACCCTATGGTAATGGCGATAATTGCAAATCTTGATAATCTTGTAAATGAAGAATAAATGTACGAATGTGAATCTATTAAATAAATAGTGGATCTTACACGAGTGATTGTTTAATGCAGTTTTATTAACCCTTTCACCCTAAGTAACTGGAATGGATTTTTGATATGGTAATTTTCCAACCAAAACAATGGGATATATGAACCATGAACACCAATTAATTTGATCAAATTCTAAGTAGTTTGTGTTTTATCATCTTATATTTAATTGAAGTCTTTGAAAAACAGTGGAGATAATTTGATAACCAATGTCTACTATACGACTGTACATTATGAAATATAACACTTAGTAACCATCAACTGAACTCCGGCTAGTGTTCACAATGACAGTTATATGTATGTACCACCACACCTCAATTTTCAAGGGGCCTATAGATATGATTGGGTTCAGAAATACAGTGCAACCTCTCTACAACAGCCACCCATGGGAAGACGTACAACTGGCTGTTGTAGAGAGGTGGCTGTTGTAGCGAGGTTAATGCTGAATTAAATTTTATCGTCTGATGTTTATTTATTTTCTTCGATAATTCTCATCAAATACATGCTTTGACAGCATTTTAGAATCATTTCCAATGGAAATGATTCTCAAGTGCTGTCAAAACATGTTTTATTGAGAAAGAATGCAAAAGCAACATCAGAGGACAATCTTCATGCTCACCAGTCTAAGGTTTAGATATAGAGGAAATCCATTTGGGATATCAAATAGCGGCTGTTACAGAGAGGGTGTTGTTGTAGAGAGGTGGCCGTTCGGGGAGGTTCGACTATGATACAAATCTATAATCTGCCTCATCACGATGTGGGATGGCCGTGGTTTAGGGGATATAGCATTGGACTTGAATACTGGCGGTTGCGAGTTCAATCCTCACCCTAGCTAGGCGTGAAAAATACTAACATAGTATTTCCAGCCTAATGGTCTGTCCGATGAGACTTAGAACTGTGGTCCCATCTCTATTGCTGAGACATTAAACCCCACTGTCATCACTATCTGACACCCAGTCCCTTTAAAAATAGTCTGAAATATTCTAGTATTCTAAAAGACTGTCTGACCTCACAGGAGTTAGATTTAGTTTAGAGGTTAGTATCCTATTTGTTTTCTCAATTAGCACCTAATTATCTCCCCTGTTAATATGTTATAATGTTCAACCAGCAAAGATTGCTATCTCCCCTCCTAACTGGCATCATTACGTAATAATTGCAAGGATGAATTTTGATCACTGTTTACTGGTATTTCCTGTGTCAGACTAAACATCAGGTAAATGTCTTGGTAGATGTTATCTCGTCTTTGATGAGGCATATACAGAGCTACAGATAAGCTGCATATTTGCTTAAATACCCAATTAAAATTGGCAACAACCTGTTTGAAATCAGAAGTAGCGAGTATCAAAAAGTTTCTGGTACTTTTATCCTGCGGCAGAAAACAATAAACAGACCACAAATATAGCATATTTTTCTTATTTTCTAAGAAAACACATCTTGGTATTTCATTATAATTGTCTCCAAGGACTTGTTTTCACTTCCATGCCGTCTGTTGATTTGTAAACAGTATTGTGATTTTAATTTACCCAATTAAATTTTTGAAATACCCAATTGCTTAGGAAATGATGGAGTGACAATACTCAATTACTTTTCTTTTTTTTATATATATATGCTCAATTACTTATCTGGAGCCCTGTATATACTGGTAGATAGATGGTTTAATAATCTTAGATCTAACTTGTAACTGTATGGACCGCAGCTAATTTCTACTGTAAACATATTTATTGAAAGGTGTTTGCTGTCTGTGTAAGGCAATTAATGTCTTTAAAAATGTTCATGTCTGGGTATGTTAATTTACTGAATGTGGTTTGATGCTTTCAACACTACATACCTGTTTAGCAGTGTTTGCAAACAGTGTAGATCCAGATGAGCCGTCTCATAAGGATTTTCACTTTTTGCAAGTAATTTTTTTAGAGAATTTTTTTTTATATAAATGGACTAGTCTGAAAATCATTTTGTGACAGTTTAACATATCACAATCCATTCCAGTTACAGTGAAACCTTTCTAAACCGGACACCCTGGGAGGCCCCAGGGTGTCCGGCTTAGAGAGGTTTCACTGTAACTCGGGCATTTGGTAATTTTTAGCCACAGTTGTGTGCTATGCGATCACGAACAGACATTATCACCTGAGATATAAATGATCAAGAAACTCATCAAAAATAACATCACATGTGTTTTCTTGTGTCTGATTTAGAGGGGTTCCACTGTATTTAGGGTTGAACATGTTGGTCTCATCCAGAAGACTAGTGTAGGATGCATGATCACATGGTTACAACAACAATAGCTGAAAGTGTTGAAAGCTCGCCAACTTCAAAATAAGTATTATTTGATATTTTCCTTAATATGCAACAGATTTTGATGAAATATGGCGCAGCAAACGCGTCATCATGAGATGCATTTGGTGGTCCCGGGAGTTCGGCCCGTACTTTTGCCGTTTTTGCGAAGAATCGATTTCGCAAAAACGACCAAAGTTTGAGCCAAAGTACAGAAACCATCATATGCAGCTTAACAAGATGTGTTTGATGCACAATATTTCATCAAAATATAATAAGGACAAAATAAAAGAATACGTACGTTGAATCGGAGGCACTTTGGAAGTTTCAGTACTTGTTGTTGTTGTTGTTGATCATACACCTTGTAGTGGGATTGTGCGGATTGAAGGCACAACCTCATATCTTTGTCTCTCAAATAGTTTGTGTCACAAGATCCAATTGCTACAAAATAACATTGTATCGCTATGTAATGTGTAAAGGAAAATGCACTTTTTTTTTTCCACCGTCTGACAATTTTAAGTAGCTATGGCTGTTTTTACAACAGAAACTATTCTCAAAACATAAATAACAATTTATTTCAACTCAATTTCTATTTGCATTGCTGTGCTGTTGCTTCAACAGGTATTTTTGCATATTGTTACCTGTCAGAAATAAATGGCTCACAGGTAGAATGCTCCTGATTGCCTTGTTTCTGAGAACTTGATCAATAGCAAACACACACACACAATTTGGTGAGGGTTTCAGTACTATGGAATCTTAGTGCACCCTTAAAATACGGAGCTCCAGATAAGCTACGTATTTGCTTAAATACCCAATTAAAATTGCCAAAAATCCAATTGAAATCAGAAGTAGAGAGTATCAAAAAGCAATAACAATTTGTTGGTACCTTTATCATGCTGCAGAAAACAATAGACAGACCACAGATATAGCATATTTTTGTGGAGCCCGCTTGCGGAAAGCGAGACTTAGTGGTGCGTCCGTCCGTCCGTCCGTCCGTCCGAAATCTGTGTTAAAGTTTTTAAATACCTTATATCTCTGCAGTCCTAAGTCACATTGACTTGAAACTTCATATGCTTATTAGTCATCATCCATATATTCATGCTGTATCCCACTCATGCGGCCCCTCTGCCCAAGGTCAAGGTCAAATGACTTTGAAGTTTGCGTTCCGAAATCTGCGTTAAAGTTTTTAAATACCTTATATCTCTGCAGTCCTAAGTCACATTGACTTGAAACTTCATATGCTTATTAGTCATCATCCATATATTCATGCTGTATCCCACTCATGCGGCCCTTCTGCCCAAGGTCAAGGTCAAATGACTTAGAAGTTTGCGTTCCGAAATCTGCGTTAAAGTTTTTAAATACCTTATATCTCTGCAGTCCTAAGTCACATTGACTTGAAACTTCATATGCTTATTAGTCATCATCCATATATTCATTCTGTGCCCCTGTGTTAAAGTTAAAGTTTCTGTCAAATTTGCGTTAAAGTTTTCACATACCTACTATCTATGTAACCGTAAGTCAGATTTGCTTGAAACTTTGTATGCTTATTGGGCATCAAACTTTAAATAAATACACTCTGAGACCATCAAATGCCTCGGCGGGCTCGACATGCGGGCCGCGGCCATCCTCGTTCTTATTTTCCATGAAAACACATCTCGGTATTTCATTAGAATTTCCAAGGAGAACATTCTAATGAAATGCCAAGACATGTTTTCATATCGAAGCAAACGATTCAATAATTGCTGTCTGTTGACGTGTAAACAGTAGTGTGATTTTATTTTACCCAATTACAATTTTGAAATAACCACTTGCTTCAGAAATGATGGAGTGAAAATACTCAATTACTAATTCCTTATCTGGAGCCCTGAATACAACACAATTGCTCAGTCATTTGACCTTGAGTATAGGGGCCGCCTGGGTGGACTATAGAATGAAAATAGGGATGATGATAATTAAGTGAAGTTTCAAAACAATCTGACTTGCAATAACAGAGCTAACTGAAAACTTAACGCAGACAGACAGATGGACATAGATATGCGGACAGAAATATTTTCGGGGCTCATAGTACTTTTTTGTCGCGTCCGCTGGCGGACAGCACGATATAGTCGGCACATTGGCACGTACGTCCGTGCATCTGGGTTAAATTGTTTGGTTAAATTGTTTGGTTAAATTTTGTTGTTATTACTATCAAAGCCACGGCGGACGTGACATGCGGGCCGCGGCCATCTAGCTGTCTGTTCCACGTTTTGCTGCTGACGAACATTTGGCCATTAAACACATTAAATCTTAAAAATATATAAATTTAAGTAGTTTTCCATCAATAACAAAAGTCACCCTCCCCCAAAAAGAATTATTTGAAGAAATTTCATCCTGTGAATATTTGACATGGGGGCTAAAAATATTTTCTTTTTAAATATTTTTTTATTTGTGGACCGATTTTCTAAATCTAACGTTTTTTTTCTTATTTAGATCATTTCCAAGCTACCTAGCCAGGTTTAGGAGTCAATTTCCAAACTTTATCGTTTTTTGACTCTTCCCCCACTGCTTCCACCTCTTTTTCACCCATGTTAAATTCGCATTATTTGATGGAATTTCATCAAACAAATTGTTTTGGCGATGGTAATTTTAATGTTATTGGTGAAAAAGTATTTACATTTAAATATTTGTTGGATTTAATGTAATTAATAGCCAAAAGTTTGTCGGCAGAAAAACATGGAAGAGACGGTAGTAACTGTATTATAATTACACTTTTCTACCTGCGAATCAGTATCCTGCATGTCAGTGGTTGATACAAATGCAATAACCCTAGGTTTGTCCTACAATTTGCCATTTGTTTTGACCACCATCTCATGTCATATGTGGCTGAGACTGGAGAAATGGGGCTTATGGGATTTGTGACCAGTCTAACTGCTGATCCAATAGCACACTCCTGTAGCCTGATAATGACCTATATTGCTTGATAGAAGCATGATGGGTGTTTCATTATTGGAATAGCAAACAGTGTAGATCCTGATCTGACTGTGCGGATGCACAGTCTGATCTGGATCTACACTGGTCGCAGGATCCATAAGCCCCATTTCTCCAGGCACAGCCACATATGGTGCCTTTGAATGTTCTGCAAATGCAGAATTTACACCACACTTTATGCTATCTGTAAATGTTATCTTGCAAATAAACAGATCTATTTAGGAGATATGGTAACATAAATAAGCATTTCTAACATCATAAATGCTTAAAGTCTGAAAGCAAGGAGATAAGATGCTCAGTTCCAGTGCTCCAGATAAGTTTTGTACCTAAAGAGTATTATACCTCCATATTTCCAATTCAACGCATATTTTACTTTTACAAATGTATTTATTGATTTTCTTCCTAATTAAATTATACTATGGGAACAAATGATAAAAAATAAAACAAATTTAAAAATGCACTTAATTGAGCACTGTTTGCTTTTTGCAGCTCAACTATGTAAATTTTCACTACTGAATTTTAAAATCAATGCGTATTTTCACATTGCTGTGAGTATTTTGTACTCCCACTTTTGATATTCAATACATATTCTGCTAAAATAAAGTGTGTAAAATACGCCAATACGCACCTTATCTGGAGCGCTGCAGTTCTGTGGATTCCTCACTTATCCTGGAGGTATGAAAATGAAAGATTGAAGATTTGCCATTCGGAATATTGAAATATTTTTGGTGCGCCCGATTGAGGACAGCGCAATATAGTCGGCACGGCACATTGGCGTACGTACGTCCGAGTTATAGTTTTTGCTGAAAGTTTTTTGGAATACTATCATTATCAAAGCCTTGGTGGGTGCGACTAGCAGGCTGCGGCCATCATGCTTGTTTACGTTCTTCTTTCTCAATGTTATGACCATCAGAGCTCCAGATAAGCTGCGTATTTGCGTATTTGCGTAAATACCCAATTAAAATTGCCAAAAACCCAATTGAAATCAGAAGTAGTGAGTATCAAAAAGCAATGAAAAATTTGTGGTATCTTTATCATGCTACAGAAAAACAATACACAGACCACAAATATAGCATATTTTCTTATTTTTTTCCATGAAAACACATGTTTTCATTTAGAAGCAAACTATTCAATAATTGTGGTCTGCTGATGTGTAAACAGTAGTGTGATTCTATTTTACACAATTAAAATGTTGAAATACCCAATTGCTTCAGAAATGATGGAGTGACAATACTGAATTACTAATTCCTTATCTGTAGCCCTTGACCATCATCCATATTTTCATCCTATAGCTATAGCCCACACATGTGGCCCCCATGCCCAAGGTAAAATTACTTCTTTTTTTTTGTAAAATCTGTGTTATAAGTACCCACTATCTGCACAACCAAATGTCCATGGACTTGAAACTTCACATACCTCTTTATCATCATCCATATTAATCTTTAGACCCCATTTTTACGGTCAACATATGGGATTTGACCCCATTAACCCGGCCTAAAATGATCTTAGCTGTTGACATGCTGTTAAACACTATTAGATCAAATCAAATATAATCTATATATATATATACCATCTATGCAGCCCCCATGCCCTAGGTCAAGCTCAAATTACTTTGACATTTGCATGAAAGTTGTTTTGTTAAATGTTTTTTAAGTACCAAATATCTCCACAAATGCTTTATAAGTACCAAATATCTCCACAACCCCAAGTCCAAATGACTTGAAACTAAACATACCTCTTTATCAAGATCCACCTTTTCATTCTATAACCCACCTATGCAGCCCCCATGCCCAAGGTCAAGGTCAAAATTACTCTGAAATGAGCGTTAAAGTTTTTGTAAAATCTGCGTTAAAATGTTTTCAATAGCTCCACATTATCCAATTCCTCTAACCAGATACATACATACTGGGACCATCAAATGCCTCTGCGGACGTGATATGCTGTCCACAGACATCTAATTATGCAAGGAATAAAGGAATAGTCCAAAAAAATGAATGTGGAAAATCCATTCCAGTATAGGATTGTATATATCATGGTCCAATTTTCACTTTTCTCTGAATCACACTAGTGTTTTTGCTTTGCACATGAATTATAAGGCAAACTAATGGGTGGTTATATAAAAACATAACTGAGGTGAAACACTTGGAATGACAGGCATTTATGCGGCACATTTTTCACAGGCTGGTATGCTGTGATTGGATAATTTAGGCTTATGGCATATGCGACCACTGTAGATCCTGCCTGCGCATACGCGCAGTCTGATCAGGATCTACACTGGTCGCCATACAGTCGGTGAAACACCTGTTGTGATTCTGACAAACAGTATACAAACATATCGGGCTAAAGGAGGGTGCTGGTGGAAGAGAAGCAAGATTGGTCACAAAGTCCATAAGCCCCATTTGATCTGTAACAGCCACTGTTGTGTTGTTGGGTGGGCAGAACTGCCAAAATAGTTTTCAACTATTAGTCGGGCTTGAAACATTCTATTTTGTTACAATTTAAATCTACTCAACCAGTCAACTGTTGCTCGTCCAACTTTTAAAAGACTGTCCATCCGTCTGTCCATCTTAAAAAAATCTGAAGACTTAACATTGGGGACAATAATTATTTGTTATAATTTATGTTTCCTTTCACGCCACTTCCTGATATTTCACACGGTTTCCTCTAATGAATCTCTATCATGCCATGCCAAATTAACGACCCTCAGACCCCCGCTAATCCCAAGGTCAAGGTCCACAATATTAGTGCTTTCACAAACTGAACTTTGGGTGAAATTTGTTATAACATCTGCATCCTTTCATGCAATTTCTTGATATTCGTTTAAACTAAACCACCGCCAGGCGCTCTTCATTGTCTTCTTTCAACTCGTGTTATAAATCAAAACACTGTCTGATCATGGAGTATTGAAATATCCATAGTGCTACAGAGCTCCAGATAAGCTTTGTGTCTAAAGCATACTATACCCCCTGATTTCAATACATTACGTATTTTACTTGGATTAGATTATTGATTTTCTTCATTACTAAATAGGGAACAAATGATAAAAAAATATAACAAATTTACACAATCACTTTCACTACTAAATTTGAAAATCATGCAATGCGTATTTTAACATTGCTCTGCGTATTTTGTACTCCCGCTTTTGATAATCAATGCGTATTCAGCTAAAATAATTGCGTAAAATACGCCAAATACGCACCTTATCTGGAGCACTGGTGCTATGGCTGTATGTTAGCAAATGACGACTTTCATGTCCAGATCATTCACTAGCCAGTCTGCTCAAATGCCTACAGGAAATACTAGCCCAGAAACAATCAGCACTCGCCATAGCCAGCTGGACTAGTCATATACATAGAGAATACCAGGCTAGTGTCTTTTCATATCAAGTTTATCAGGCGCTGCTTAACCCTTTCCCTGATAGAGACGACTTTTGACGCCTCTGCAGAAGATGTCTTTTGAAAACATTGTGGGAAAAGGAGAAATTGCTTGTAACAAGCAATTTCTCCTTTTCCCACAATGTTTTCTACTCTTATCAGATAATTTAACCATCATTTGACCCAGCATTTGATTCTTTTATTCAGATGTTTTCGATTTGGATGAGTCGAAATATCGCAAAACAGGGAAAGGGTTAAGGAAATGCATATGAATTCCGAGGCAGGCGGAGACGTAAATCAAAGTTTCCAACCGTAAATACACCGAGTATCTCCCCAAATTACAAATTTCAATACGGTTATCTCTATTCTAATGTACGACCATCATTTCTGACTGACATCATGGCCGACATCGCTGATGCTTGCTTGTCGAGCTTGACATTTTACAGTTTTATAAGTGGATCACTTAATGATTGTAATGGTTATGGTTGTTTATATTCACAGTGCAATTGGGAGGGCTCTCGTTTTCTTCATTAGCTCCAGCATTTTGGAGAATAGCCGAATTCTGACGTTTCTCGTTGTCCGAACAATTATCTCTATTGTATGACGTCACGGAACTTTCAGGGTGAAACGGCGCTTAGGAATACATTTAATTATGTAAATGTGATCACATGACATGCTACCGATCGTGGATTTACTTGCAGGTAATTGATCGATCAGCCAATCAGATTTCGACAATTTCATTAAGGTGCGTTAGAATGAGCAATGATGATGTGTTTTTGTTTTTGTTGAAAGGAACTCAGACTTGTTTAAGTTGCATCATTCAGTAACATCATGTGATGCCGTTCGACCAATGAAACAACAGCTTTCAATTCGTTGTAACCCAACTATTCGTATCAAGTCAATATGCCTGATATCAGACAGTATGTGTTCGGCCAATGTAGCGCTTGTTACCTGATAAAATGATCACATCAATTTTTGAATATTTCCTTTTAATTGCATGACTAATAAAAATATAATGCTTGATTTGTACAGGCCCGATGGATATACTTGTCCGAACATGTTGTATAACATGTGTCCCGTCACAAAACCGCATTAACTCTTTGCATGCTGGGAAATTTGTGGGCCATATAAAATAGTTCAAAAATAGCAGCTGACAATTCATAATATTTTCTTTTATTTCTCCTTATAAATGCCATGAATATGTCTTGGAATTTCATTAGAATTGTGTCCGGAGTGAAATTTCAAGACATATTTACAGAGAGAATAAAAAAACATATACTTCTATAAATTCGTTTGGCGGATATTTTCACCGCTTTAATAAGCATGCAAAGAGTTAAGAACACATTGGGCGTTAGCAATTTTACTTCTTTGATTTTGTCTGTCCATGTGTAAAATATCTGCATTGGAAATTTCATGCTTCACAGAAAGGAAGCTGACATAATGATTGAATAAGGTGAAGACCTCACACACATTGTGTCGGTTTCAATGTTGTCGTACTGATGTACCAACACGAAAGATGCATTGAAATCATAAAGGAAATACCAATGACTTTGAGTGGCACACTCGAGTCTTCTACAGCTTCAAACAAGATGTGTGATGCAGAAGTGATAGCTGTTGATGGGGGAATCATATCTTTGAAGTGGTATCTGAATCAGAACGGTTTCATCATTTCAAGAATTTAGTTTTAAACAGGATGGTGTCATTAAATTGGTTTTGAGTTACATATTAACTTCATGAAGAACAAGCTACATGTAGTTGAAATTAGCATATTCATGACTTCAGAATCTCAAGTCTCATTGCAAGTTAGGTCACTCACAACTTCTACCTGTTGATGTCCCTGGTGACTAATGGCAAAGTTTTTTTTAACCCTTTCACCCCTAAGAAGCTGGAATGGATATTGATATTTTGCAACCAATCCAACCATCACACAATGATTTTCAGACTAGTCCATTCATGAAAGGGGGTATTTTTGGTTCTCAAAAATATGAAAATTACTTCCAAAAAGTGCAGATCCTGATGAGACGGCTCGTTACGAGCCGGCTCATCTGGATCTTCACTGTTTCACTGTTTGCATAAACCGCTATAGCGGGCTTTCGGGTTCAAAGCGTTAAGAATGTGTAGTCTGGCTGGTATTATTTTGTATATGCGTACTCGGAAAACACTAATTAATTCTAATGAAATACCAAGATGTGTTTTCATGGAAAATAATAAAACATATGCTATATTTGTGGTCTGTTTATTGTTCTCTGCAGCATGATAAATGTACCACACAATTGTAATTTCTTTACGATACTCGCTACTTCTGATTTCAATTGGGTTTTTGGCAATTTGAATTGGGTATTTAATGAAATACACAGCTTATCTGGAGCTCTATGCATGTGATAATATTGCCATGTCATTATGGGACAGCCCCATGTCATCAATCTGTTGCCTTCGGAGGCACTGCAGGTGAAAGGTCAACTCATGAGGACACATTTCCCTAGCATCTATAATGGGCTGAAGTTTGTGTGTGTGACTGGAGAAATAGGATGTATGGCCGCCACGTTCAGCATCTAGATCAGCCACACAGTGCATCTGCGCAGTTTCAGGGCTCCAGATAAGGAATTAGTAATTCAGTATTGTCACTCCATCATTTCTGAAGCAATTGTGTATTTCACAATTTTAATTGGGTAAAATAAAATCACGCTACTGTTTACACATCAACAGACATCAATTGTTGAATACTTTGCTTCGAAATGAAAACATGTCTTGTCATTTCATTAGAATTGTCTTGGAGACTATTCTAATGAAAAACCAATATGTGTTTTCATGGAAAATAAGAAAAATATGCTACATTGTGGTCTGTTTATTGTTTTCTGCACCATGATCATAAAAGTTACGATAACATTTTTATTGCTTTTTGATACTCGCTACTTCTGATTTCAATTGGGTTTTTGGCAATTTTAATTGAGTATTTAAGCAAATACGCAGCTTATCTGGAGCTCTGCAGTTTGATCACATTTATTTAGTGGATGATTTGGACCGCCAGTCATCATTGTATTGTAACAAACAGTATAGATCTCTATCAGGCTGCAGGAACAACTAGACATCATGACCATTTTTTGTCTCGCCCGCTTGCGGACAGCGCTATAGTCGGCACATTGGCGTACGTACGAGCTTCCGTGTTAAAGTTTGAGTTAGGATTCCAGTGGTCTGACCACTTGTCTTTCTTCATGACAAAATGGAGCTAAAGTTTTTCAGTGTACTATCAAAGCCTCGGAGGGCACACACGATATGCGGGTCCCGGCCATCTAGTTGATAGTAATTGAATTTGGCTTAGGCCGGTGCTAACAGGCGCTTGTGTTGTGGATTGTCTATATGGACTGGATGGACAGTCCATCCACATCCAGTCCATATAGCCAATCCACAACACAAGCGCCTGTTACCACCGGCCTAAGCCAAATGCAATTAGTATCAATATTGGCACACTCCGTGACAGAAATGGGTGAACTTAAACAGCACTTGCACTACATATTCTTCCTGGTAATCATGTTCAATGATTATTATGGATCCCTTGACATTGTGTTCTATCATTTGCCGTAAGCTCCATTTCTCCAGTCACAACCACAAATGAGAGGTCACGACCTTTGCTTTTGTTTGACTTGTGGGTGGTGGGTGGATGGTGGTAGCTGTGTGTTTGCACGCCTACCGATGACTGATGAGGGACTGCCTGTGGCCATCCAACACCTTATACGATTTATCACGCTATTCACTCAACCTGATAATTTTTCAAATTTAATTAAAAGGGACAGTGCTTGACCACCCGTTTGCTATGCACAAGAAGTCAAAAGGACATTTCGTTAGTTTATTCTGCAGTAAAATTAGGTTGCATCTCGATTTTCCACATCAAAGTCGGCAACGCGAGTTGATTTACTATTCCGAGTCATTTTGTGTGCTCACTGCAGTGGAAACATAGTGTTATTTCATTATTCAGCAATTTAGTTTAACTTGGCTTTAAATCAAACTTAACTGGACAATTGAAGTTAGGATTCCAGTGGTCTGACCACTTGTCTTTCTTCATGACAAAATGGAGCTATTTGCAACTTCTCTCCCCATTGTAGCTCTAAGAAGTAACATATATGCATCAAGATAAATCTCTAAATGGTTGGAAAGATTATTTTTGTTAACATCATGGATCTGTAACATAATGAGATTATGACTATGTGTCAGCTATATTTAGACGTTGATGCAACTTAACTGCATGCAAATTTTGGCTTGCACTGCTCGCATTTGTACTAAGCAACATGTTTGTGTGATCACAATGTTCTGTAATTGTGGGGTGCCTCATTTCATAGGTCATTATTGGTGATTTAGGGAAATCAAGCTGAAATTATAGTCAAAATATTTGCACTAAATGTTACGACCAATAACTCATTTTGAAGTTCACAAGGTGTTCGGAATTGGTCGCTTGACATGTAAATATGTTCAATTAATAAATGCCTGAGATTTTGAGCTAATTGTGTTGCCTGAATGTGTTTTATTTTCTTGCTGGCGATAAACAATTGGCGATAAAAAAATTACAATTTTCGAAAACAATTTTATTTTTTTTGAAGTGGCGATCCCTGAACATAATTATATAGAGTTTATTCAACTACCATTTTGAAATACCGGATTTATTTCCGGAGACATCTGGAAATCCTATAAAGAAACGAGTGCGGAGCGTATGAATTGTTTCTTCGCCGGAAATGAAGTCAAAACGTGACGTCAATTATGTCTCGCGTACGTCTAGGAGGAAATATTTCCTTCAAGAAAATAAATCCTACCAGAATCACTGTAAATCACTGTAAATCACTGGGTAGCATATAATATTACTGCCTATTTTATTAACAATATTGCAGGTTCACATTGTTGGAAATGGAGAGATAATTCTAGGTTACCATGCAGGTACTCATAACATACATGTATGTCAGTCTGAGAGTGATAACAGAGCTCCAGATAAGGTGTCTATTGGCGTATTTTGCGCAATTATTTTAGCTGAATACGCATTGATTAATCAAAAGTGGGAATTCAAAATACGCACAGAAATGTGAATAAACGCATTGATTTTCAAATTGAGTAGTGAAAATATTGTCATAAAGTTGAACATTCACTTAGTTGAGCTGCATAATGCTCCTGATTAAATATCACACTACTGTAGTCTGAGGGCACCTCTTTAAACTGGACACCCTGGGTTTAGCAAAGTTTCACTGTACACTGGGGACCTCCCTGGTGAGCGTGTCCAGTTTAGCAAAGTTTCTCTGTACACTGGGGACCTCCCAGGGTGTCCGGGTTAGAGAGGTTCCACTGTACAATGGGGTCCTCCCAGTGTGTCCGGGTTAGAGAGGTTCCACTGGGCACTGGGGACCACCCAGGGTGTCCGGGTTAGAGAGGTTCCACTGTACAATGGGGTCCTCAGTGTGTCCGGGTTAGAGAGGTTCCACTGGGCATGTGTCCGGGTAGAGAGGTTCCACTGTACAATGGGGATGTGTCCGTGTTAGAGAGGTTCCATTGGGCCACTGGGACCCAACCTGGGGTGTCCGGGTTAGAGAGGTCATTGTACAATGGGGGTCCTTTCAGAGTGTCCGGGTTAGTAGATGGTTTCCACTGGGCATAGGGTGGACCACCCATGGGTGTCCGGGTTAGAGAGGTTCCACTGTACAATGGGGTTCTCAGTGTGTCCGGCTTAGAGAGGTTCCACTGGGCACTGGGTACCTCCCAGGGTGTCCGGGTTAGAGAGGTTCCACTGGGCACTGGGGACCACCCAGGGTGTCCGGGTTAGAGAGGTTCCCCTGTACAATGGGGTCCTCCCAGGGTGTCCGGGTTAGAGAGGTTCCACTGTACAATGGGGTCCTCCCAGTGTGTCCGGCTTAGAGAGGTTCCACTGGGCACTGGGGACCACCCAGGGTGTCCGGGTTAGAGAGGTTCCACTGTAATTGTAACTGGATCAAAGTAACTGACCGACCACTAAACCTGCCATTTGTCCAGCACAACTGTGAATGTGATTACCTTCGTCCAAAGTTTGTATTTTAACAGACATTTTTATTGCCAATATCAAGTGCTTCTTGTTTACTGCAAGCTGCATTATAAAGGGCCAGAGCATGGTCTTACAAAGACAGCGGGCGCGTAAACGGCCAATTATGTGTAGTGGCATCGTACGATGGCAGATGGGTGACACTGGATATACCGTGCACGCGCCTGCATTTGTAAAGACCTGTCTTTAGACCTGTAGGCTGTCTCTGCAGGTTATTATCCTCTCCTATTCAAGCATGTTCATCCATTTGCCACTGCATGTCATTAGAAGCATGTGCAATGTGAGATTTTGATGCAAATAGTGTCATATGCCCAATTGTTGACTAGACTGTTATGGAATTTTCTGACCTAGGGTAGAATTTCCTGTTTCGGAATTTTCTGAAACGGGGGAGGAGACTGTAAAGTTCACTGGAATTGAACCCAACCGCCTCTGCAGCATGTTAACCCTTTCCCTGTTTTTCGATATTTCGACTCATCCAAATCCAAAACATCTGAATAAAAGAATCAAATGCTGGGTCAAATGATGGTTACATTATCTGATAGAGTAGAAAACATTGTGGGAAAAGGAGAAATTGCTTGTTACAAGCAATTTCTCCTTTTCCCACAATGTTTTCAAAAGACATCTTCTGCAGAGGCGTGAAAAGTCGTCTCTATCAGGGTAATCATATAACCCTTTCACCCCTAACTAACTGGAATGGATTTTGATATGTTTATTTTGCAACCAATCCAACCATCGCAAAATAATTTTCAGACTAGTCCATTTATGAAAAGGGGCTGTTTTGTTCTAAAATAAAATAAATAAATAAATTAAAATCATCTGGATCTACATTGTTTGCCAATACCAGTCTGTGGTGTTGAAAGGGTTAAATTGTCAAGGGTATGTCCTTGAATCTAAAATTAATTTATTCAGTAAAATGGTCTGTCATAGCCAGACCTGTTTGAAGGAGGGTCGTTTCGAAGGCCCAAGTGGCCTGAGGTATCTAGGGGGGTCTAAAAAGTGGACCTCGATGCTAAAAAAGTGGACCTCGAGGTTGGGCGGGAGGGGGGGGGGGTCGTCCGACCGCTCCGACACCCCCTGGCTACGGGCCTGCACTAGCTGTAATGAACATGTATATTATAAATCGTTACTGAAAATACTTCCGCACTAGATAGTATGTAACAAATGTTGAATTAATATATGATATTTAAAAGACATTGTTGACTGATCACGACTGCATATATTATAAGAGATTTCATCACTCATAATCACTCGAGATCCCCCATATATTTTCATCTGCCAGTCTGTGGACTCACCAAGGTTAAATATTATTTTTCAAGTTCATTGTATATGACTTACTACACACATTACCACATGAATACTATCGGAAATATTATTTATTGTCTAACCATTTGAAATTTATTGCAGCTTTTCAGTTTACGATGCTAGCAATTAACCCAATTTTCATGCTGAGGTTATTATGCCATTATGTTTGCGGAAAATCCTAAATATTTTCCTTCTATGCGCTTAGATATATATGTCGCGACCACCATTGGAACCGTCTCGACGAGACGGTTCAAATGGTGGTCGCAACATATATTTCTAAGCACATAGAAGTGAGTGGTCAGTCAACATATACTTTCATTGAGAAATAAAAATAAAATATTTAAAAAATTGAACACCCTTAAAGGTGTATTCCGCATGTAATGGGTTACAATATATATGTCAGAATTATTTACATACACTTCTATGTGGAAGTGGAAGTGATTGCCAAGAATGTACTGGTAATTAGTAACCAGGTTTGGGCTTAGCAATGTGATAGTTGTAAAGATGCATTCCTTTTGGCACTAATGTTTCTCTGTAACCTCTAGGGTCATTGCATGTCCTGAAAGGTGGACATTGGGGTCACAGGGCAGTCTCTGGCCAACACCTCTTTAAGGGGACATATGGCAGGCCGGACAGGGCATGTCAGTGTAATGTCATTGGTTGGACACACCGGGTATGGAAGGTGTTGGAGCCAATTCCCACCCATAAATATAAGCTGAATCGAATCAAGGTTGGACACACCATTGGGAAATGGTCTGTAGTTATTAGCCAGTGTTCAACCTAATTAACCCTTTCCCTGATAGAAACGACTTTTCACGCCTCTGCAGAAGATGTCTTTAGAAAACATTGTGGGAAAAGGAGAAATTGCTTGTAACAAGCAATTTCTCCTTTTCCCACAATGTTTACTACTCTATCAGATAATTTAACCATCATTTGACCCAGCATTTGATTCTTTTATTCAGATGTTTTCGATTTGGAAGAGTCGAAATATCGCAAAACAGGGAAAGGGTTAATGGAGTATACAGTGGAGTATAAAATAAATAAGCTTACACTTGTTGCTTTTGTGTCTTCTGGAACAAGGTGTATTGCGTTTGTTCTGCTTTTTATGGCCCTGGTCTCGGTAGGGCCAGCAGGCATATAGTGTTTGTACTGTGTGTCCGTCCGTGTTTCCATCTGTGTGTCCGTCCATGTGTGTGTCCAGTAGAAAAGGTTATCGGTGTTCCTCCAATCTCTATCAGGGGAATTTTCAAGCAAACAGGCCATATTTTCTTGGTCAATTTAAAAATAAACAGTAGATGACTTGTATGGTTAACTCATTCAGGCCTAATCCCGACTGCAGTCGTGGTATATTTGCACCGCAGAACGTCGAAACACGCCTACAGTCGTGAAAATGAAACATGTTTGTTTGTCGATAGCCGACTTCAGTCGGGCCGAATAGCGTACGTAAAATGATCACCGATTGGTTGCGAGTAGCTGAAAATCAGATTTCTAAATATAAGAACCAATGAAATGAAGAATTTTTCTACACACTTTTGTGTACAGTCGGCCATAAATAGATATAAAACCACGCTTATTGGTCAATATTTTCGTGTCAATATTTAACCTCGCGGAAATTCTAAACAATGGCGTCAATCAGTGAAAATGAAAGTGATTTTGATGGGTTTTCCGATCACGACGTGTTAGAAAGTGAGCATCGGTTGATGGGAATTAGAAATAATGAAGGCTCGGATATTTCTGTATCGGAAGATGATTATTCAGAATACGATTCCGATGATGAAATCCCGCTGTCAATGTTACGAAATGGCATGGATTCGAGCGACAGCGATAATGAAGTGGGTGGGGAAGCGATTTGGAGCGACCGATTTCAGCCCGTAATTACGCGAGATTTCATGGGAAATCCTGGTCCAGTACATATAATGTCAGAGGAAAAGAGTGAATTGGACTTTCTGACACTAATATTCAGTGATGAAATGTTCCAAAACATTGCTGAGGAGACAAACCGTTATGCATCTGTGTGTATCCAGAAAAAAGCTGATGAAAAATGGCGTCCTGTAACCAAAGAAGAAATCAGGGCCTACATTGGCTTTCAAATTGTCATGGGCATTGTTCAGGCACCGACACTGGATATGTATTGGTCTACGGATGCAATGTTTCGACCATGCGGAATCAGCGACAAGATAACCAGGGATCGGTTTGATAAAATTAGCCAGTACTTTCATGTCGCTGACAACTCCGCAAATCCAGAGAGAGGGCAGCCCGGCCATGACAAGCTTGCCCATGTTAGACCGGTGATTGAAGCTGTGCGCCGGTCCCTGATGTCAAATTACAGGCCACACAGAGAGTCGACAGTGGATGAGGCCATGATCGGTTATACCGGCAGACTTGGCTTCAAGCAATATATCCCAATGAAGCCCACAAAGCGCGGGATCAAAGTCTGGGTTCGCGCCGACCCACACAATGGATACATCAATGACTTCCAAGTTTATTGTGGCAAAGAAACCAGAGCTGGTGAACAGGCACTTGGTGATAGGGTGGTAATGGACTTGTGCCACCCAATCTACAACAACAACCACCACATCTATATGGACAATTATTTTACATCCGTAACGCTACTGGACACCCTGCTACGAAATGGAACGTATGGATGTGGCACCTTCAGAGTAAATCGCCGGGGTATACCTGCTGCTGTCAAAAATAAAAAAATAAAAAGAAACTCCAAGGCGACTCCATAATGAGGCAGAAGGGGAACATGGTAGCAACGGCTTGGCGTGACAAAAAAAATGTTTACCTGCTGTCAACCAACTTTGATCCAGCTAATGCCACAGAGGTTGCACGGAAACAAAAAGATGGGACAGTAAAAAATGTACAGTGTCCGCAGGTTGTGAGAATGTACACACAGCACATGAATGGTGTGGACAGGGCTGACCAGCTTCGTGCCATGTATGCCATCGGGAGGAAAGCAGCTAAATGGTGGAAATACCTGTTTTGGTTTCTTGTGGATATTTCCATTGTCGCCGCCTTCGTGTTGAAGAGAGAATCCCCCAATCATCAACAGAAATCCCGCCGAGGAAAGGACAAACCTCTCACACAGCTCGCTTTTCGCCAGAAATTAGCGAAGCAGATGATTGGCGATTACCAACAAAAAAGAAAAAGACAGGCACTGAAGGAAAAGCAGGCTGATGGATCCGATTGTTGGATTACGGACCTTGGCAAGAAACGGACTTGCAAGGAATGTTCAAAAGTCGGTCGGCGGAGGGAACCAAGGTACGGTTGCATGGCGTGCAACGTGAATCTCTGCCGGGATTGTTTCAAGCCATACCATTTGGCCAGATTCCCGGAAAGATATACAACATAAAAAACACACTGTAAATAACTGTATATATATATGAAGATGTACATTTTATTTCTAGAATAGTTCACAACATTGGAAAATAATACAATTGTTTTGTGTTTAATTTACTATTATGGATACAATACATAGTGCCAATTATATAAAAAAAATACACAGAATTGTGGGAATATATATTGTGGATTATTTCAAAAAAATTGGTGAGTTTATCTCTATTATTTCCCTAGTTATAGCATGTTTTATCCCAGCATGTAACACTGTACACACATAAAATGTTCAGGCAGCTGCAGCCAGTGCAGGTGTCTTAGACTCCAGGCATAGCAGCAGTGTTAGGCCTTATCTACAGCACTGCTGCTAAGCCTGAAAGAGTTAAACTAAAGAGGATGAAGCTCGAACACTATATCCATCTCTGCACACAATTGATAATCCACTTTAATATATTGTCATTCACTAGATCTCTGTAATGGGGAAACTGTTGGCATTAACCCTTTCACCCCTAAGTAACTGGAATGGATTTTCATATGTTAATTTTGCAACCAATCTAATCGTCACAAAATGATTTTCAGACTATTCCATTGATGAAAAGGGTGTGTTTTTTGTTCTCAAAAATATGAAAATTTCTTGCAAAAAGTGCGGATCCTGATGAGACGACTCATGTGGATCAACACAGTTTGCCACTACCACTATACAGGCGTGTGGTATTGAAAGGGTTAAACAGTTTATCACATTTTACATTTGTAGGATAAATATCTTGAATGGTAGTTTTACTAACTTGCTGGTTCTGTGGCCGATTAGCCCCGCGTCAGAATACACTAATGTTTATTGACCCCATGGAGGCCTCGGAGTTTGCAAGCCAATGTCAGATGGGGACATATGGCCGTATAATATCTGGAGACCTTTGGTTTGGCCATTGTCCGGCAAAAGGAACTGTAAGATGTTTGCAACACGCATAGGCACATCTATGAGTGTGTGCAGTCTTCTCACTGCTATAATTGTTTCTTGATCTTGTGTCCATCACACATTGTGCATTAACATTGATTGTGTTTGTCCAACTAAAAGTCTTCTTGAGGGCCTCGTGGGAGATTAGGCTTTGCCTAAATGAGTCATCCTCATTAAATAAAGTCTATTATTACTTGTATTATTATTATTATTATTATTATACCCCCACACACAAAGTTTGTTGGGGGTATATAGGAGTCAGCTTGTCTGTCAGTCAGTCTGTCGGTCGGTCTGTCAGTCTGTCGGTCGGTCTGTTGGAAATTCCCTTCCGCTCTATATCTTCTACACCGATGCATGGATTATCAAATGGCTTGGCACAAATGTTTCTCATGATGAGAAGGTGTGTCGCGATCAATAACCACGCACCTACGTCCAAGGTCAAGGTCACAGTTGAAGGTCAAAGGTCAAACCTATCGAAATTCCCTTCCGCTCTATATCTTCTACACTGATGCATGGATTATCAAATGGCTGGGCACAAATTGTTTCTCATGATGAGTGTGTCGCGATCAATAACCATGCACCTACGTCAAGGTCAAGGTCACAGTTGAAGGTCAAAGGTCAAACCTATTGATTCCCGTTCCGCTCTATATCTTCTACACGATGCATCGGATTAATCAAATGGCTTGGCACAAATGTTTCTCATGATGAGAAGGTGTGTCACGATCAATAACCACGCACCTACGTCCAAGGTCAAGGTCACAGTTGAAGGTCAAAGGTCAAACCTATTGAAATTCCCTTCTGCTCTATATCTTCTACACCGATGCATGGATTATCACACTATGCCCAGGGTCAAGGTCACAGACTTGATGCGTTTGAAACATTACCGCTCGGCTAAATGGCTTATAATCAAAAATGCCTCGTTTTCTTTGGCTGCCAGAGGGGGTATTCGTGTGCTGACAGGCCACATTGCTAGTTATTATTATTATTATTCCACTCCTCAGTTTCAGAGTGACACAATTTGCATTCAGAATACACTTTTCTTATTTCTCAACTTAAGTTATTATGTTGTGATCACTTAGTTGAACTGCCTCTTGGAGATGGTTCAACAAGTTTGCTGATCATATTTTATTTCTCACTGAAAATATATAACATTATCACTGATAGTTCAACAACCGTTTCATCAAGATGATTAATTCAGTTTGTTACAACATATGTTTTCATATAGAAGTAACGAGTATAGAGAATATATAGAAATTAATTCCTTAACATTTGATTGGCCCGTAGCAAATCTCTGTCCAAAATTTATATCCCAGTAAATTCCCACGCCAAACTACTTTCCGTAACCGTGAGGCGCAGTTAAAATAATTATTAAGAAAACGGAAAATAAAGACATTTTCTTGATGAATTTATTTCAGATGCTGGAATTATAAGGAATGAATGGCCTTTTTGTGGAATTTATCGGGGATATAAACTTGGAAAAGTCGCGAGAATACTGGACGAGGCCTTCTGGCATTCGTCCAGTATTCCTGCGACTTTTCCAAGTTTATACCCTGATACATTCCACAAAAAGGCCATTAATTCCTACAAAAAGGCCATTAATTCCTACATTCTCCACATGGAATCCATACAGTTATTCAATGTTAATTCCATCACTCAGTCCTCTTGATAGTGGTAGATTTCCATTATCCAACCCTTTTATTGTGGGAGAATTCATAAAAATAAATCACACAAATTATTGTGTCTGTTTAACTTTAGTGGAATCATTGGCAGTTTCACTATAAACTTTGTACGACTAAAATGTTCGTAAGTGCAAAATTATGATTTGTAAATTTCACATTAGCAATGTTTTCTTGTAAACAATTATTGGATTTAAAAACTTGCAGCACCTAGACTTCTAAGTGGTTATAAAATCTATTTTCATAGAAAATGCAACATTCAGTGGACAAAAAGGCCTACTGTAATGTCTGAACTTTCACGTTTTGCTACAGACGAACTTTTGGCCATTAAGCACATTAAATCTAAAAAATATTTAAAGGCAAGTAGTTTTTCATCAATAACGAAAAAGTCACCCTCCCCCAAAAAAATTATATTTGATGAAATTCCATCAACTATTGATTTTGTTGTGAAAAACTATTTTGCTATGGGAATTTAAAGGTACGTGCCCACATGTCACTTTTTTGTTATTGATGAAAAAGTATTAACTCTTACAACGCTATCTTAATGTTTTGTCGTCTGTTGTTTATTTTCTATTTTACATTTTTATCATCAAAAACATCCTTTGACAGCAGTTTAGAATAATTTACAACATGCTTTGACAGCACTTCACAGGCGCGGATCCAGGATTTCGGGTAGGGGGGGGGGAGCGTAACTATTTTGCAATACTTGACTATATTATCGAACGAGCGTAGCTTAGCTCGGGATAGCGCTAGGGGGGTCCAGGGGCATGCATTGCCCCCCTGAATTTTTTTGAAATCTACATCGCATTTTGGAGTAGAAACGTGCCTTGTAACTTGCAAAAAATCTTTACTCGGCAAATTTTAGGTGGGGCGCGCTCGCCGGGTCCAATTCCGCCCATGCTTCAGAATCATTTCCGTGCTGTCAACCCATGTTTTTATTGAGAAATAAGGCAACACATAAAATCAACAGCAGATGGCAATATTGTTGTGTGTAGCGGTGTGAGGGTTAATATTCCTTAGATTTAATGTGTTTAACCCTTTCCCTGATAGAGACGACTTTTCACGCCTCTGCAGAAGATGTCTTTTGAAAACATTGTGGGAAAAGGAGAAATTGCTTGTAACAAGCAATTTCTCCTTTTCCCACAATGTTTTCTACTCTATCAGATAATTTAACCATCATTTGACCCAGCATTTGATTCTTTTATTCAGATGTTTTGGATTTGGATGAGTCGAAATATCTCAAAACAGGGAAAGTAGTCTTTGGGCCACCAATAACCCCCCTCCCCCCCTGTGGTACATAACGCCACTATGATTTTCAAATTCAGTAGTCAATTGTCTGTCATTCCAGAAGGTCTGCCATTAAAAAGCCGCTGGATGAACAAATGGCGGCCATTTTCCAAGATGGCCGTCAAAAACAATTGTTTTGGTTTACAGGACTAGCTTCATCGCCTGTTAACCGGTATTAGGACTGATTTAAATTTTCTAAATCGTTCTTATCTACTCCCTAATTGAATATAAAACAGTGTGTGATACATTCAAAAATCTATTTTTTTTACCAAATGGCCGCCATTTTCAAAATGGCCGCTAAAAAGTGTGTTTTTGCGAAACGTTTGCACTGTAACTGCTGTTAAGTGTTATTGGAACCGCTATAAACATTGTAACTTATACCTTGTAATGCATATCAATATGCATATCAATTATGTAATACATATTGACTTAACAGCATGATATAAATGGTGGAAATTTTCAAAATGGCTGCCAAAAAGGCGTTTTTTCAACAATTGTCTATGTTAACAATTTTCCATGTTAACTGATGATAAGTGGCATTTGAACCACTTTTTACACCGCAAATTAATGCCATGTGATGGATATCAATATACATGACAATTGCGTAACATAATGTGTGTTTTACGCAGGGGTAAGTTTTCCATATTTGGCCCATGGCCTAATCTTACGACATATGCGACCTATGGATGTCTTGACTTACACATGTATTGAAATGCAGTCTGTTCTGGATCTAAGATATCAATAGAAATGACACTTCATAATATAGATTGAATAGCGAACAGCATGTGCCATTATCATACTGTCACATCTGGCGTTACGCTGGTCTCAAATTTATTTCGGTACATTTTGTCAGTCAACGTCACAAATTAGCTGCCAGGTGCAGACTGAAGTCTGTTTGTAGAAATATCTGCCAGCTTCCATGCGCCAATAAAGCAACAAAAACTCAAAACATTTGCAACGCTTGCAAAATCGGTGACACGAGTCCACAGCGAATGTCAAAGGAAACTAGTAGCAGAACGGAATGTATTTGGACAGCTCGTTTCCATTGCACTCCGGAACAACATTGACATGGCTAAGGTTTTCAGTTACCCGTTAGGTCCAGTTCCATGGTCGCTTGCAACAGCTGATGGATCACCGGCAAGGACTGACAAAGCGAAATTGATGCACCAACTGGAAGGGCAGACGCATATGGTTTACAGGCCTCCGCTAGAACAGGTGAGCTACATCATTGACGGAAATGCAATTCTACATATGTAAACTGCTTTGCCCAACACATTTGCAGATCAGATGGAGAGTCTATATCACCAAATGCCGAAAGCAGAACGCGTGGATTTTGTAACAAACACGTACCATCCTCTGTCAATTAAAACCAATGAACGACAACGAAGAGGTACCACAAATACCTACTTGATCAAGGGACCGCTGACAAATGTTCCACGTGACTGGAAGCAGTTCCTCTCGAACGATGTCAACAAGACACAATTGTGAAAACTCCTACTTAATGAATGGATGCAAGATAAATACACACACAAGGTGAAGGGAAGAACAATTGTGTTTGTGCGTGAAACCAAATGCGTCAAATTACTAGTATGTATGGCATATCAACACACACTGACGAAATAGAATAACTGAATTTGTCACAAGAGGAAGCAGACACACGACCTGGTATTGCATTGTTTGCACCATGCATCGCATTTATCAGAGAACAATACAATTGTTGTCAGATCTCCAGATACCGACGTGTTTGTAACTGTTACTCAGGTTTACACAGCTGGTGAAACAGCGTGTGCTGTTTGACACCGGTGTCGGCAACAAACGACGACTGCTTGACATACACGGTATCATTGCTGAGGTTGGTACGCAGCTGTGTTTGGCATTGCCAGCACTTCATGCATTCATCGGCTGTGACAGCACGAGTGCTTTCGTTCATCGTGGAAAGGTGACACCGCTAAAACTACTTCAGAAGCACCCAGAATTCACTGATACATTCATGCAGCTGGGTTTGTCCACTTCTGTAGAACCACAACTCTTCGAAGACCTTGAACACTTTGTGTGTCTGATGTACAGGAGTACTAGTACTAGTATTACAGACATAAACAAACTGCGCATGGAGCTATTCCTGCAAAAGTTCAGTCCCAAGTCAGGAGAGCTGCTGTCAAGTTACAATGGCGCTGATCTTAGCATTCTGCCACCATGCAGGTCATCGTTGAGAATGTATATAATGAGAGCTAATCACCAAACCCTCATTTGGTACAGCACTGACCAATCGAATGCATGCATACCGCCACCAAATGGCCGTGGGTGGGAGGTCATAAACGGAACACTAACGTGCAAATGGACAGAGGGGGATTACCTGCCAACTGAAATGATAGATCTACTGGTAGAAGAAGAGGAAGAAGTGGATACGGTGGATGTTGATGAAACAAATGCCCATGAGCCCCGACAGCTTACTAGATAGCATGTTTATGCGGATGAAGCATATGACTAGGTTGCTTCTCTTAAGCCGGATTTACTAGATATGTATCTACGATTTGTACAGCATGTTAGGATAATACTGAGCGCTGTTGATGTCAGAAAATATCGAAGAGTTTCGTACCTGATGCCATGGGTATTGTCTCTGCCACAGGTGCGATGCTTCCGAACCTGATTGGAAATTAATTACTTTGTTGTAACCAACCATACGTGAATCAAGAACAACGAATGCACCGGCACCGGACACATTATGTAACTGTACGTATGTCTATATATGCTGATATGAATATGCTGATATGAATGATATTGTGTACCATATTTTATTTCATCTGTTATTGTTTAATATCGAAATATGTCTTACCTGGTATCGAGGCTTTCATTCCTGAGTGAAAATTAATTACCTTGTATAATCATGCACAAATCAAGAACACTGAAAGCCCTGGACACATTATGTAACGGTGTGTGTTTGTGTGTGTGCGTGCGTGTGTGCGTGCGTGCGTGCGTGCGTGCGTGTGTGATGCTATGTATATGTTAATGATTTCATGAACCATATTTGATGTGACGATGCAAATAATGAATAGTTTCGTACCTGATGTTGTGGGGATTGTCACCGCCATAGGCGCGATGCTTCAAACTTTGATTCAAAATTAATTACCTTGTATAATCATGCACAAATCAAGAACAATGAAAGCCCTGGACACATTATGTAACTGTATGTATGTATGTATGTCTATATATATGTGATGCTATGTATATGTTAATGATTTCATGAACCATATTTGATGTGGTGATGCAAATAATGAATAGTTTCTTACCTGATGTTGTGGGGATTGTCCCCGCCACAGGCGCGATGCTTCAAACCTTGATTGAAAATTAATTACCTTGTTGTATAAGCATACGCAAATCAGTATACGCATGTCTATAACTGTTGTTGTGCATTATATCGATGATCACATTTAACATGTTTCTATTTCACAATATAGCATTGATCTTGTTGTAAATATCGAATAATTTCTTGCCCATAATGTGGGGAAATTCCATTCCTTTTTTCTTCACACTTGCTGCTATACATACTTCACTTCCATGCACTTTCATCATGACAACTCACGATATTTTTGTGTATGCAATGACGCCAGTGTCATGTTGAAGTAGTTGACTATTCATATGTACCAGTCAAAAGTAAATGTAAGTGGAGACAGCTAATGAAACTCAATATGTGTAAAATGTACATTGTAGATTTAGTGGGTGGGGTAACGGTTTCAAATTCAGTTGTGGTTAACTTAGTATCATGTGCAGTAAGCAGAAGAAAAACAGGAACTATAGTTTGCACATGTTTCATGAGCACATGCATGTATATTTTCCATAGTTACAATTTATAAATACCGTATGGGAAGAGATGTGTGGCAATACATGTGTTACCATTGAAATGGAGTGGGTGGGTAATTAAATATTGCAAAATATTTGCTTAAAAGGACCGGACGGTCCTAAATTCTACTTAAATGCAAAGTATTGCTATAAACATCTCTCAAAACCTGTAAAACAACAGCAGTTTCCGTGTTTAACAATATAATTTTGTCACATTTTTACAAAAAGTGTGATTTTTTAATATGGCTAAAAGTTGCTGGGTGGTATACTTCAAAATGGTGCCATACATTCATCCAGCGGGTTACAGAGCGCAGACAAGTTGCATTACACTCGTAATTGATTATAGTTATCAGAAAAATATGTCTGCTTATGTACCACAGGGGGGGGGAGGGTTTCCATATTTGGCCCATGGCCTAAAGGGTTAATAGCCAAAAGTTTGTTGGCAGCAAAACGTGGAACAGACAGTAGGTGTCACTTGTGAACATTGTGTTGATGTATGCAAAAACACTTGGTAAGTGATTGTTCCAATGGAAATGATTCTGACGTGATGTAAAACATGTTTTTAGTGAGAAAGAAGACAAAATATAAAACAACAGCAGGCGTTTCCCATATTGTAAGGGTTAAATCAGGTTAGATTGATTCCATATTAAAGAAACTTGGCATAGCCGCTTTTATTATGAAATCCGTAAACTTGTTTAACTCTGCATATGCTAGCGGTGAATGTAACATCCAACAAATTATGAGTATGTTTCTTATTTCAAATATGTCTTGGAATTGCATTAGAATTGAGTCCTGTTAGGACTCAATTCTAATGAAATTCCAAGACATATTCATGATATTTACAAGGAGAAATAAAAGAAAATATGATGAATTTTTGTCCGCTAGTTTTTAACTATTTATAGCCCACAAGTTTCCCAGCATGCAAAGAGTTCATAAACGTCATGCTACATGTTACACTTCAACACTACAGACGACTATAGCTGTGTTTGCAAACAGTGTACATACATCCAGGTGACCCAGCTCGTGACAAGCCGTCTCATTAGGATCTACACTTTTGCAATTAATTTTCATATTGTTCCTATAAAAATGCACCCATTTTTTTGTCGAGCCCGCTTGCTGAAAGCGAGACATGCATAGTGATCACAATGACGTCCGTGACTGTCCGTGCATCCGTCCGTCCGAAATCTCCGTTAAAGTTTTTAAATACCTTATATCTCTGCAGTCCTAATTAAGTCACATTGACTTGAAACTTCATATGCTTATTAGTCATCATCCATATATTCATTCTGTGTCCCACTCATGCGGCCCCTGTGCCCCTATGTCAAGGTCAAATGATTTAGAAGTTTGCGTTAAAGTTTCTGTCAAAATGTTCGTTAAAGTTTTCACATACCTACTTACTATGTCTGTAACCGTCAGTCAGATTTGCTTGAAACTTTGTATGCTTATTGTGCATCAAACCTCAAATCAATACACTCTGAGACCATCAAATGCCTCGGCGGGCTCGACATGCGGGCCGCGGCCATCTGGTATATAAATGGACTAGTCTGAAAATAATTTTGTGACAGTTGGATTGGTCTGAAAATGAACATATCACAGTCCAATCCAGTTATTTAGGGTTGAAAGTGTTAAATCATCACTCTTGTAAGATCCTCTATGTAAAAACACAGAATACACACAGGTGGAAGACTCGGACCTGTGACACAAAAAAATGCCCATTACAAACAATTCATTACCCCACCCACTTGGTCTCATACAGTACTATATTCTATAATAGAAGATAGTACTGTATGATACCAAGTGGGTGGGGTAATGGATTTGTTGTAATGGGGATTTTTTTGATTATAGAAGATAGTACTGTATGATACCAAGTGGGTGGGGTAATGGATTTGTTGTAATGGGGATTTTTTTGATTATAGAAGATAGTACTGTATGATACCAAGTGGGTGGGGTAATGGATTTTTTGTAATGGGCATTTCTTTGTGTCATCCACCTGTGAGACTACACTGTCTGCAAATGGAATTGGGTAGTCGTTTATGCAATGATTCCATCTTTATTATCCTACCTGTTTCAACTGCAGGAAATTATTTTTTGTTACAGCAATGATAAACAATGTCGAACAGTTTCTCTAATTGCCCTGTGAGTTTTTTTATGTATTTTTTTCTCTGTGAACATAGAAATAGACAGAGAAATCTGTAATGTCTGGGAGTGTTTCAAGCTCACTTTATCAGCAGCTAAATACAGCGCCAGCAGTCAAGAAATAAGTAGATCAAATTGGAGATTATGTCTATTAAGCTCTTCTTGCTTGTATTGCGGTGCAGTAGAACAGTAAAATCTGACACCCAGAAAATATCAGTTTCTTCAATGAGGGATCGCAGCTAGTTATCTCCCGTTGAATTTATTTATAGAAATCCGGTCCAAATGTCATAGTTTATGGCCTCGGTGCTTGTAAAAAGAGCGACTGTAGCATGAGTTGTTGTGAAAAGGAGTCGATATAGTGATTTTGACTAATGTTGATCCAGATCATCCTACATATCTACACAATCTGATCTGGGACTACATTGTTTGCCAGATTCATATTTTCACACTTATTAATTATATTGCAATCAGTGTAGACTCAGATCAGACTGCACAGATGTGCAGTCTGATCTGGGTCTACTCTGTTCGCACAACTCGTATTTTGTGCTATTCAGTAAGAAATAAACGCTGAAATACAGCAAGGGACTGGATCTCTATAAATATATTTGCAAAGGGACATAACTAGCTACGATCCCTCGTCAGTAGTCCAGTGGCACATAGCTAGAGAACCTGGGGGCCGTTTCACTAAACTTCTTACGACTAAAATGTTCATAAGTGCAAATTTAGAATCGTCTGCAAATTTCAATTGATGGATTTACATTTATTGAGCATAGGCTGCATATGCATATGCAGCCTATGCTCAATAAATGTAAATCCAACAATTATTTACAAGAAAACAGTGTTATTGTGAAATTTACAGACTATCATAATTTTGCAAACAAACATTTTAGTCGTAGGAAGTTTAGTGAAACGGCCCCCAGGAGTTAACTTGTGTGTGTGTTTGTGTGCGTGTGCGTGTGTGTGTGTCTGTGCATGCATGCATGTGTTTGTTTTAAAGCGAGCAGGCAGATGGATAGACAGACAGATGGATAGACACTGGAAAGGTGATCGTTATCTTCTTGCAATGTTGATACTTAACCCTTTCAACACCACAGGCCTGTATAGTGGTATTGGCAAAACATGTAGATGCAGATTTCATAAATGGACTAGTCTGAGAATCATTTTGTGACGGTTGGGTTGGTTTTAAAATTAACATCAATTCCAGTTACATAGTGGTGAAAGGGTTAATCAGTGGTTTACTTTGATGAACACTGTTGTAAGGGTGCCTGGCATGGGATTAGTACACTTTGGCTGTCTGAAAGTTTTTATTTCAAATTTAGTGCTGGCTGTTTAGTGCTTCACCCACCATATAAATACATTCCCATCTGTGTATGCCATTGCTGTTGAACCGACATAACCAGCCAGCTAGCCAACCAATCAACCAGTCAATCAGCCAACCGGACAATCAAACAACCAGTCAGCCAGCCATCCATCCAGCCAGCCAGTCAGCCAGCCATATCCATCCAGCCAGCCAGTCAGCCAGCCATATCCATCCAGTCAGCCAGCCATATCCAGCCAGCCAGCCAGCCAGCCAGCCAGCCAGCCAGCCAGCCAGCCAGCCAGCCAGCCAGCCAGCCAGCCAGCCAGCCAGCCAGCCAGCCATATCCATCCAACCAACCAACCAACCAACCAGCTAGCTATATCCATCCAACCAACCAACAATTAACCAACCAGACAATCAACCAACCAAGCAGCCAGCCAGCCATATCCATCCAACCAAGCAGCCAGCCATATCCATCCAACCAAGCAGCCAGCCATATCCATCCAACCAACCAGTCAGCAATATCCAACCAACCAACAAACCAGCCTACCAATCTACCGGTCAATCAACAAACCAGACAATCGACCAACCAACCAGCCATATCCATCCAACCAACCAATCAGTCTATTATCCAACCAACCAACCAGCCAGTCAGCCATATCCAACCAACCAGCCAGCCAAATCCAACCAACCAGCCAGCCAGCCATATTCATCGAACCAACCAGCTAGCCAGCTAGCCAGCTAGCCAGCCAGCCGCCATGTCCATCCAACCAACCAATCAGCCAGCCATATCCATCCAACCAACCAATCAGCCAGCCATATCCATCAAACTAACCATATCCATCCAACCAACCGACCAACCGACCAACCAACAAGTCTACCATGCAACAGTCAACCAACCAACCAATCAACTGAATTAAACACAAGCTGGTTGTATAGAAGCATGTGTAGTTGGGAGTTATGGGCCAGTTGCAGCTCTTGATTTGCCTAAGGTCAGACCATGTCCCTTGATGCAAATGTAGTGGAGGGTAATTACTGGTGCCTTGTGGTCCCAATCAAATTTAATTTAAGGGCCAGAACTGGATAGTTTAATTTCCAGTTTGAATCATTCATTGGTATTTGATTGGATACTTGAGAAACGTTTGTAACTGACATCATTTAAAACCAGGCTTAGTGGATTATATCTGACAGTCTCTCTAATGGTCTACCAGTTTTGAGTCCAATTCATGTTGCTACATACATGTGTTGTTTACAGTTTAATACAATGACGATCAGCGTTTAGTAATCAGTTATGACCCTGATCAGACTGCACGTCTAGACCTGGGGCAATACTGATTGCATGGGTAGTGGACAGGTGGTATGTTTTCTCACAAAATTAACCTCTAGTGCACCACATCTGTCCAGCAGTGTTTTGGTAGCTCTTCAAGTCCTCAGAATTGGGCTGATTGTTCATCCTCTGATGCATTCTGAGGGATACTTGAAACATAATGTTTTCTCTATTGCTGTCTGATCTTATCTTTGGTGCAATGTACCAGATACGCTTGGTTTGCCACCACGTCTCAACAATTTCTCCCATCTCTGGTGAATTGGCAAACAGATATGGTCTCTTCAGATGCACTAGCACTCTTATGTTGCATTGTCACATAATATTGTCCGCCCCCAATTAATCAATCAACCAATATTATAATTATTTAGGTTTTCTGAATATGCGATCATTACTCGTGGCTGTGAATAACAATTTGTTCCCACGAAATGACAATTTGTTCCCTCAGTTTAACAATTCGTTCCCTCCCATTAATAATTTGTTTCCACAATATAACAATTCTTTCCCACAAATTAATAATTCGTTCCCACGGGAACGAATTGTTAATTTGTGTGAAGAATAGTTATATTGAGGGAACACATTGTTAATTCGTGTGAACGATTTGTTAAATTGAGAGAACAAATTGTTATTTTGTGGGAACGAATTAATAAAAAAAAAAATTCTACGTCCCATGCGGGGCTCCGTACAATAGCGAGTTAATAGTAAATTTCATTGGCATTTGTTTTTGAATAGTAGGTCAGAGTTTAAGATCTCCCAATTGCAGACTGTGTAGAGGAGATGAATACAAAATTATTGTAATCACCCTAATACACCGCTATCTTAATTTTTTGTTGTCTGCTGTTTATTTTCCATTTTTATCATCAAAAACATGCTTTGACAGCACTTTAGAATAATCTAATACACCGCTATCTTAATTTTTTGTTGTCTGCTGTTTATTTTCCATTTTTATCATCAAAAACATGCTTTGACAGCACTTTAGAATAATTTACAACATGCTTTGACAGCACTTTAGAATCATTTCCATTGGAAATGATTCTGAAGTGGTGTCAAACCATGTTTGTATTGAGAAATAAGGCAAGATATAAAAGCAACAGCAGACGACATTTGTTGTGTGTAGCGGTCTAAGGGTTAACTTTTGAAGTGGCCGATCTGTGCTCAGTCTCCTTCAAAAAGACTGCTTGATTTTGAGGGCAGATATTGAAGAGTATGTCCATTTGATTGATTGATTCCTTGGTTAGGGTTTTACGTCCATTAAACGAGACAGATGGTATACACCTGTATGGGGAAGCACTGAACATTCAAAACTCAAATTACAATAATTATCTACAGCCCCCCCCCCCCCACCACAACACACACCACACCACACCACTTTTCAATGTGGAGCCGGACATAAAACTGGACCAGATGGCTTGTGTACATCTATAATTTCTGAAGCCATGTAATCACGTGTAACTCCTGGCTCTTAGTATGTTTTTTGTTTTTTGTTGAGTATGTCCCTCCCTTCACCGGTTACCCATCCACCCTCCCTGAGAGTGAGATATGTGCACGGCAATTAAATCTTTGCTTGCTAGCGGTGAAAATATCCGCCAAACGAATTAGGAGTACATGTATATGTTTTATTTCTCTCTGTAAATATGTCAGGACTCAATTCTAATGAAATTACATTTACGGGGAGAAATCCAAGAAAATATGATGAATTTTTGTCCGCTAGTTTTGAACTATTTATAGCCCACAAGTTTCCCAGCATGCAAAGAGTTAACATGTGTTACAGTAACCTGTGTTTACCGGCATGTAAAAGTGGTTATAGCATGTCTTGGATGGTCAATTATTGTTTGTATATATATATACATGAAACACCTTTATAAGCAATGTACAAAACAATTCAAATGTGCCCGGGACTGAAGATTATGCAATTTTAAGGTACAAAACTATCATTCGCCACCGTTGTATGAAAATCCCACACAAAGTCGTAAATTCATACTCGCCTATACAACATGTTACAGCATGCCGAAACCGTTTGGGGAGGGTTTTCGGCATAGATTTTACAGTAAACTGTTAATTGCTAATACATTAACATCAATCTAAAATATTTTGAGTGTAAACTGTACCAAAAAGGCCTCACATTAACCTAAATTCGCTTTTTATTATTTCATTATCAATAAATATTAGCCGCCATCAAATGTGTAGGCTGATTTGCCTAACTTGATTGTGGAGATGTGTATGCTGATCTGCCTAACTTGATTGTGGAGATGTGTAGGCTGATTTACCTAACTTGATTGTTATCCCCTCGCTCAGGTTCGTCACCGATTTTTATAATATTTGGCCAAAATCTGTGTCGAGGGATGGTGCTTTGTTTTTTTACATATGACGTTCGACCGCCCAAGGTCAAGATCACTGAGGACATGATTATATTTTTTTTATTAAAGCTGAGGGGATTACTGGTAGTTTCGTTTAACGATGCCAGTTCTTGTTGAGATGTGTAGGCTGATTTTAGTACCTCACTTAATTGTAGAGATGTGCAGTCTGATTCTATTTTCTCCAATTTGTATTGTTATACACTTCATCATTCTAAGGTTGGAATTCCAAGTGAGTGAGTTAGCCAATTTTTCTACTGCCAATTATCTACTGGTTATTACCTGTTAATTGGCTGAAAAATGATAGCTTTAATGAAGCAGACAGACACTGCAGACATGGGCAGGAAGATTACAAATACAGGCTTGTCTTCTTTGTGAACAGTGTAAAATGGGATGTTTACATTTGCGAGTATTGTAGATGCCGACTATGATCTGACAAAATGAGGCTGAGCCTCGTTTCTTATGCAATCAGTAAACCTGTTTAACCCTTATACTGCTGCACACAACAATTGTTGTCTGCTGTTGCTTTATATCTAGCATTATGTCTCAATAAAAAAACATGGTTTGACAGCACTTTAGAATCATTTCCAATGGAAATGATTCTAAAGTGCTTCAAAACATGTTGGAAATTATTCTAAAGTGCTGTCAAAGCATGTTTTTGGTGATAAAAATGGAAAATAGAAAATATACAGCGGACGACAAAAGATAATATAGCGGTGTACGGGTTAATAAATACCATAGTAAATCATTGCTCCTGTAAGATCCTCTATTGAATAACTTCAAAAATATTCCAAGCATAAAACTGCATTGACTTTTGAAATGATATCCAAAAGATGCGTAATAAATATACAAATATATTAGGGGATAGTTATAAATATGTGGACAAATTCTTTAATTTCAACATGCGTCAAATTTATATCCCTTTCAGCAATCCTATTTTACTTCATTTAACGCAAAGATATGGCATTGTTTTATTATTATATGTATTGTTCAGTATTAATTGTCATTATTATAATTATATTCTGTGACGTAACATTAGAATAAATTACATATTTAAAAACATACTTGGAACACTGTATTAACATATAAAGCGGATAATTTTCAATTCTGCACACCATTTGGATGTTTGGATGGGAATCTGCCCATATATATATATATATGTATATTCTGTGTATGTAACAATTGTTTTCATACAAGATTTTTGCTTATCTGTATAAAGTTTTTGGTTAAATTTTTTCAGTATGAGGGCCGCGGACACCTCGTTATGTCAAAAAGTTTCTTCAACCTTGACCTTTTTTGTGTTTTAAGCATGCACTTCTCTGAAGGTTTTTGTGTTGCTTACTTTAGCACAGGCGGAATTCTTGTTATACACATGTTTGAAACATGTGACGTGTTATGTCATGGCGTTTTTCGTCCGTCCGTAAATAGTTTTGTACAGCAAACTAGTCGTACAGTTTTTCCCTGATCAAATTCATACTTCCCATACCATCAAGGGCTGCAGTGATCACAAACATTTTCACTCACCTCAAGTCCAATGGAGTTATGCACCTTTTATGACTCGAGCACAGTCTTCTACTATTTCTAGTTTTCAGCTGATTTCATATTCGGTATATGTGCACCAGGGATTCCGCTGGGGAAAAAAAAATCGCCACTTCAAAAAAATTAAAACAATTTGGCGATAAAAAATTATAATTTTCGAAAAAAATCAATTTTTTTTCTCCGAAAATTGTAATTATTTATGGCCAATTGTAATTTTTTATCGCCAATTGTTTATTTTTATCGCCAATTGCGAAAGTGGCGATCGCCAGCGGAATCCTTGTTATCGCCACTTCAAAAAAATTAAAACAATTTGGCGATAAAAAATTATAATTTTCGAAAAAAATCAATTTTTTTTCTCCGAAAATTGTAATTATTTATGGCCAATTGTAATTTTTTATCGCCAATTGTTTATTTTTATCGCCAATTGCGAAAGTGGCGATCGCCAGCGGAATCCTTGTTGCACATACCACCAATCAGCTGATGGTGAGCAAGTAACACACATGTACAATTTGACCTTAATGTGATATTGACCTACTTTTGTTTCCTTCATTGACCATACCTCGACGGGCTTATATTGTGACCTCCAGCACTCCTTGTTATCCCAATGCGTAGCAAAACTGGGATATAGAGAAACAAAAGTCGTCTGTCCATCCCTCCCATCCGTCCATCCGTCCGTCCGCATCAATATATAGGGTATATGTGGCCAGCCCCCACAGGGATGGACTTAGTAAAGGATAGGGTTTAAGTTACATTAATAGCCACCTAAAAAAATGGTTTATGTGGCTAAAATCGGTTTATGTTGCTTATTTCGTAGTACTCAGAGGGGCCTTATGTGGCTCGTAGACACATAAACACAATTTTTAAGAACCATCCGTTCGTTCGTTCGTCCGTCCGTCCGTCCATTCATCCATGCTCCCCACATCCTCAAGGTCAAGGTCAAATCATTTTGTTTAATAAATACCTTATTAAATCATCGCTCATGTAAGATCCTCTATAATATATAATATATAATAGCTTGAAAAATGTTCTAGGCATAAACGTTGATTGATCTCTGAATTCAAACCCAGACGATCCACAGTAAATACACAAATGTACAGTGGAACCTCTCTTAGTAAATCGGACACCAAGCAAATAGATGTGATCTCATTTTGAGAGGTTTCTTGGTAACGTATCTCAGATAATAATGCATGTTCATGATTGCAAAAGACATCAATATGTCCCAGAATCATCATATGCCTGATTTACAGTGGAACATCCCTAAACTGGACACCCTGGGGACCTCCCAGGGTGTCCGGTTTAGAGAGGTTTCACTGTATATAGTATGCATGTATTTATAGTAAATAAGAAACAATTTATGATCCGTATGGAGAAAGCAATCTTTATAGCTTTTATAATGAAAAAATGCACTTTTGAATATTATTTCACAATCTTATATAACTGAATTTTTTTTTTTTTATTACATCATTTTCTCATATTTTGGCCATGAAAGTGATATACTAGATAGGTATTTTCCATTCATTCTATCTACATAAAACATTCTCGACTATTATGTTCAATATTTACTGATAGTCTAGGACATTTCGTGTTGATAATGATTAGCCAGGTGAAAATGAATTCCTGACTAATAGCATACATACTTTTGCTATAGATGATTACAGAAATATGAAACATGAAACCATTGCAGATAAGCGCTGATGGAGTGTGTCTGAGCTATGTTAATGTTTTAATACCCTAATATATAACCTTAAATTATTCTTTGTAAACGTTAATAGATGATTTCCCACTTCCACAACAGCAGAGTATGTCGAGGGGTATATAGTTTTTAGCTCACCTGAGCGAAGCTCATGTGAGCTATTGTTACCGCATTTTCAAACGTCTTCTCCTCGGTAATCATTGGGCCTATAGTCACCAAACTTCATGGTCATGGTCCTTAGTTAGGGGGATTACAAAATGTTAAAATGACGTCATTACATAATCCAAGATGGCCACCATCTAAAAATAGCACAAATTCTTAAAAAACTTCTCATGAACCGCTAGCCGGATTTCGACGAAACTTGGTAGGAATGATCGACGTAGAATGCTCTTTCAAAGGCGTTAAAATGGTGACCCCGGGGTCAAAAATGGGCGTGGCCCATGGGGTCAAATTTTATTTTTGACCAAATATGGTCATGTCATATATCAAATTGAAGGTATCGATGAGGTGATTGCTCTTGTGCAATATTTGTCGGAATCAGATGATTATGTCATCCATGATGGCCTCCAAAAGGTCCACTTATTCAAGGTTTTGAACGTCTTTTTCTCAGGAACCACATGGCCGATGCTGGCCAAACTTCATAGTAAGTTAAGATCCTTGGGTGAAGCATTTTCAGATTTGGTAAAATGAGACTCATCGCTTAATCCAAGATGACCACCATCTAAAAATTGCACAATTTTTTTAAAACACATATGAACTCAATGTCACATTCTCCTCTGGTTTTCATGGAGTCAAGTGAGCGAATTAGGGCCATCATGGCCGTCTTGTTGTAATTATGTCTGTCCTTCAGTCCGTCCGTTTGTCATAAGCGCTGATGGAGTGTGCCTGAGCTATGTTAATGTTTTAATACCCTAATATATAACCTTAAAGTATTCTTGGTAAACGTTAATAGATGATTTCCCACTCCCACAACAGCAGAGTATGTACGTCGAGGGGTATATAGTTTTCGTAATTCTGTCTGTCCTTCATTACGTCCGTTTGTCCGTCCGTCCATCCACATTAAAGTTTTTGTGCACCCATTATCTCTATAACAGTAAGTCGGCTTGATTTCAAACTTCATATACTTCCTTATCACCATCCATATTTTCATTCCATACCACACCCATGCGGCTTTCATGTCCAAGGTCAAGCTCAAATTACTTAGAAATTTGCGTTAAAGTTTTTTAAATATTTGCTTTAAAGTTTTTAATTGTTGTTCCAGGCGGCGGCCAGGTGTATACGTGAGCCCCTGCTCAGTTTCTCTAGTTAGGGTTAGTATGATTGTATATGTTTATCACAATAAACATGTATTAGATGCATCTGCACTGTTCGCCATTCAATCAATGAAACACCCGTCATGCTTCTAACAAGCTACATAGATCGTCATCAGGCTACAGGGGCCCGTTTCACTAAACTTCGTACGACTAAAATGTTCGTAAGCACAAATTTAGAATCGTCTGGAAATTTCAATTGATGGATTTACATTTATTGAGCATGTGCAGCCTATGCTCAATGTAAATCCAATAATTGTTTACAAGAAAACATTATTAATGTGAAATTTACAGACTATCATAATTGTTCACTTACGAACATTTTAGTCTTACGAAGTTTAGTGAAACGGGCCCCAGGAGTGTGCTATTTGTTCAGGAGCCAAAGAGGTCACAAAGCCCCCTTTCTCCAGTCACAGCCACATATCTGTTCTTAGCTAGTGGTCCATTTACATAGCTGTGACTGTGAGTGGTTTCAAAATCTAAGCTGTTTTATATCCAATTTTATATAATTCACCCGTAATTATCATAGATATGTTGATAAGGTGTATTTAAAGTTTAAATGGAAAATGAATTTAAACAGAAAATCACGCACTAGATAAGCGGCATATTTTGAGAATATTGTTTCAGGTTACTTTATGGGTAGGAGAGGAATTGTTGAAGGTTAGACACAATCCCAGAGTAATAAGTTAATACTTAATAGAACACAGTTATATTGCAATGTTTATATCACACCCACTAAGTCATATTGCAATTTTTATACCCCACCCACCAAAGTATATGATTTTCATTCAGCTTGTCCCAGGGATTGCTTAATATTCTAGTGGTAGAGAGTTGGACTCCAATACCAGGGGCCTATTTCATCAACATTGCAAAGTATACTTTACTAGCAAAGTATACTTTGAGGGAGTAATCATTTATTTTTCCAGAAATGCATTATTTCATATAGAACTAACAAATGCATATATTTCATGATTAAAGTATGCAGAATTATTATACTGAATTTATTACATTATCACAGCCATTAAATGGCTGTGATAATGTAATAAATTCAGTATAATAAAAATTAATTTCTCCCTCAAAGTATACTTTGCTACTAAAGTATACTTTGCAATGTTGATGAAATAGACTACTGGTCCTGATTGATCAAGTGTTGATAGGTTGATGAAATAGGCTGCAGAGCTTGTCAGTTCAATCCTCGCCCTAGGCACGAAGGAGTATTTACATAGCATTTCCAGCCAACTGGTCTTTCTGAGACTGACACCAAGGACCATGCAGTCCTGCCCTATAGACATTTTACTAAATATTTTACTTCTATGCACTCAGAAGTCGAGACGGTTCAAATGAGTGGTCACAACATATACTTTCATCGAGAAATAACAAAAATATGATATTTAATAAATTTCAAACCCTTGAAGGTCGCAGTATTCCGATAGGAATGGGTCAATGAAAGCAACAAGTATGAAAGTAATAACACCGTGTGACTTACATGCAGTTGTCAAATACGGTGGCACAGAGGGGACAATGGAAACATTTTTTTTACTTTCGCGTGTGCACGTGATAGCTTTACGTGCGCACACGATAGTCTTTATTTGCTTCTTTTTTTGTCAGCTATAGTTCTATTTGGCCTTTGGAAGTGCTGTTCAATAAGAATGTTATAGAGAATAGTAGGTTAGTGCCGTGAATGGGAAAAAATATCTGGCAAGGCTCAGGAAACGGGATGGGCGAGGCTCTGCCGAGCACATCCCGTTTCCGTGCACCGCCAGATATTTTTTCCCATTCACGGCACTAACCTACTATTCTATTTATCCCGTCAACACCTACAAATGGCTGTAAAATGCAAAAATAGTATTGACTGGATATCAAAAATGTTTCACGGCACCGTGTTTCACGGCACATACGCACTGTGTTGACGGGATAAAACACAATCACCCTTGCATAGAATTCACAGATGTGGGCCTCGTTGTAAATGTCCACCTGCAAATTGCAGGTGATAATATATCCCTGATTTTTGTGTGTGTCAAATTTCCAAGTCATTTACAAGTTGTTTTCACTAAAAACTGTGCTGATAGTGGTGTTATTATCATGTCGTGACTTACATAGCTAGCATGTTAAAATGTCATTCATAAAATCTCTCGCAAGTTATTTTTGTGAATTATGAAAATTCTGTACTTGAAAGTTTATTGACAAACGTTGATTACAGGTGGAGCTCAAGTTTATGTAGTCTATAATTGTGGCCGATGCATGGGATATGGGGCATTAATTATGCAGGAGCATTGGAAGCATAAGATTGGTCCGGCGAAGGTGGATCCCACCCACCACACCCACAATTGTTGTTACCACTCAGTTGAACCGTCTCGTCGAGACGGTTCAACTGAGTGGTGACAACATACACATTTGGTGAGAAATGAGAAAAATTGCAGAAAAATATTTACAGCTTTGTGCATCGGCTGATAAAATATTATCAAACGAGTTCTAGCCGACACGAAAAACAAAACCAACAATTCACGTTGGAGTCAACAGTTTGAGAAATGCATAGTTCATGTTTATAATAATAATAATAATAATAATAATAATAATTAATAATAATTAATAATAATAATAATAATAATAATAATAATAATAATAATAATAATAATAATAATAATAATAATAATTAATAATAATAATAATTAATAATAATTAATAATAATAATATTAATTTAATAATAATAATAAGAATAATAATAATAATAATAATAATAAATAATAATATAAATAATAATAATGTTAATAATATAATAATAATAATATGATAATTTATTTATATGATCTGCCGGACCTGTAGGGCAGACGTTGAATTGTAAAAAAATTATGGTAATATCTTTCCCAGCATTTACTCTCCACAAGATAAGTTAATTTATTGCATGGCCGCTAGTTGTTGAAGATGTGGATAGTTTCCGTATAATGTGTGGCCGGTAGTTGTCAAAATGATTTGGAAGTTGTTGATAGTTTCAGTAAATAACGTTGAAAGTTGGTGAACATTGAATTCCACAATTTCCACATCACAGACCTTTGAAAAGTCATATTCACCTCGGCCTTTGACCTCGGTGAATTATATGACTTTCCTCAGGTCCGTAAATCTCGTATTCACCTCCTCAAAAGACAATAATTGTATATTGTTACAGTACTGCATATATGCTCAAATTGCATGATATTTCCTACGGAAATGTAACTATAACGTTCGACCATGTCCAGCCGTGGGTAAATGTTTGCCGTGGCACGAGGGAGCAGTTCCCTCGTTCCACGGCAAACATTTACCTCCGGCTGGACATGGTCGAACCTGATATTTAACTGAGGAATTTGCTGGGGGATTTAAATTTTTAGATCAATAATTAACTGGGAACCCAGTGACATGAGGAAATGGGCCTCCAGCTGAGAAAATGCACCTTATGACATTTGCCAACATTGTAGATTGTTGACTAGGCCATCCATAATTATATCTCAGTTTCCTGTAACCCGACCGACCCGCTGAAAACGGTGCGACCCGATTTTTTGTATTGCAATTTCGTTTACAATTATTTTTTTTACAATTTTTTTTTTTTTATGTTTTTTTTCAATTTAGTGCTACAGTGGGTTAAAAGGGTTAATATAATCTCTGGCCCTAAATGGCATACATGTTCATACAATAACACATACAGCAATTGACATACTTTTATTGAAAGACTTGCAATATTGAATTTAAAAATTATTAATATTAAAAAGGTACAATATTTTAACACTTGCATTACATGTTCATACAATAACACATACAGCAATTGACATACTTTTATTGAAAGACTTGCAATATTGAATTTAAAAATTATTAATATTAAAAAGGTACAATATTTTAACACTTGCAATGCAAGTGTTAAAATATTGTACCTTTTTAATATTAATAATTTTTAAATTCAATATGTCATGTGACAGAAAAAAAATTGCCGACCGATCCACTTCTAAAATTCTGGGTCGGGTTACAGGAAACAAACAATTTTTTAAGGACGGCCCTATCTTGCACAATCGCAGTGTGTTTTTGATCAGACTGCTTATCTGCAGCTATATATGCTGGTCACAATAATTGTAACGTCCCGTTGTTCAGCCGGCCGCCCAACTGTAATTAAACTATATATGGTATTCGTGTAACACTTGTGCAAGACTTGATAGTAGTATTGATAAAATATTCAACAAATTTAGCGATGATTCAATGTCCTGTTCTGTCATTTTCACTACAGAATCAGCCTACGGTGAGTATACAGGGAATGTGCAGGAAATACGAGACTTGCCAAGGAGCAGAGCCTTATAAACTTTATACCACAAGACAATAACATGACAAGCAAGAAACCAGTCACTCTGATGGATCTACCCATCAAAAACTTTAATGCAAACAAAAAAACACAAACAAGTCATTTGACCTTGAGCACAGTGTCCATGTGGGTGGGCTATATTGTGAACATATTGATGATGACAAATGAGCGTAGTAGGTAGCGGAAAACATTAACGCAAATCTCGCACAGAGAGACAAACAGATGCACAGACAAACAGATGCACAGACAAACAGACGGACAGGGTGGCTAATGCTGCCATCAGGCATGGGAATCTTCAGCTGATTTCAGATGATTTTGTCATATTTTGTTCAAAATGATTCGGAATCAATCTGGTATGCTGAAATTTCGCATTTTTACAAGTTGGGTGAAGGGGTTAAAAATTCAGTGGATTTTCAGATGTTTTCAGCGACAGCCATTCTCATGCCAATACCAATCACTACCTAGATGTAAGGGTCAATGATATTTAACTCTTTGCATGCTGGGAAACTTGTGGGCTATAAATAGTTCAAAACATGCGGACAAAAATTCATCATATTTTCTTGTATTTCTCCTCGTAAATATCATGAATATGTCTTGGAATTTCATTAGAATTATGTCATATTTTGCTTATTCAAAATGATTGTTCCAGTGGAGACGATTCTCATGTGCTGTCAAGACCAGTTTTTTGGTAAGAATTAAAGCAAAAATGAAAAACAGCAGACGGCAATTTCCGTCTCCAAAACCAATTTGCATTACTGGTATAAAACTTCAGGTAGCCATTAAATTCAACACATAAACGTATTGTGTGTTTGATGTGTGTATGCAAATGCAGTTGATGTTCATTGAGATAGATAACCCTTTGAAACTGTATCAAGTTGGTGCAACTTAACAATGCTGGTGATCATGGGTGGGGAAGGTGATTTGTAGATGTGGCTGACGTCACTGGAGAAATGGGACTTATGGGATTTGTGATCAGTTTAGCTCTTGTAGCCTGATAATGATCTACCGGTATACTGCTTGTTAGAAGCATGACGGGTGTTTCATTGATCGAATGGTGAACATTGCAGATCGTGGTCAGGCTGTGCGGATGCACAGGCTGATCTGGCTCTACACTGGTCGCAGAACTTGTAAGCACAATTTCTCCAGTCACAGCCAATGGCAACATTGGTTGAAAATGGATGGAATGGTGAACAGTGCAGATCCTGGTGAGACTGTGTGAATGCACATGCTGAGCGGGGGCTACACTGGTCGCATAGCCCATAAGCCCCATTTCTCCAGTCACAGCCACATATCTTGTAGGGACCAAGGTGACTAACACTATGAGAATATATGTTTATGGCATATATTTGTGGCTGTGACTGGAGAAATGGGGATTATGGGTTATGCGACCAGTGTAGCCCCAGATCAGCCTGCGCGTCCGCGCAGTCTGATCAGGGCCTGCACTGGTCATTATTCAGTCAATGAGACATATGTAATGCTTCTGACTTATGGTTTTGATCATTATCACAGAGCTCCAGATAAGGTGTGTATGGGCGTATTTTACGCAATTATTTTAGCTGAATACGCATTAATTATCAAAAGTGGGAGTACAAAATACGTACAGGAATGTGAAAAGGCGCATTGAATTTCAAATTGAGTAGTGAAAATACTGTCATAAAGTCGAAAATTCACTTGCTTTTTGCAGCTCAATTAAGTGAATTTTTAAATTTGTTATTATTATTTTTATCATTTGTTCCCTATTTAGTAATGAAAACTCAATAATCCATTTGTAAAATATGCAATGATTTTGAAATCAGGGGGTATAGTACGCCTTAGACACAAAGCTTATCTGGAGCTCTGTTATCAGTCTTCAGGCATGTGCTGCTAGTGCTAGATCAGTCTTCAGGCATGTGCTGCTAGTGCTAGATCAGACGTTTGAATATCCACAAATCCCGCAAGACCAATTTTTTCAGGCACAACCACATATAATGGTGTGTGAGTATTATCAAATGGTTGTGGTCGGCATCAGTCAAGCCAACTGAGACCTTTGCTAGTCATTTGACCTTGACATTGGACATTATGACCATAGAATTAAATTTTGGATGATAAAGCAGCATATCAAGTTTCAGGTCAATCTTTACAAACTTTAATGCAGGTCTTGGACAGAGGCAAGCACAGACGCACTGAAGAACGGACACACGGAAGTCATCATCACTATGTCTCATTGTATGCGAGCAGACTGGACAAAAACCAGCACTAACACAGGGATTCCGCTGGCGATCGCTACTTTCGCAATTGGCGATAAAAATAAACAATTGGCGATAAAAAATTACAATTTTCCGGAATTTTTTTTCTTCGAAAATTGTAATTTTTTATCGCCAATTCTTTTAATTTTTTTTGAAGTGGCGATTTTTTTATTTTCCCCAGCGGAATCCTTGCTAACATTACTTCCATTTCTATGGAGGAGTTTGCAGATTAGATCGCAAGTGAATTATAAGCTACTTTTGAATTATAAGCCTAGCTATGCTGTCTGCACTGTATTTGCATAAAACCTTGGGGCATTGTAACGCCAGACAAAAAAGGGCACATCATGTAAAGCTTTACAAAACAACAATTTTTGCTATTGCTTGAAACTTATATCATGCAAAAGTTAAACACCAGTTTTCTTTTTTACAATTTTTTTTTTGGTAGCTTGGTGCCACTAAATCCTGGTCTGGTGCCACCAAAACCGGGCATTGCTAATTAAATAGGCTGGAGGAACACTACCTGCAAACACACGTACTTTATTAATACAGAATTCACTTACCCAAACTGAATTTGATGTCTTCAGCACACTTCGGAATACTCTTGGGTGTATGCAAATTTTGAAATATTTTTTTCCCGATTTTTCTTTTTCCTCGACGAGACGGTTCTAATGGTGGCCGCAATATATACTTGCGATGAGAAATAAAGACAATATTTACAATAATCCATCAGTTAAAAATGGTGTATCCTCAGAATATAATGAGGTTAAACACTGGATCTTTTTCAGCTGCCTCTATAACTTATCTTTCTGATGGAAATAATTTAGACATGGCCAATAAGCTGAGAGATATATTTAGATGTGACTTCAGGGAATCCCATCAAATCAATTATGTCACATGACCTTCACTAGATTATGTTGCAATACCAGAGAATTGAAAGTTGATATATTTAGAGCTTAGTCAATGTTTCCATAAACATATAATTATCAGGCACAGATGTCGTTTTATTCTGCATGGATTCCGCTGGCGATCGTCACTTTCGCAATTGGCGATAAAAAATTACAATGTTCGAAAAAAAATCGCCACTTCAAAAAAAAATCTTTTTTTTTTTTGAAGTGGCGATTTTTTTATTTTCCTCAGCGGAATCCCTGATTCTGTACATGTGATTTCAGACCTTGAAACAATGCAGGCCAGTAGCCTGTATTTCACCAACATTGCAAAGTATACTTTGAGGGAGAAATCTTCAATTTTAGGATAAATTTATTAATTTTTATTATACTGAATTTATTACATTATCACAGCCATTTTGGCTGTGATAATGTAATAAATTCAGTATAATAATTCTGCATACTTTTAATCATCAAATATATGCAGTCGTTAGTTCTATATGACATAATGCATTTCGGGAAAAATAAATGATTTCTCCCACAAAGTATACTTTGCTAGAAAAGTGTACTTTCCAATGTTGGTGAAATTGGCTACAGATGTTGTCGTTTTATTCTGTACATGTGATTTCAGACCTTGAACACTTAGAATGTGGGAAACTTGTCGTCTGCTGTTGGTTATATTATGTCTCCGTTCTCATCAAAAGGTATATTTTTTTAAATGATTCTAAAGTGTTGTCAAAACATATTTTGGATGAGTAAAAGTGGAAAATAAATGGCAGACGACAATTTATTTCGGCAAACATAAGGGTTATACAGAGCCCCAGATAAGGTGTGTATTGGCGTATTTTACGCAAATATTTTAGCTGAATATACGCATTGATTATCAAAAGTGGGAGTACAAAATACGCACAACAGTGTGAAAATACGCATTTAATTTCAAATTGAGTAGTGAAAATACTGTCATAAAGTTGAAAATTCACTTAGTTGTGAATGTTTAAATTTGTTATATATTTTTTATCATTTCTTCCCTATTTATTAATGAAAATAAATAAATAATCCATTTGTAAAAGTAAAATACGCAATGATTTGGAAATCAGGGGGTATAGTACGCTTTAGACACAAAGCTTATCTGGAGCTCTGTAGTCTATTTCATCAACATTGCAAAGTATACTTTAGTAGCAAAGTATACTTTGAGGGAGAAATTTTCAATTTTATGATAAATTTATTAATTTTTATTATACTGAATTTATTACATTATCACAGCCAATTTGGCTGTGATAATGTAATAAATTCAGTATAATAATTCTGCATACTTTTAATCATGAAATATATGCATTTGTTAGTTCTATATGAAATCATGCATTTCAGGAACAATAAATGATTACTCCCTCAAAGTATACTTTGCTAGTAAAGTATACTTTGCAATGTTGATGAAATAGGCTACTGGTTATAGACACTGGGTCTCGGATGTATGTGCAGAAATGTTATGAATGAGACTGGTATACAAATAATTTAATTGTAGATTTGTAAAATATTTCTGAACCCAATTGCAAACAAATTGTTTTTAGTACTGAAAAATAACTTGCATAATAACTTGCATTGCAAATACTAGTATTTCTGCAATCAATGGTTGAAATTTAATTCATTTAAATTAATTCAACTTCTGTTAGCTTAACAGACTGTTAAATCCTTAGCATTGCTAACAGAGGTTTTGAGCAACCATATGTTTCTTTCAAAGAATACATTTTGTATATCTTATGCATCATTTGAGGCACATATGTACAGTGCATGTAATGAATAAATAAACAAATTAAATTACTTCAGAATATTGTGATGTTATAACCCGAATGTTGTATATATATTAATTATGTAACAGGTTGTATCAGGTGAGAATTCTGTGGGTGGTTACAGTGAGAAATCACAACTTGACAAGGGGCGGATCTGGAGGAGGGAGTTCCGGGAGTAGATTGCAAGTTACCTTCACAACTAGACACCCCCCCCCCACCCCGTTCCCCATATGCTGGATCTACCCCTGTTGACACATTTTCACCTACTTACTGTTACATAATATTATAGTGTATCAAAGTCCTCTCCACCTGCAGGGAGGGGGGGGGGGGGGGTGGGGATTCGGGGATTGCACTGCAGGAAAATGTCTGATGTCTGCTTCAGCGGCTGAATATCAGTTAGTTAAGCCCTGATCTGACAATTTTGTACTTTGAAGTTGTCTTGCAAGAATACATGTCTTTTGATGCTCGTCATTTCTGACCTGAATGGCTGAAGGGTATGCGTATCTTAAGGTATATAGCAGTAAATTTTACCGAAATTCATACCTGGGGCCAATTAGTGTTCCAGTGTAGTAAGGGTGCCTCGCACCGAATCAGAACACGGCCTATGAGTGCTGTAAGTTTTTATTATAATTTCGCTGTTCAATAATCACTATACATTCCCATCTGTATATGACCTTGCTTATATTATTAGGGCCTCGCCGAGATTTGGCAGTGCCCTATCGGTTTTGCCCTGCCTGTCAGTCAGATTATATTTTTAAAGTTTGTGTAAGTTTCTCGATGGTCCACATTTTCTAATTAAACTAAACTAATATGGCCTTGCTTTTGAACTGAGATAATACACCAATCAATGAATCAATTTCTGAAATCAGTGGAATCTCTCAAAACCGGACACCCTGGGAGGTCCCCAGGGTGTCCGGTTTGGAGAGGCTTCCACTGTATGTCATAATTAAGGGGTGAAACCGTTCTGTATAAATGCCAAACTGTGAAAGTTGCTGCCCGCTGTTCTCACAGTGGTAAATTGTGGTAGGTGTGCGGACGTGACATCAGTTGGCGAGAACGCGGTGAATATTTTTCACATTTGTATATTGTCGAGTGTCGAAATGGGAGGGGCAGAACGGTGTATTTGATTTGTCAAAGGGTCCACCGGCTTAGAAAAGGTATCTTGCGATGTTTGCGGCCAGCGTAGCCCCAGATCAGCCTGTGCATCCACACAGTTTAATCTGGGCCTATCCTGTTTGCCATTCAGTCGCAGGTGCAACCAGCATAGCCCCAGATCCAGCCTGTGCATCCGCACAGTTTGATCTGGGCCTATCCCGTTCGCCATTCAGTTGCAGATGCGACCAGCGTAGCCACAGGTCAGCCTGTGCATCCGCACAGTTTGGTCTGGACCTATGCTGTTCGCCATTCAGTGGCAGAAGCGGTCAGCTGCTAATCTTTCTAAGTGAACATGCAAGAGATAAAACAGGGATGGAAACAAAACGAACAAATATTAGCACCCACACTGTCGCCTGATTTGGTCCGCTTCGTCCAAGTAACCATCATTGCAAGGTCCATTTTCTCATCGGCTGTCGGCGCGATTACCACCTGCACTGGCTGACAATGCCTGGGTACAGTTACAGGCCAAATGTCAGTTGATAAAGAAACTCTTTGATTCTCTTCCCACCTTCACAGAAGTTACTTTCATATGATGGAATTAGGCTCAGTCATCCTACATCTAGCGGTCGGTAGCTCCTTTAAAATAATAAATGCCTGGGAGGTTGGGAGGGTACATGTATAAATATGAATCCATCCGTATCTGGATTCATATCTTAGCGGTGAATCTTAATGGGATTCATGCCTGCATCCACATGATCCAACTTAGTAAAGGTAGCAGTGCAGTAATCAAGTAATCAGGACCAGTAGCCTATTTCACCAACATTGCTAGCAAAGTATACTTTGAGGGAGAAATTTTAATTTAAGGATACATTTACTAATTTTTATTATACTGAATTGATTACGTTATCACAGCCATTTTGGCTGTGATAACGTAATTAATTCAGTATAATAATTCTGCATATTTTAATCATCAAATATGTGCAGTCGACATTTTATTAGCCAAAATGGCCAATGCGGGGGCAGTAATGCCACCAGAGTACATAAAGACACAGCTGAGATAGTCTTGTCTAATATGGATGTCATTTACTACTTCATCTGTCTTTTATATTGTTTGCATCCTAACTAGGATACAGAACGTATAAAAGACAGATGATGTAGTAAAAAACATTAATCTCATCCAATCAAAATGCAATTACAATGTGAAAATGCTTTATGAAATTTGATTAGATGCAAACGTTTATAACTGATTTGTATTTTCCAGAGCCGCAGTCGGGATTCCGGATTGCGTTCAACATGTTTGACACTGATGGAAACCAAATCGTCGATAAAAAGGAATTCTTAGTGGTAAGGAGCAATTTCATTTATTGTTATGGATATATGTGCGTTTGTCGTGCGTTTCTTATTTTGTTACGAGACAAAACTGTTAATAAATTTCAGCAAATTAGTTAATAAATGACCTGTTCCTATGACATACGGTATACAATGTAGTTGCACAAAACGAACTTATCCTTACAATAGGTGGTTGTGTTGTATATTCATGTATATTCATACTTGTGTACATTTATCCAGATATTAGGCAAATTAAATACATTTATATGTCTTCTAGTGTTTGACAATCTATATTCAGCAGTGTACTGTATTTATTCTAATAGTAGCCCCTTCTCTCATCGTTTTAAATGGCTTTTGTATGTGAAAATAACATACAAAATGGCTTTTGTATGTTAAAATAATAATAATAATATTCCTATTTTAAACGTTTTGATCCCCACAAATTGCATAGCCCCGGGGGCGTTTATTAGAATAAATATGGTATGCTATGTTTGTATCCTGACCCTTTTAATATATCAATTATTGTGTTAGACATGATGCAACTTGTTCACAAACAATATAGACCCAGTCTACTTGCCTGTTACCATGGTAACATTGACATTGGCAACACTTAAGAACTGATGAGAAAAGGGATTAAACTGTGTCTACTTTAGCCCTTAGACCGCTATCTTATTTTTTTTGTCGTCTGCTGTTTGTTTTCTATTTTCCATTTTTATCATCAAAAACATGCTTAGACAGCACTTTAGAATAGTTTACAACATGCTTTGACAGCAGTTTCGAACCATGTTTTTATTGAGAAATAAGGCAATATATAAAAGCAACAGCAGACGACAATTATTGTGCGTAGCGGTCTAAGGGTTAAACTGTGTCTACTTTTAAGGTATATTTCGACAATTTGTCAAGATTGGCAACACTTAAGAGAAGATGAGAAAAGGGATTAAACTGTGTCCACCCGGTATATTTCGACAATTTGTCAATTTATCATTTTGTGTCCAATTCAGCACTGAAATGTGAATCAATTGTCTAATAAAACAATTTATTAAAGTGGTAACTTATATGAGGCAGACAAATACAGGTATTGGTAATAAAGATTTTAAAAGGTAAATGAAATATTTTTTCCCCTACGTATATGTAGTCGGGCCTCGACAAGTTCATAAATTTCCACTCGTCCAGATTGGTATAGACTCGTACATTCCTATATGTTTTAATGCTTATGCAACAGTCTCTTAAAATTACCACTCGTCCAGATAGCAAATTCACTCGCCAATACGAGCGGAAGAGTGGATTTCTCGAGGCCTGGATTGGATGTACATATTTAATTCTTTGCATGCTAGCGGTGAAAATATCCGCCAAACAAATTATGAGTATATTTTTTTATTTCTGTCTGTAAATATGTCTTGGAATTTCATTAGAATTGAGTCCTAAGTACTCATTCTAATGAAATTTCAAGACATATTCATGATATTTACAAGGAGAAATAAAAGAAAATATGATGATTTTTTGTCCGCTATTTTTGAACTATTTATAGCCTACAAGTTTCCCAGCATGCAAAGAGTTAAAGACTGTATTTCAATGACATTTGTAGCAGTTATTCCAGTTGGGTAAAATACTAGTGGAAATGTATGTTTAAAGGGACACAACTCTTTCTTTTCCGTCTCAGTAGCAGGTTAAGAGTTAACCCTTAGACCGCTACACACAACAATTGTCGTTAAGATAGCGGTGTAAGGGTTAACTTTCTCTTAGCTTGCATTAAAGTACAAATAAATACATTACCTTACATTTCATGTTCAGTTCTGTTTTGTTACTTACATTTCATGTGTGTTATATATAGCTGGGGTTTTCTAAAAACAAAAACTGCACCAGGTAATAATTATATATTTTACATTTTTGCATCTGATTTTTTTCTGTTCACAAAACGTCATGAAACACATGTAACACTTATACAAACATGAATTGATGGTTAAGAACGCTGGTTTTCTGTTTATGACAAAGAATGAATACTAGTAAGAAATCCGATTCTTATCGGCAACATTGAGAAAAATGTAAATTATTGCTTTATGAATATAGTGAATGAAATTCCCATGCGAAACTTGTCTGATGTAGGTATGTTATTGTTTACTTAAGATCGTTTAATCTCTTTGTGCTTAATAGATAGACCTTTTCTCGCATACTTTGCCGAAGTCAAACACTTGAAGATTGAATAATTTAATTTTGATATATACTGACCTGTTTCATGTGGTCTCTTACTAGTGTGTCAATCGTCTTTAAAAATTCTTTAATATGTCTTTTATCTGGCTGTGACTGGAGATATAGGGCATATGGGATTTGTGACCAGTTTAGCTCGCGATTAAGTAGCCCACTCCGGTAGCCTGATAACGATCTATATCGCTTGTCGGAAGCATGACATGGATGGAATTGCAAACAGTGCAGATCCTGATCAGACTGTGCGGATGCACTGGTCGCAAAAAACCCATACGCCCCATATTTCCAATCGCAGCCATATCTAAACCGATGTGTCTATAATACAATGGGTATAGCTACTGTCTGTATTATATTTGTACTGCTGCGCAGCTGGGGCCGGCTCTTTTCACTAAACTTTGTACGACTAAAATGTTTGTAAGTGCAAATTTAAGATCGTCTGTAAATTTTAATTGATGTATTTACATTTATTGAGCATAGGCTGCACCTGCAGCCTATGCTCAATAAATGTAAATCCAATAATTGTTTACAAAAAAACATTGTTAATGTGAAATTTACAGACTATCATAATTTTGCACAAACATTTTAGTCGTACAAAGTTTAGTGAAACGGCTCCCTGTTTTGTATCCGCAGATGTTGTTTGTGCACATGTGTATATTCCCAATATTGTGTACATCTTGTTAAGGCCGAAGTAGTATTATATTATATACTAGTTTGTTTAGGGAAACATTTAAATATATACTCAAGGCCAAAAGAAACTTTACAGTATATAAATGGTTCAATATTATGTGAACAAGCATGTTTAAAAACCTGATGTAAAATATTTGTTAATGCTGAATCTAATATGCAACTACTGCACCAAAACATTAGATGCATGTGTTTACAGAGATTGTGTAAACAATGAAAAGACAACAACACCCTTCATTTCAAAAACTGCAGTAAAAGAGAACACAATTTGGAAACTTTCCTAGTCAATATTGATTATCCAGAGCATAAAATGGATCACCTACAGTGATCACAATGATGAATTGACCATATTCAGTATACAGTGTGCCCACCTTGTGTGATGATCACTGTAGGTGATCAGTTTTATGCTCGGGATATCAATATTGACTAGGAAATTGAGTTCTCTTTACTGTCTTTTTCATTTTTCACAATCTCTTTAAACACATGCATCTCATGTTTTGGTGCAGTAGTTGCAGATTAGATTCAGCATTAAAAACATTTTACATCCGGCTTGTTCACAAAATATCGAACCATTTATATACTGTAAAGTTTCTTTTGGTCTTAAGTATAGTTTGTAAAGCAAGCACACTGGGTATGCTATTTAAAACTATTTACTGGTAAAGTAATAGGAAAACTGATTGCAGACTTGTCCAAGGTTTAAATTTGAGCATGAGTTTGTACTTCATAAAAAGTTTAATCAGTGTATGATCTTCTTATATTTTTTTTTAAAGTTTGCAATTTAAATTCATGTTAAAAACTTCCTCACAACCCTGCAAAGGGTTGTGAGGAAGTTTTTAACATAAATTTACCTTTATTTTTTGTCAAGGCTTTGATTGTTTTTACTAGATACATCTAGGTGGACGATTAACAGAGAAAAAAAATGGTATTTCCTTAGATGTTAACAATACTGTGTGACTGTGAACAAAAACAAACAACGTCTAAGCATGTCAGCTTGATAAAAATTCAATATTTTGGTTAATCAATCAACAATCAATCAAACAAGCAATCAAACAAGCAATCAATCAATTGAAAACTATAGTTGCAATAATATCAAACTATTATCCTCAAATGCATGTTTCGTCCATTTTCCCACACACTCAAAAACGTTATCCACATGTACTCCGAAACAAATTTGGGGTACCGTATATACATGTATTTCTAGTCGCCACCATGTCCATCTGTCTGTCCATCCGTCCGACCGAGATTGGCTTAAAAGTTTTTGACTCCTTTAACTATCTCTGTTATTGTAAGCTGGATTAGTGTGAATCTTCATATACATATTTGTCATCCAGAGCTCCAGATAAGCAGCGTATTTGCTTAAATACCCAATTAAAATTGCCAAGCACCCAATTGAAATCAGAAGTAGCGAGTATCAAAACGCAATACAAATTTTATGGTACATTTATCATGCTGTAGAAAACAATAAACAGACCACAAATATAGCATATTTTTTCCAAGGAGACAATTCTAATGAAATGCCCAGACATGTTTTCATTTAGAAGCAAACTATTAAATAATTGCGGTCTGCTGATGTGTAAACAGTAGTGTGATTTTATTTTACCCAATTAAAATTTTGAAATACCCAATTGCTTCAGAAATGATGGAGTGACAATTCTCAATTACAAATTCCTTATCTGGAGCGCTAGTCATCGTCCATGTTTTCATTGTATAGCCCAGCCATGCGGCCCTGTGCTCAAGGTTGAGGACTAATGACTGAACTTTGCATTTAGTATTTTGAGGCATACATCCATCGGGGTTAATGCGTTCTTGTTTCATTTGTTTGATATTGTCAGGTACATTTTCTGTATCACTTATTTTAGTATCACTTTGCCAATACTCACAGTTGTTTAAAATGTCAATCTTGACTATAAATTTTATAGATGTGTTTCACAGTTTCCATTTTGTCTTCATGTCGTGTCGTATAGCTTTTTGTCTATTTTTGATCACTTTTGATCTTGCACCTTTTTATGCCCCCCGCTACCGAAAGGTACGGGGGCATATAGTGTTACCGGCGTCCGTCCGTCCGTACGTCCGTCCGTCCGTCCCATACGTCCCGTACGTCCGTCCGTCCGTCCCGATATTACCATATTCTTTAGTAACTTCTACATGGCTTCACATATTATGTCAATATTTATACACGTGATACTTATGAACATGCCTTACACACTCCACCCCCCCCAGTACTTCGACCTTCACCTTTGGCCTTCACCTTTTCCACTTTAAATGTTTGCCTGCTTGGCACTTTGGGACAAATCTACGTGCACGCTTCTCAATCCTACAATAACTTCTCAATACTTTTGCCAATCCATTAAATATGTATACACATGATACTATGAATGCCCTACACACTCCACCACCCAGTACTTCGACCTTCACCTTTGACCTTCACCTTTTCTACTTTCAATGTTTACTTAGCACTTTGGGACAAATCTACGTGCACGTTTCTCAATCCTACAATAACTTATCAATACTTTTGTTTGCCAATCCCTTAAATATTTATACACATGATACATATGAACATGCCCTACACACTCCACCACCCAGTACTTCGACCTTCACCTTTGACCTTCACCTTTTCTACTTTAAATGTTTACTTAGCACTTTGGACAAAATCTACGTGCACGTTTCTCAATCCTACAATAACTTCTACTTTTCCAATCCTTACTTTTGCCAATCCCTTAAATATATACACATGATACATATGAACATGCCCTACACACTCCACCACCCAGTAACTTCGACCTTCACCTTTGACCTTCACCTTTTTCTACTTTAAATGTTTTACTTAGCACTTTGGGACAAATCTTACGTGCACGTTTCTCAATCCTACAATAACTTCTTCAATACTTTTGCCAACCCCTTAAATATTTATACTTCATGATTTACATAATGACATGTGCCCTACACACTCCAACCACCAGTACTTCGAATCCTTCACCTTTGAGGGCCTTCACCTTTTCTACTTTAAATGTTTACTTAGCACTTTGACAAATCTACGTGCACGTTTCTCAATCCTACAATAATTCTTTCAATACTTTTGCCAATCCCTTAAATATTTATACACATGATACATAATAACATGCCTTACACACTCCACCACCCATTACTTCGACCTTCACCTTTGACCTTCACCTTTTCCACTTTAATTGTTTACTTGCCACTTTGGGACAAATCTACGTGCGCGTTTCTCAATCCTACACTAACTTTCACACACGCATTGCTCCAATGGTCCTCTACCGCCCTGTGACAAATCCACATTCGTCCTGCCCCCGCTAAGCACAGGGTCAAGGTCACAGACTTGGTGCGTTTGAAACCTTAACATTCAGTTAAATGGCTTATAATTTGTGTTTCCTTGCTCGGATCTGCTACACATTTCACACACGCATTGCTACAATGGTCCTCTACCGCCCTGTGACAAATCCACGTCCCGCCCCCACTAAGCCCAGGGTGAAGGTGCATTCAAAACCTTAACGCTCGGGTAAATGGCTTATAATCAAACATGCCTCATTTTCTTTGGCTGCCAGCGGGGGCATTCGTGTGCCGACTGGCCACATTTCTAATTATCTCAAGGATTTATCCCATCGCGTAACATAACTGGTATATAGGGATATAAAAGACATCTGTCCGTCTGTCCAATCGTCTGTCTATCCGTTGTTCTGTTTGTCACATTACCGTATCAATGATTGGCTTGAAACTTCATGTGCATGTTTATCATCATTCATATATTATCTATATTTGCCCCAGGCATGCTCCCTCCATAGCCAAGGTCAAATTACTATGAAATGTTCGGTTTGGTAGATGTTTGCGCATATATCGCCCCACCAATGCTCCTGTGCCCGAGGTCAAGGTCAAATGACTTAACTGATTTACCATATCAACGTTTGACTTGATACTTCATGTGCATGTTTATGATCCAAACACAACGATGTGATACATGCCATTGGCGGCATTCTTGTTTTATTTTGAAATGGAACAAAATCTTGTGTTTTAAGAACATCAGGGCCATGGAATTTAAAACATTTTGAGCAGTTGCTCAGTCTTATGCTGGGAATAGGAAAATTTGCTTGGTCGAGGCTGACTTGTACTCGGTCTTGGCCAACCAAAATGCCTGATTTTGAATCGGAATTTGGAGGACATCCTGCGAAAGTTTGCAAGGACAGCTCTTAATTAGGCTCTTCCACTTTCTACCCTGACCTTGGATTGTACCCAAAAGCAGGCGGTTACATTGACTGAGACTGACCACAGCTCAGCTAGCCTCGGCCAATGAAACATCCTGATATTGAGCAAGAGCGTGAAGTACACTACACATTGTTGTGCCTCATATCCAAGAGGACAATGTCAGGTTTTGAGCCCCTTCCCCATTACAGTTCCAAGGGTACATAGAAGTCAATAGGAGTTCTCTCTCATGCTTGACAAAGACCCTCTTTTATAACTCTAGCATTACTCTGAATGACTTTAGCATTACTCTGAATGACTTTAACAATCTTAACTACCGTATTAAAGGTACATGCCCACTCAGTAGGCACAAAATGTTCTTTATAGGAATTAAATAAGTGTATAATTGTGTCACTATTCCACCAGTTCTAAAAGTTACTATTGTCTGTTCCACGAAATGCTGCCCAAGATTTATTGCTGTAAAAACACTCCAAGCTGCTTATTTTTTTATATAGAACAATGTAAAACAATTTTTTAGAAATGAGCCTACTTTTTATTTCAAGAAAGTCCGTCTAATAACAAAGTTATTTCGAATAAACAGTCATGGATGGGCTTTTGCCTTATAAATTAATTTCACCGAATTTTAGTTGTTGACAATAAAACAAGAAACTGCTATGCAATAATCACTTCCGGTCAACAACAACAACAACTATCTTTGCGAACTGAACACAAATTCTTAATAAATTTGTTTATTAACATCATTTTCTGGCATATAATTTAAACAATTTGCATTAAAATATATCAATTAATCATTTAATCTTCATATATTTAGCGAATATCATTCATCCATATGGTTCCAAGTCGATCTGATACTATTGCTAATACGTCCTAATGTATTATAAATTGTGATTGCTAACAAACTTGATTCAATTAAACTTGTGACCTTCACCAACCAATCAGCATTTAGTAAACCAAGTTGTCCGCCGGAAATTCGTCCGGCAAAGAAACTGGCTCACAGGAAGTGACTGTATACTTCCGCCGGAAATGACGTATATATGGTGTTCCCAAGTCATACCATTAGAGAATGTAGATTTACACCAGTGTCGATGTGCGAGGATATGTGCAATTAACTTTGCGTGGTAGGAACAGCGTGCCAACCTCAGCTTGGCGTTGTCAATAGATACGAAAGCTGTAGCAGATGATGATGATATCATGTTGTATTTTGACCAAATTCTCTGCATTTTCTTCTGTAATTCTTGTACGAACACCGAGAAATGGAGGCTTCATTATAGGACCGAATTTAAAAAAATGAAAAGATGGCTCATTGCTAAATTTTGCTGAAAAATGATTTTATGCCAAAAAAATAAGAGTTTGAGGGTGTTTAAATAGGTGTAAAAGTTGGGCAGGTTAACGTGAAACAGACAGTAGTGCCCGATATACAGATATAATCATTTCGTAATGTTTATTTTACTGATAGTGACGCGCGGTGGTATCAGGTTATTTTCATATGCAAATGAGACATGATATTTCTTAATTATTTATAATAATTAAATGTGTCGCATTAAAAAATATTAATTTCGACAGATTATAAAGTATGATCATTGCACATCAAAAAGTAAATACAGAGAATACATAGCAATGTCCGTTAACATTTTATGGAAACACGGTTATCGCCCCTGATATCAGTGTGGAAAGTTATGTCTGATACAAACTGTATAATGATGCCAATCACTACGTGGGGTAATGGTGAATGAGTGTTTATTTTGCCAGAAAATGTCTTAGATGATGTCTCTGATATAAAGAACATTTTGTACCTACTGAGTGGGCATGTACCTTTAATATGCACAATTGAAATACTTCAAAACTGATCTCTGTGAATTATTGTCTAGATCTTAGCTTTCTGCATACATGGTCTAGATCTTCACTTTCTGCATGCATGTATGACACAAGGTTAGCTAAATTCTTTATCGCTTTTATTGCTGAGGATATACGCATTTATGTTTGCGGTAATCCTAAATACTTTCCTTCTCTCTATGTGCTCAGAAGTAGTTGTAGCGACCACCATTTGAACCGTCTCGTCAATGAGTGGTCACTTCATATACTTTCATTGAGAAATAACAAAAGTAAAATAAAATATTTAATAAATTTCATACCCATAAAGGTGTATTCCGAAAGAAAATTGCTTTCATATCTAGCCAACTGGTCTTTCATATGAGACTTGAAACTGAGGTCCTAATTCTCTATATGACCTTTATTGCTGGGATGTTAAACCATTTCACCTTTGTTCTTTAAGTTACTCTTTGCATGCTAGCGGTGAAAATATCCGCCAAACAAATTAGGAGTACATGTATATGTTTTATTTCTCTCTGTAAATATGTCTTGAAATTTCATTAGAATTGAGTCCTCAGGACTCAATTCTAATGAAATTCCAAGACATATTCATGATATTTACAGGGAGAAATAAAAGAAAATATGATGATTTCTTGTCTGCTATTTTTGAACTATTTATAGCCCACAAGTTTCCCAGCATGCAAAGAGTTAATGTTGAGTAGTAATCAAAACTAGATCACAATTGTATGACCATGCTGAAAGATAGACAACTCTTGTAGTATTAGCCATCAATGCGCGTCATAGTTGTCTCTCTCTTATATCACCCTGTTTGTATGGAGAGGAAATTTGTGTTGTTCATGGGAATGCCAAATTCTTATTCCATTAATAAGTTGAATATTGGAATTGAATATTACCGGTAAAATAAAATGTCAATAAATCCATATTAATCACTGAACACGACTACCAGAAAGAATATGTATACACTGTAAGAATCACTTATGCATGTATATTCATATTTGTGAGTGCTGGATTCATAGCTCGATGGCAATTACATACAGTAGCTGTTACGTTGAATTAATAAGTCTTTCTGTGATAATGTGCATTTTGTATGTACGTAGAGGTCATTCATTCATTAAAGTAAGAGTCCCACATACCAGGTTATAGTATAGGGAGGCAGCGCTCCAGATAAGCTGTGTATTTGCGTAAATATGATTATATCTGTATCGCGGGCCGTCATAATTTTTAAACTGGTGGAATAGTTACACAATTATATTCTTATTTAAATTTAAATCCTATAAAGAACATTTTATGCCTTCTAGATGGGACCCCAACTTTAACATCAATACTCATTTTGTTATTTATCATGAAAGTATATGTTGTGACCATTCATTTTAACCATCTCCGCAAGATGTGGTTCAAATAGTCGTCTGAACATATACATTTGAGAAGAAATAAGAAAAATACATTGAGCTTCTGTAAAAAAGCGTTTTGTCAGCCGTGTGAAATTTGTTCATTGCATGTTTGGTACATGGGTCTCCGATTCTGTGTTTCACTGTAAAATTTCCTTGAACGCTCTGTAGATATTCTATTGAATACTCATTTGTACAGGGGCCGTTTCACTAAACTTTGTATGACTAAAATGTTTGTAAGTGCAAAATTATGATAATCTGTAAATATCATATTAACAATGTTTTCTTGTAAACAATTATTGGATTTACATTTATTGAGCATAGGCTGCATTATGCTCAATACATATAAATCCATCAATTGAAATTTCCAGACAATCCTAAATTTGCGCATACGAACATTTGTGTTATACAAAGTTTAGTGAAACGGGCCCCAGTATTTTCCATTATATGTGCAGGTAAACGTTTTCGTACCGTACAACAACTATTTTTGTATGCAGAAGGGGGGAAAACATGAAATAGAAAGTAAAAACGACCACACCTATTTTTGCGTGGATAATGTTTGAGATTTTTTTGTTGTAACAAATGGTTGTGATTTTTGTATCTTCTGAAATGAGTTACCCGTACATAAATGTTCCTTTGATTTTCTTTCAGTTGGAAAATTTCTTCACTCTTCCCCCTCATGAACGAAAGTTTGTTCCCAGAGAAAAAAAGCACTTGCAGTCTTTACTTGATGTAGGTCTAATGTCTGCTGTGTATGTATGTCGGTGCTGGCATGAACCATCTGTCTTGTCTGCCCATCTGTCTCTGTCTGTTTCTGTGTTGACCCCTAATTGCTTAGTCTGAAAACCTTGACCATTTTACAGTAATTTCAGTTGTTAATTCAATGTCAGTAGCCGATTTCATCTACATTTCAAAGTATACTTATCTAGCAAAGTATACTTTGAGGGAGTAATCATTTATTTTTCCCAAAATGCATTATTTCAAATAGAACTAACCACTACATATATTTGATGATTAAAAGTATGCAGAATTATTATACTGAATTTATTACATTATCACAGCCAAAGTGGCTGTGATAATGTAATAAATTCAGTTTAATAAAAATTAATAAATTTATCCTTAAATTGAAAATTTCTCTCAAAGTATACTTTGCTAGATAAGTTACTCTGCAATGTTGGTGAAATCACAGGTTGAAGTAACGGACCGAGGTCTATAAATACATTAAATATGCCTAAAAGCATCAATAAATGAAGAAAAACAAATATTTTTTTTACCACCTCCTATATGGATGAATTATATGGAGGGGGTAAAAAATTATTATTTTTTTCTTCATTTATTGATGCTTTTAGGCATATTTATGTTCAACCTGTGGGTGAAATAGGCTACTGGTTTCATAGCGCATTTCCCACTCCGTCAGTCACAGCCACGTACGTACCTGTGTTCAAGACAACTGCCTACATAGACTGTACTTGATTCTTTGTCAAAAATAATAGAAATACAACATTTATAAACAGTAATACCATATTTGCTGTGCCATTTTTTTTGCAATTTGTCATTCAGAAAAATTCTATTTAAAAAATAAATATTAAAATCGCATGACGTCACAGTTTGTGTCTATCGAAAATCTGAGGACGGATTTCTTGTAAAAAATTATGTTTACAATTACACTCTCTGAAAAATATAATGAATTACAGAAAATTTGAATTATTATAATTATCGGCTGAAACTTGATAAAATGGTCAAATTGGTCTTGTTAGCCACTGCACGTTTTAACAGCATGTCAGCGTGTGTAATTACTATCTTTTCCATGCTCAGTTATGGTAGGTCACAGAAAAACATTTCCACATTTCTTAAAAGTACATTTAGCTTTAATTTTTTTGTGTGATCTTCAATGGTCATTTTTCTGCATAATTATTTCCACATACTGGACCTACACGATAGGCAAGATGGGGGATATAGAGTTAGTCCATGTACTGTACGTGCGTTAATAACACCTTTCATTTTTCAATAACCGCTTCACCAATTTTGATAATATTTAGCCACAATGTGCGTCTAGGGATGGTGCTTTGTTTTGCATACTCCCCACTTCCGACCGCACAAAGTCAAGGTTGCTGAGGACTTGCGTTTTATGAAGGCTGCCGGCGAGGGGACTAGCTTCGTTGTTTAACAATGCCACTTCTTGTTGAACTAGGTACAAGTATACGAGTTTCTTAGAAAAATGTGTTCTTTTTATGCCCGGTGGAGCTGGGACACATATATAGTGTTTAGACTGTGTGTCCATCCGTGTGCGTGTCCAGCTAAGAAGTTTACCAGACTCCAATCTGCCACCAGGGGGCATTTGTGTGCCAGTAGGCCACTTTTTAGCTCACCTGAGCAAAGCTCATGTGAGCTATTGTTATGGCAAAGTGTCCGTCGTCTGTCCGTCCGTCCGTTAACATTTTCAATCATCTTCTTCTACCGAACTGCTTAGCCGATATTGGTTAAACTTCACTGGGATGATATATGGGTGATGCCATTTCAGATTTGTTAAAATGGAGGTCATCGACAATCCAAGATGGCCGCCATGGAAAAGTAGGTCAAATTCTTAAAAAATCTTCTCACGAACCGCCAGGCCGATTTCGACGATACTTGGTATGAATGATCGATAGTTAGCGCTGTTTCAGATTTGTTCATATGGTGGCCCGTGGGTCAAAAATGGGCATCGCCTGAGGGGTCAAATGGGGTCAAATTTTATTTTTAACCGAATATAGTCATGTAATATATCAAATCGAAGGTATTGACGAGACAATCACTCTGGAACATTTTTTGTCTAAATCATATGATTACGTCATCCAAGATGGCCACCGATAGTTCAAATGGTCATTCTTTTACTAAAGATCTAAAGATTTCAAACGTCTTTTTCTTGTAAACTGCTTGGCTGATATTGGCCAAACTTAACTGTAATGGTCTGTGGTTGAAGCCTGTTCATTTTTGTTAAAATGGAGGTCATCACCAAATCCAAGATGGCTGCCGTTGAGAAGTAGGTCAAATTCTTAAAAAATCTTCTTCTCACGAACCACCAGGCCGATTTCGACAATACTGGGTATGAATGATCGATAGTTAGCGCTGTTACCCGTCAAATAGGGGTAAATTTTATTTTTAACCGAATATAGTCATATAATATATCAAATCGAAGGTATTGACGAGACGATCACTCTGGAGAATTTTTTGTCTAAATCAGATGATTACGTCATCCAAGATGGCCACTGATAGTTCAAAAGGTCATTCTTTTACTAAAGATTTCAAACGTCTTTTTCTTGTGAACTGCTTGGCCGATATTGGCCAAACTTAACTGTAATGGTCTGTGGGTGAAGCCTGTTCATTTTTGTTAAAATGGAGGTCATCACCAAATCCAAGATGGCCGCTGTTGACTTCTTCTCACAAACCTCCAGGCCGATATCGACGAAACTTGGTATGAATGATTGATAGTTACCGCTGTTTCAGATTTGTTCATATGGTGGCCCCTGGGTCAAAAATGGGTGTGGCCCGAGGGGTCAAATGGGGGTCAAATTTTATTTTTGACAGAATATGGCCATATAGTATATCGGATCGAATATATATAGTATATCGGATCGAATGTATCGACGAGACGATCACTCTACAGCATGTTTTGTGTAAATCAGATGATTTTGTCATCCAAGATGGCCACCGAAAGGTAAAAAATTTGTTTTACGATTTCAAACGTATTATTCTTGTGAACTGCTGGGCCGATATTGGCCAAACTTAACTGAAATGGTTTGTTGGTGAAGCCTGTTCATTTTTTTGTCAAAATGGAGGTCATCACCAAATCCAAGATGTCCGCCGTTGAAAAGTAGGTCAAATTGTCAAAAAATCTTCTCACAAACCTCCGTGTCGATTTCGACGAAACTTGGTGTGAATGATTGATAGTTAACGCTGTTTCAGATTTGTTCATATGGTGGCCCCTGGGTCAAAAATGGGCGTGGCCCGAGGGGTCAACTAGGGGTCAAATTATATTTTTGCCCGAATATGGTCATATAATATATCAAATAGAAGGTATCGACTAGTCGATCACTCTGGAGCATGTTTTGCCAAAATCAGATGATTACGTCATCCAAGATGGCCACCGACAGGTCAAAAGGTTGTTCTTTTACTAAAGATTTCAAAGGACTTCTTCTTGTGAACTGCTTGGCCGATATTGACCAAACTTAACTGAAATGGTTTGTTGGTGAAGCCTGTTCATTTTTGTCAAAATGGAGGTCATCACCAAATCCAAGATGTCCGCCGTTGAAAAGTAGGTCAAATTGTCAAAAAATCTTCTCACAAACCGCCAGGCCGATTTCGACGAAACTTTGTATGAATGATCGATAGTTAACGCTGATTCAGATTTGTTCATATGGTGGCCTCTGGGTCAAAAATGGTCATGGCCCGAGGGGTCAAATAGGGGTCAAATTTTATTTTTGACCGAATATGGTCATTTTATATATCAAATCGAAGGTATAGCAGTAAATCACATGCACATTCACAATATATGTTAGATCAGAAGGTACCAACAAATTCTGTGGAACATTTGAAGTTGTAAGTGAAGAGTCTTTGTGAAATCAAGATGACCACTATGGAGGCTTTTAGGTGAGCGATACAGGCAGGCCCATTTGGGCCTCTTGTTTTTTTAAAGATTATGTAGAAATGTTTTTCTGTTGCCAGTCACAAACTATCTCCCATATACTCTCGTTTCGGACGCTTGCTTCAGTACACTAGCTTTGCATCCAATCTCTGTTAACTCTTTCACCGCTATGTACCTGGTATGGTCGCTCCTATATTATTTCGCACACGAGTCCATCTTTGAGTTAACACGGGCATACAAAAAGGGTTAACCTTTTTTTATAAATAAGCAATATCCACAAATGGTGCAGATCCTGATGAGACGGCTCGTTACGAGCCGGCTCATCTGGATCTACACTGTTTGCAACTGTTATTATAGAGGTCTGTAGTGTTGAAAGGGTTAGTTAATTGCTTAACCAACCAATATATACAACGTACTAGCCTAATAACTGGTGGAATGGTAGACACAACATGCATGGATAGAGGTGATAATGACTATAGACACTCAAACTGATCTTGCTTTCGGCTTTTGTCAACTTTTATGTACTCCCGGTTCCCGGCACGGGAGTTTGTATAATACAATTACCATTGTATCTCCCACTCTACCGGCTGTTTCTATCCAAGTGTGCCATATAGTGGCTTGGTCCGCTTGTATTCAAGGCCTAGGAGCCAATTTGGACCCTTACATCGAGCAACACACATACAGGTTTCATCCCATATGTACATGACCTTGTTTTTTAATAGAATTTCATTGAATCAGTTTTCAATCAAGTAATCAATCATTCGTTTGTGATGTCCGCTTCCGTTTACTATCATTCAGCTATTTCATGCTGAAGATACACATTAACCCTTTCACCCCTACGTAACTGGAATGGACTGTGATATGTTAATTTTCAGACCAATCCAGTCCATCACAAAGTGATTTTCAGACTAGTCCAGTTATGAAAAGTGGGTGTTTTTGTTCTCAAAAATATGCAAATTGCTTGCAAAAAGTGCAGATCCTGATGAGACGGCTCGTTACGAGCCGGCTCATGATCATTTAGATCACTGTTTGCAAAAAGCGGGCTTTCGGGTTAAACGGGTTAAAGAATCTTGTAATCTTGTACATGTATTTATATTGTATACATATTCAGTTGCAGGACCATCGCTACTCTCAGCTGGGCATTATTTAGAATCATGCAATGGTCATATTGTTTTTAGCTTTTAGTGGGTTCGTCTTATGTTGGGTAATACTTACAATAAGTTTATTATTTTGCAGCTTTGATGTGTTCACTTTCAGGTTATGGGATCACATGGTTTCTGAATGACGCTTTCCGACGTGACGTAATCTTCAACATCGGTTTTAGATATTCTTTAAAAAAAATCCAAAGCAACTGACAGATGTTAATGATATATATAATGCAATAATTGACGAAGATGTTGACTTAATAAAAAAAATTGTTGTTACTCCCTCTATAACACTTATACATAAGTGTTATAGAGGGAGTAACAAAAATTTGTTTACCTTATTTTTTTCTTCATTATGCCCCCGCCACCGAATGGTGAAGGGGGCATATAGTGTTACCGGCGTCCGTACGTACGTCCCGAAACCTTAACGCTCGGGTAAATGGCTTATAATTTCTGTTTCCTTACTCGGATCTGCTTCACATTTCACACACGCATTGCTCCAATGGTCCTCTACCGCTCTGTGACAAATCCACATTCGTCCCGCCCCCTCTAAGCCCAGGGTCAAGGTCACAGACTTGGTGTGTTTGAAACCTTAATCATTTCTGTTTCCTTGCTCGGATCTGCTTCACATTTCACACACGCATTGCTCCAATGGTCCTCTACCGCTCTGTGACAAATCCACATTCGTCCCACCCCCGCTAAGCCCAGGGTCAAGGTCACAGACTTGGTGCGTTTGAAACCTTAACGCTCGGGTAAATGGCTTATAATTTCTGTTTCCTTGCTCAGATCTGCTTCACATTTCACACACGCATTGCTCCAATAGTCCTCTACCGCCCTGTGACAAATCCACATTCGTCCCACCCCCTCTAAGCCCAGGGTCAAGGTCACAGACTTGGTTTGTTCAAAACCTTAACGCTCGGGTAAATGGCTTATAATTTCTGTTTCCTTGCTCAGATCTGCTTCACATTTCACACATGCATTGCTACAATGGTCCTCTACCTCTCTGTGACAAATCCACATTCGTCCCGCACCCCGCTAAGCCCATGATCAAGGTCACATACTTGGTGCGTTCGAAACCTTAACGCTCGAGTAAATGGCTTATAATTTCTGTTTCCTTGCTCGGATCTGCTTCACATTTCACACATGCATTGCTCCAATGGTCCTCTGCCGCCCGGTGACAAATCCTTAACGCTCGCTTAAATGGCTTATAATCAAATATGCCTCGTTTTCTTTGGCTGCCAACGGGGGCATTCGTGTGCCGACAGGCCACATTTCTAGTTTATATATGCTTTTAGGCATATTTAATGTATTTATAGACCTCGGTATATGTAGTCGGCCAGTCGGTAAATGTACGCACATTTCTAGGCTTTGGCTGTCACTGGGGCATTTGTGTACCGACAACACCACGTATATATTTCTCGTTAATTCATCTCATTTTCTTCCAGGTTTGCATGGGTAGACCCTGATAATTTAGCTAGAGATTATGTTTGTAAATGTTGTTACAAACAGTTTAATTTGGGGAAAAATGTGTAATCAATGCATGTGACAGCGATTGTTATTATATATTAGATTTAATTAGTCGTTTGTGGTTTGCTAGTTTTGTGATTAAACTAATAAAGATATATATATTAAAAAAATCCCAAATATTGGCAGATTATTTTAACAAAGTCTCTTAAATTGGTACAATGACTAATTTCAACCGTACATAGCTCAGCAACTTTGACAACGTCAACGTAACGTCAATAATGATCACCTAAATATGAAGTTTGAAGTATCTTCCACAGAAGGCATCACAATTGGGCAGATATGACACACTAATGACGCATAAAAAACACCGCCATTTACAGGTTTCAAGCGAATGAAAATATATTTTTATGCCTCGATCCTGTCTGACCGTCAGGACACAGGAGGCATTATAATTTGCACGTCCATCCGTCCGTCGGAGTTATGGAAAATACCTCCAAGTGATTCTGGTGTGGCGAGGACCTGGCATCAGATCAGGATTATTCTGATTTCAGGGCTGAATATATGGTTTTGTTATTGTAAATATTCAGTTCTGATTTTGGGATTTCCCCCCCATTTGTACATGTACTTTAACATGTACATGTACTTGTACAGGTAATATATGATATTTAGTACTAAACCCATTGACCAATAAATGACCTTAGCTGTTGATAGGCCGTTAAACCCCAACAAACAAACATATGGAAAATACTTATTACTTACTAATTGCTTATACTTCCCAAATCTTGGGCCGTCCTTAAAAAATTGTTTGTTTCCTGTAACCCGACCCAGTCAATTGCTGTGTGTTGTTGTATGAACATGTATGCCATTTAGGGCCAGAGATTATATTAACCCTTTTAACCCACTGTAGCACTAAATTGAAAAAAAATTGTAAAAAAAAATGTAAACAAAATTTCAATTAAAAAAATTGGGTCGCACCGTTTTTAGTGGGTCGGTCGGGTTACAGGAAACAGAGATATAATTATGGATGGCCTTGGTAGACTTGAATCTTCTGATCATCAAACTCTACAGTTGCAACTGCAACGACGATCATGATAAAATGGCGTCAAATAGACAGGTGTAAATTATCTCCATTTCACATGCTTTGCAAATCAGTCGGCTTTTTATGGTTAATATACGCCTGTTTGAAAAAATAATGTGATGTATTGTGTATGTATGCACCCTGTACGGGCAGGCGGGTGAGTACAGCTTGTTCAGCTGTGACTGGAGAAATGGGGCTTATGAGATTTGCGACCAGTGTAAATCTAGATCAGCCTGTGCATCTGCACAGTCTGATCAGGATCTGCACTGTTCGCCATTCCATCAATGAAACACTGGCCATGTTTCTAACAAGCACTATAGATCAGTATCAGGCTACAGGAATGTGCTATTTGATTGGGAGCTACACTGGTAACAAATTCCATAAGCCCCATTTCTCCAGTCACAGCCACATATGTGTCATACCTGTATACAGCTGTGACTGCAGTAATGGGTGTATGACATTTGCAGGCAGTGCACCAATTGTGCATTCGCGTAGTCTGATCAGTTTGTACACTGTTTCCATGCAATCAATTAAACGATCTATTGCCAAACAAACAGCATTGCTTCTAATCATGCTACTCTGGAATGTGCTAGCAGAATTGCTGTAGTGTCTTTAAAGGTACATGCCCACTCGGTAGGCACAAAATGTTCTTTATATCACAGACATAATCCGAGGCATTTTCTGGCAAAATAAACATTAATTCACCATTACCCCATGTATTGATTGGCATTATTGTACAGTTTACCTCTGAACTTTCACACTGATATTAGTGGTGATAACCGTGTTTCATTAAAATACTAACAGACGTTACTATTTATTATCCGTATTTATTTTTTGATGTGCAATGATCATACTTGATAATCTGTCAAAAATATTATTTTTTAGGTGACACATATTATGCCTCATTTGCATATGAAAATAGCCCGATACCACCGTGCGTCACTATCAGTAAAATAAATAATACTAAATGATTATATCTGTATAGTGGGCACTCGTAATTTTTAGAACTGGTGGAATAGTGGCACAATTATACACTTATTTAATTCCCATAAAGAACATTTTGTGCCTACTGAGTGGGCATGTACCTTTAAGCCTGTATCCCCAGTCACAACCACATACTTGTGATGGTTGTTTAACCCTTTCACCCCTAAGTACCTGGAATGTATTTTGATATGTTAATTTTGCAACCAATCCAATTGTCACAAAATGATTTTCAGACTACATTTATGAAAAGGCGGTGTTTTTGTTCTCAAAGATGTGAAAATTACTTGCAAAAAGTGCAGATCCTGATGAGCCGGCTCATCTGGATCTTCACTGTTTGCCAATACAATTATACAGGCATGTCGTGGTCAAAGGCTTAAAGGTATGTGCCCACTCTGTAGAAACAAAATGTCATTTATATCAGAGACATCATCTGAGATATTTTCTGTCAAAATAAACATTCATTCACCATTACCCCACGTTATTGTACATTTATATCCGACGTAAATTTCCACACTGATATCAGGGGCGATAACCGTGTTTCCTTAAAATGTTAACAGACACAACTATTCATTCTCTGTATTTACTTTTTGAGGTGCAATGATCATACATGTACTTTGCAATCTGTCCAAAATATTATTTTTTCAGGTGACGCATTTAACTAGTATAAATAATTAAAAAATGTCATGCCTCATTTGCATATGAAAATAGCCTGATACCACCGCGCGTCACTATCAGTAAAATAAACATTACTAATTGATTATATCTATATAGCGGGTACTCGTAATTTTTAGGACTGGTGGAATAGTCATTAGTGACACAAGTATACACTTATTTAATTCATATAAACACCAGTTTGTGCCTACTGAGTGGGCATGTACCTTTAACAACTTACAAGTACCTTGCATTAATAACGCCTTATGCTGTTGGTGTATCCATACATGTACTTAAGCCTTAATTATAAAGCTTTGTTCCTTCCAGTTGAAGCCCATAGACCTAAAGTTAACCCTTTCATCCCCATGTAACTGTAGCCTATTTCACAAACATTGCAAAGTATACTTTTCTAGCAAAGTATACTTTGAGGGAGAAATTTTCAATTTTAGGATAAATTTATTAATTTTTATTATACTGAATTTATTACATTATCACAGCCATTTTGGCTGTGATAATGTAATAAATTCAGTATAATAATTCAGCATATTTTTAATCATCAAATATATGCAGTGGTTAGTTCCATATGATATAATGCATTTCGGGAAAAATAAATGATTACTCCCTCAAAGTATACTTTGCTAGATTATAAGTATACTTTGCAATTTTGATGAAATCGGCTACTGTTGAAGCCCATAGACCTAAAGTTAACCCTTTCATCCCCATGTAACTGGAATCATGGACTGCTCATTATTAATTTTCAGACCTTTCCATTAATCAGAACAGTGGTACTTGTGCGAGAAATCCAAAACTATCCACAAACTGTAGATCTACATCTCGTCATGATCTGCTGCTGTGTTTGCAAATGTTGGTCTGTAGGGTTGAATGGGTTAACCATTTCCATGCTGAAAATACACATATCTGACTAAATATGGGATGGGTCAATTTGCACATGCAGCCATCGCTGTGCCTGCACGTTCATATGAACTCTTGACCATCATTTACACCTGGGTCATGGAATACTGCCGATATGGATTGTGAAATTCAGTCATTGATTTTGAAAATCAGTCGTATTTTCTGTAAATAAGTCATAAATTTGAATTCAATGGGAGGCCATGCATATCTTAACCTTTGCTAAATAACTGGAATGGATTTTGATCCCATCGACACAAAATTATTTTCAGGTCGTAAACATTGCAAAAAAGGTCTGCAGTGTTGAAAGGCTTAAACAATGTATCCATCCTTAACATCTTAACCCATTACATGCGGAATACACCGTGAATGTTTTTAATTTTTATACACCCGTTTGAAAAAACGGGACATATTATGTATTCATCTTGTACGGGCGGGCGGCGGGCGGGCACATCTTGTCCACACTACTTGACGGATTGTAACCAAATTTGGTTTATATGTTTATCACGGCAAGACGAAGAAGCCTATTGATTTTCAAAACTTTCCGATGACTTATCTCCCCTTGGCGGCCATTTTTATTTTTCGCACTGTATCCTTGTCCACGCAAGACGAAGAACCCTATTGATTATATTAAAAAAATCCTGTGACTTATCTCCCCTTGGCGGCCATATTTAATTTTCACACTCTGTACCCTTGTCCAGACAAGAACTCACGTTCTCCTTGACGTATTGTAACCATCTCCCCTTGTTGACTGGCCTTGCCTCGACGGGCGTATATTGTGACCTTCGGCACTCTTGTTTGTTATTATTGAACCAGGTCTTGTTTTGTCACCCTCCCATTAATTGGAACTCCACCTGGTGGTATTCGTAGGTACGCATTTTTCGAACGAGCTGTGCATGGTATTTGCACTTTCATGCATTGGCCAACACATCCCAATTTTGTGATTTCCCCCCGAGTTATTCTGGAATACATTTTGGTTTGTGACACACATAAAGGGACATACAGACGGCTAATTAATAAAATTTGTTTAAACATGGTTAAAATAGTATGTTTAACCATGTTTAAGCGATGTACTTTCAAATCTCTATTCATTGTAAAATGTTATGGGTAATTTAACAATTGGATTCCTTAACTGAATCCCGATATTAAAAGGGTATGTGAATATCTCGCAAAACTCTTTTTAAAATTGTTAGCGTTAGTAAAAGTGCTGAATTTGTTTCAAGCATTAATATGACCATTTTCAACCAATGCCGCCTATATTCCCCCTTTGAATGTTGATGTGCTTAGAGAAATGGGGATTAATGGTTTTGCGATCTATGTAGATCCAGATCAGACTGTGCATCCGCACAGTCTGATCTGGATCTGCACTGTTCACCATTCCATCAGTGAAATACCTGTCCTTCTAGCAAGCAATGTAAGTCGTTATCAGGCTACATGAGTGTGCTATTTGGTCAGGAGCTACTCTGGTCACAGATCCCATTATGCCCCATTTCTCCAGTCACAGCCCTATTAACCCTTAGATCACTTTAGAATAATTTACAACATGCTTTGACAGCACTTCAGAATCATTTCCATTGGAAATGATTCTGAAGTGCTGTCAAACCATGTTTTTATTGAGAAATAAGGCAAGATATAAAAGCAACAGTGGACGACAATTGTTGTGAGTAGCGGTCTAGGGGTTAATGTCACTATGTCAAAATTTGTCCCAGTTATAGCATTACCAGTACCATTGTTTTCAGTTTGTGCGCTTGCTAACGAACTTGTCATCTCTTTCTAACGTTAACATTGATCCCCGCTAATGCTTGCAGCTCGAAGGGGTTTTCAGCAAAAAGCCGCCCAGCAGTAAAGAGGGGAAATCTCATACAGAACAAGAAAATTCAAAAGTAGGTCATGATTTTGTTGTGACGTTATTCTTGTGACTGTGGGTGGCAGGTGGGAGCACGCGATGGGTAATTTAACGATCGGGGTTCATCCTTACTGGAATCGCGACTGGAGACCTGGTTTGGCCCTCACATACGTCTTTGGCATTTTGTATGCGACAGTTGAATCTGGTTATACCCCTTATGTGAGTATTACGATATTCGTAATCCTATTTTAGGGGAAGGGGCCAAGTGACTGGTGCGGTATGGACCTGGCACCAGGTCAGGTTATTCTAATTTCAGGGCTGAATATATTTTTTCTCGATGTAAATATTCCGTTCTGATTTTGGGATTTTCCCCCCAATGCAGCAGGTTAAAATGGGATCGAACCCGTTTGCCCGGCCTTACATGACCTTAGCTGTTGATAGGCCGTTAAACACTAATAAACAAACAAACAAACATATTCTTGCGACTATTGTTTTGTGAATAAAGGAATTCTATTTTGTAGCACTTTAACTGTGAAACTGCATTTCATGTGTTTATAGTGATTTTGTATAGATATAATGATATGTGCTTTACATATATTTACGAAAAACTGATATTTTCTGTAAATGGTGTCGAAAGTTTACAAAATTTTAGAATTTTGCATTTGTTCTGATAATTTCTTCGACTTTTGATGTACAGTGCAACCTCTCTACAACAGCCACCCATGGGAAGAGTCAAAATTGGCTGTTATAGAGAGGTGGCTGTTGTAGGGAGGTTAATGCTGAATACAATTTTATCGTCTGATGTTTATTTATTTTCTTCAATAATTCTCAATAAAAACATGTTTTGACAGCATTTTAGAATCATTGCCAATGGAAATGATTCTAAAATGCTGTCAAAACATGTTTTTATTGAGAAAGAATGCAAAATCAACATCAAACGACAATGTTCATGCTCAGCAGTGTAAGGGTTAGATATAGATGAAATCATCCATTTGGGATATAAAATAGCGGCTGTTACAGAGAGGTGGCTGTTGTAGAGAGGTGGCCGTTCGGGGAGGTTCAACTGTATCTAACCCACTATACCGGATTTGGCCCTCATGTACATTTTTGGCTTTCTTGTATGTGAGAGTTGAGTCAGGCTATGCCCCATATATAAAAGTAAGATTAGCACTAATCCTATTACTTTTAGGGGATGGGATAAATGATGCTGGTGTGGCGAGGGCCTGGCACCAGATCAGGTTGTTCTAATTTCAGGACTGAATATATATTTTGATTGTAAATATTGAGTTCTGAAGTTGGGATTTACCCCCCTCGGACAGGTGGATACGGGACTCGACCCCGTTGACCCGTCTGCGTGTAGACTCCCTGAGGCTTGTACCTCTATGTCAGAAAAGCGGACGTTAAACCCTATTCACTCACTCACTCAACTGTATCTATGCACAACTGTAGTCACCACCAACGGCAGCCACAGCACGCCCGTTTGAGGGTCTAGGTTGAATTGTTTTCTGGGCCCCCGCTCAATAGTCAACCGTGGTATTATTTTATTCACCACTACAGGCCTGCTATGCAAAATCACATGGTCTCATATTTGTCATGATTATTATACGTGATACTTGTCTGTTTTGATGAGCCATTGACCTCATTCCATTCCAATGGACCTGTTTTTATGGCAATGATGTGGCTGCTATGTTTGTGATTGGTTACTGTATGCCACAGCCAATGTGGTGGGTTAGACTGACATATTGTTTTCCAATTTGTCTGTTATCGTACATCTCAACAAATCAACATTTTTCCGTGTGGATGTTCCATTTGGCCAGACCTTATCGCATCAGCAATTTGTGTTCCCATCTACAGATAAGGTGGCTGCAAATATGAAATTTCAGCATTCATGTCAGATTTATTCAAACAGAACTGTCCATTTTACATTTTACTTGTGTACACTGTATTATTTTCAATATGATTTTTAGCATCACTACAGTTTGTATGGATATGAGCCGACTGTAAGATCATATCCCTTATTTCTTTGTCTCTACAAATGCAAAAATATCTCTTCACTATTTCTTACACTTGCCCAGTTCTTGTAAAATTTACTCTGTTCTCCTATTCAAAGTCAGTTAGTTTGATTGGCCGAGACTGAGCTGCTTGCTCAGTCTCGGCCAAAGAAACTGCCTGATGTTGAGTACGAATTTGGAGAACGTGCTCAAAGTTTTATAAGCACTGGTCCTGATCTATATCCTACTTAACAATCAATCAATATATATCTGAACACAACAGATATGTCATCTTTCAGTTTTGTAACCATATTTACTTCACAGTTTAGTATACCCTATTTACTTCACAGTTTAGTATACCCTATTTACTTCACAGTTTAGTATACCCTATTTACTTCACAGTTTAGTATACCATATTTACTTCACATATCCATACACATACATATCGGCATCTATTCTTGTTGTGATGTCGTAAAGTGGCGACATTCATTTATATATACCCTGGCAAACATTGAATACCACAAAACCTTTTTAAATCAATACAAATGTTTGACAAATCCAATGGTGAATCTGTAGCTCTGGATCATGATGTGGTAAGGACATCAATTTCTGATGTTACATTCCCCCATGCAGTTGTATTCCCATCTGTATATAGCCTTGCTAGTCAACGGCAGTAAAGCATCAGACTTGTGTGATGAGTATCAGTCAGGGATTCCGCTGGCGATCGCCACTTTCGCAGCTGGCGATGAAAATAAACAATTGGCGATAAAAAATTACAATTTTCGAAAAAAAATCAAAAAGAAAAATGTTTTGATTTTTTTTCCCCGAAAATTGTAATTTTTTATCGCCAATTGTTTGATTTTTTTTTGAAGTGGCGATTTTTTTATTTTCTCCAGCGGAATCCCTGTCGGTAATTATGCCCCCTATGCAATAACAGTTTTCGGGTTTTGGCTACTTTACTATCCTTTTCTCTGTATTTGCTAGTGTTGATTTGTTCTTGTTCTTCTCCAGTTCTTAGCACAGCCGGTATTTGAGCACACCCACAATTTCATGCCGCATGCCTTTCTTTTGTGGACGGCTATTGATTTGTTCACAAGCTAATATTAATACATAATTGTGCACCAAATATTTTGAGATATTGTCATTGTCACAATTTTCATAACAATGTTAAACAGTGTAATTCAAAATTTAAGTGGGTGTAACTTCTTCAATTGGGTGCAACTTCTATTTAATAAATAGAATGATCATCAGATTTCTATGCAGTCACCCGTTTGTAAAGGCACGTTATTCTGTCTATTTATGTCCTGTTCTGGTTGGTGGGTGTCACTTGTACTGTTTTCATTAAAAATTTGAATGTATCTGTATTCAAAATAACTATATTCATTTATTTACTGGTGAGGGTTTCAATTAACATTGTTGAGCCTTATCCTTATAGGTATTTATACCCGAGTGACTGGTTGATAAAATGTCTTGCTAACATATGGAGCCAAACTTGTCAGAAATGTATAGGCCCCATGTATCCTGTCCAATAGCCTATTTCACCAACATTGCAAAGTATACTTATCTAGCAAAGTATACTTTGAGGGAGAAATTTTCAATTTTCAATTTAAGTATAAATTTATTAATTTTTATTAAACTGAATTTATTACATTATCACAGCCATTTTGGCTGTGATAATGTAATACAGTAGAACTTCGATCGCTCGAACCGGCAACGGAATCGAGTTTGAGTTCGAGCGATGCATAGTTCGAGGGAATGAAGTTTCAAAAATGTACTGTCACATTCAGTCAATAAAATCACTTATGTGAATATATGAGATGACCGATGTGACATGCCACTGTATATGCTTTACATTTGGAGGGAGAAATGAAAAATAACAAATACAATTGTAAAGTTGCTGTTTTATTCAATATTTACATGTAATTATACGTCAAATAAACCGCTATGTTCCGCTTTGCGTCTATACATAATACTGGTATTTCCAGTGTCTAAAAATAGCACATAGCACAGTGGTTGGAATAAATATACAAACGGAAAATATAAACGAAACAATTTACGCTTCGTGCCCTGCTTTCCAGTAGCCGATCTAAGTATCCCCGTTGCCAGGTCCTTCCTTAGATTGCTCGGCAGAAGCAGTATTTGTTTCTGACTCGGGTATCCCCCTGGTTAGACCAGGTCCTTCGCCAAGTTGCTCAGATACTAGTGTACTCTCAGACATAATTGTCATAGAATGACGATTGCTTACATTCGTCTCGTTTTATTCACAAACTAAGCACGCATTATTCACTCGATAGACATAGAAATGTCTCAATAGTCGCTCAACAGCCAATTAAACATTACATAAAAGGAATTTTGTTCAAATCACTTAATTAGCGTGGACATCATAACGCCCGTAATTCACGCCGCTATTGTTTGCGATTCGTGATTTAATGTCATCCCGCGTCAAGGGAAACTATTCAACGCGACCGCCCGCAATGGTGGAATTCGCACCTCGTTAGACAAACAGCTGATCACAGACTTACCTGTTCGAGTTATTAGCGGTAATTACCATTGTTTGACCGTCCACGGGACTAATCCACAGGTTCGACTGTTCGAGTAATTCATAGTTCGAGTTTAAGGTGTTTTATTACATGAATTATATAGGAAATTTGCCGGGACTGTCGAACTAGTTCGAGTTTTCCATGGTGTTCGAGCCAGACCTGTTCTAGTTATCGAAGTTCTACTGTACATTCATTATAATAATTCTGCATTATTTTAATCATCAAATATATGCAGTTGTTAGTTTTATATGATATAATACATTTCGGGAAAAATAAATGATTACTCCCTGAAAGTATACTTTGCTAGATAAGTATACTTTGCAATGTTGGTGAAATAGGCTACAGAAAATGAAAATATTCTTACCTGTGGCAGGAATAAGCACACTTCATACGGACTAAATGTTCCTGTGACTAGAGAAATAGGGCTTGAGGTATATGTGCTAACATATGGAGCCAAACTTGTCAGAAATGTATAGGCCCCATGTATCCTGTCCAATAGCCTATTTCACCAACATTGCAAAGTATACTTATCTAGCAAAGTATACTTTGAGGGAGAAATTTTCAATTTTCAATTTAAGTATAAATTTATTAATTTTTATTAAACTGAATTTATTACATTATCACAGCCATTTTGGCTGTGATAATGTAATACATTCATTATAATAATTCTGCATTATTTTAATCATCAAATATATGCAGTTGTTAGTTTTATATGATATAATACATTTCGGGAAAAATAAATGATTACTCCCTGAAAGTATACTTTGCTAGATAAGTATACTTTGCAATGTTGGTGAAATAGGCTACAGAAAATGAAAATATTCTTACCTGTGGCAGGAATAAGCACACTTCATACGGACTAAATGTTCCTGTGACTAGAGAAATAGGGCTTGAGGTATATGTGACCTATACCTCAAGCCCATCTAATTCCTGCAAGCGCAATGCTGTAGTGTGGTACATGTATTGATCTATCCTATTTGTTAGAAGCATGCCAGTCCAGTAGCCGATTTCATCAAAATTGCAAAGTATACTTATCTAGCTAAGTTTACTTTGAGGGAGTACCGGTAATCATTTATTTTTCCCAAAATGCATTATTTCATATAGAACTAACCACTGCATATATTTGATGATTAAAAGTATGCAGAATTATTATACTGAATTTATTACATTATCACAGCCAAAATGGCTGTGATAATGTAATAAATTCAGTATAATAAAAATTGATAAATTTATCCTAAGATTGAAAATTTCTCCCTCAAAGTATACTTTGCTAGGAAAGTATACTTTTCAATGTTGGTGAAATAGGCTACAGGTATTTCAATGACAGTGTAGGATTGTGCAGGCTGATATGAGACTACACTGGTCACAAAGACCATAAGCCCGACTTCTATAGTTACAGCCACAAATCACAAGCATATTTGCAGAATCATGTGGTATGGATGCAAATGTTGTAAAGCACTTTATAAACAACAGTTGTTGCATGAAATGCAATAATTTTGATGAATTTAATACATTAAATAAATAGAGGAAGCATGTCGTAGTGGAGATGTTGGGTTTTAGCATTTGCTGGGACTACTCATCATTGTTGGTCCAGTGTGACAGAGCTATACAATTTCTCTTTTTTGTTATATATGTATTCCTGGTTTTGTTTAACAATTTTATCTATTATTATTAATAGTTCATTTCTTGTACCTAAAATTATAAGAGAAAGTCAAGTGATACATATTGTCGAACATGACGTCAATAATATGCATGGACATTAGGTGCTGAGGACTACATATATATTCCAGTATAATATTGTCAAACATAACAGTCAGTAACACAAACATTTCCTAGCACTGTCTAAGCAAAAATGAAGCTAAAATACAAAGCAACAGCTGTGCTGAATGCTCACCTGGGATCTGATAATAATATAACACTGTCTTGTAGAGTTTGGACCCGATTCAAGATACAACATTGCTGCTCCATTTCTTTGGCCAAAGAGGGAATGACGTGCTCAAGTATGCAGATTTCTCAAGGTTTGTAACTTGTAATTAAAATGAAACATCAGCTAAAGTAGCATTGTTTTAATACAGACTGACCGTTATGCATTGTATCAGCATAAATATAAATTTAAATGCTTGGTCAGAGCATATTTATAGTGTTCAGTGTGGTACCAGTTGTCTTGTTTATTTAAAATTCCAGTATCAAGTTTAATTTACATGTATACTTTTCCAATCAATATTGTACACAACCAGCCAGCCATATTGTCGGCTATTGACTTATTATGCCATTGAAATTGCTTGTAATGTATGGTGGCCAAATGTATGGTGGCCATTTTGAAATTTAAAATGGCACGCACATCTGTTGAACATGAATCGTTGGTATTAGTGTCAATCCCATTGTCCAACTTCTGGTCCCAAATATGATTATTCACTTCACAATAGAGTATACATGTATAGACTATAATCATGGCTATTTTGAAATTCAAGATGGCCGCCATAATTGCCATAATTGTTACATACAACACCATACGGTGTCATAAATTTCCATGAAATATCTGATATCAATGATGATCCATACTTGATTCATTACTATCGGGAGGATGGGAGGGTACGCATCTGTTAATGATTCACACCTTACTGGGATTCAATATGGTACTGGGGGCCGTTACACTAAACTTTGTACGACTAAAATGTTCGTAAGTGCAAATTTAGGATCCTCGGTAAATTTCAATTGATGGAATTACATTTATTGAACATAGGCTGCCTATGCTCAATAAATGTAAATCCAATAATTGTTTACAAGAAAACACTATTAATGTGAAATTTACAGACTATTATAATTTCACACTTACGAACAATTTGGTTGTACGAAATTTTGTGAAATGGTCCCCTGGATCAGAATACTGTATTTCAGTGCTGAACGTATAAAAGTAATTTTAGCACTGACAGTGCTGTATACAGGTACAATTTCCGTCCGTATTTGACATAAAACTGCAACCCATCAACCAAATATACAGGTTCATGGAGAATCTACAGGCGGAGATTATCGAGCTGGAGTTTGTGGAGTTCTCCCACGGCATGCAGACCATTTCGGAGGAGGACTTCGCCAGGATCCTGCTGCGATACACGAGCCTCGACAAGTCACAGATTACTGAGATGGTTGGCCGCACTCGCACCCGCATGCCCGAGGAAAAGGTTGGTTATCATATTGTACAGTGGAATCTCTGTAAACTGAACACCCTAGGGACCTCCTGCACTTGCACCCTCATGCCCGGGGAGAAGGTTGATTAGTATATTATTGTACAGTGGCACCCACATGCCCGAGGAGAAGGTTGATTATCATATCATTGTACAGTGGAATCTCTCTGAACCGGACATGCTAGGAACCTGCACTCGAAATCGCATGCCCAAGAAAGTTGGTTATTATATCAGATAACTTGTACAGTGGAATCTCTATAAACTGGACACCCTAGTGACCCGCACTGGAACCTGCATGTCGGAGGAGAAGGTTGGTTATCATAGTGTGCAGTGAACTGGACACCCCAGGGAAGTCCTTCACTCGAACCTGCATGTTGGAGGAGAAGGTTGGTTACATATTGTACAGTGAACTGGACACCCTAGGGACCTCCTTCACTCAAACTTGTATGCCAGAAAAGAAGGCTCAGTTATCATTGTACAGTGGAATCTCTCTAAACCGGATACCCTGGGGTCCTACCCCACTGTAATTCGAGCAATAAAATACCCCATTATCATCGGATAAATGCAATACATGAGCCTCGACAAGTCGCAGATTACCAAGATTGTTGGCGGGACTCGAACCTGCATACCCGAGAAGAAGGTCCAGTATCCTTGTGCAGTGGACCGACCGTCTCCGGATGCGTATTCTTGGTCACAAAGCATTCATGGGGTGTTTATATACCTGAATTACAATAGAATTGGTGTAATTTAAAGATATTCCTCTGTGGTCACCATATAAGCAGACCTGAAAGACACTGGTCAAAATTAAGCACGCCATAGTCTAATTGTACAATATAACGTCTTGCATTAAATGAAGCACACAGAATGTTCAGTTATAATATTACTGTCTAACGTCTCTAAACGGATAGGGATGGCAGGATGGCTTGATAGTATTGCTGTCTCAATGGGAGTTCTGAAATAGCCCTCATTCACCTTTTCAGCCAATTTGTTATTTTTGTTTCACCAATGATGTCTTTCCTTTCAGGGCATCACGTTTCAAGATTTCAAGCAGTTTTGCCAGTTCCTGAACAGTTTGGATGACTTTGCAATAGCGATGAAAATGTACACGTTCGCCCAGCAGCCTGTCTCACAAGGTACGCTGATGGTATTATACTTACTCTAGATCCATCCATCCATCCATGGGTCTGGTCAAGAGCTGACTGACTTTCATGGAACATCATTCTTGGTATGGATCACAAAGTTGATTTTGGACAAATGTGCCCATTTTTTAAAACACAGAAATCGCTACACAGCCTATATAACTCTAATGTCTGTTTCACGTTAACCTGCCCAACTTTTACACCTATTTACTCACAAGGTACGCTGATGGTATTATACTTACTCTAGATCCATCCATCCATCCATGGGTCTGGTCAAGAGCTGACTGACTTTCATGGAACATCATTCTTGGTATGGATCACAAAGTTGATTTTTATGTCTTCAAACTAACCTGAATGGTTGCAAACGATTAGGTTGCTATGAAATCGTCCTAATAATAAAAATCTGCCTACTCTAATCACTCAAATAACCCACCATAGACCATTCCGCTCTACACACAGCCAGTTGGCTAGTCCGCTATTTAAACCCCTCCTATTATTTTTAGGACGCTATCAGGGTGCAGGTATATTTTGTATCTCCCATAATTTCGTTCTAATTTTGAATTTCTGCCGTGTATTGTGCCTTATTTGTCATTTGATATTGTTCAATACATATTACTATCACTCATTCGTGTTGCGTGATTATTCTCCATTGCGTTTTTTGGGGTTTTCCACTGTGTTTTATTCTGTGTCACGTTTTTTCGCGGTTCGCGTGTACACGATTCGTACCCTAACGGGTTTGTCCCTTAGTGGATTCGTTCCCGTGACACATTTTTTTTTTTTTGTAGCGTATTGCGGTGTATTCTATCGGGTTTTGTATTACAATACCGTTTAGCATGCCGCAATCACGCGCTGCTTGTGGGCACATGACTTCTCCGTGGGACACCCATAAGGACAGGTGCTTTGCCTGTTGCGGGTGTTGAGGCCATGTGAGTTGTCTGTCCGTTGGACGGATACGACGTGGGGTAAGGCTGGGTCTCGTAGGACCCATATCTCACGTTCTAAGAAGTCTGTGGCTGCTTCCCAGCTCTTGGGAGCGGTGGGGCCTTCCGAGGTTGGTAAGGCTTCGGAGTGTGTGCCAGATGGGATCCCCCCATCGGGGGGATCTGGTTCCGTTGAGAAAGTTCGGTCAGGTTCTCTGACTTCGAAACTTTGCTCAGGTGATAGGCCGGTGATCCAGGCAGGGGATACTGGGCTGCTGGGGCCGGTTCTTGATCTTTCACCCGGTTCTCATAGAGCTATACCTATCACAGGGTTGCTGCGGCCGGTGCTTGATACTATATCACCCGGTTCAAAGCGCACCCAGCCTCTCACAGTAGAGGCGCCCGGTAGAGCCTCTCACAGTAGAGGCACCGGTCACCGGGTACCGGGCACCGGGCACGGGGCACCGGGCACAGCGTACCCAAACTCTCGCAGGAGAGGTGCCGGTATTGTGTTACGGGCACCGGGCACCGGGCACCGGGCACGGGGCACCGGGTACCGGGCACCGGGGTAGCAACAAGTTTATGACCGGTGTGTTCGTGGGTTCGTATCCTGTGAACATATTTTGTTTTTGTATCCGGCTCCTCGAGATCTAGCTCTTCCGTTCTCGGAGGAGACGGTCGAGGTGGTATTGGACGCCGTGGTGCTTTGGCTCCGTACTTGTCTGGCCTGCTCTTTTATTCGAGTGTATATGAGTTCGAATTCCCAGTCTATATTCAGGACTCGACACGCGATAGAGTTATGATGGTTCATTTGGCTAAGATTCTGGAGTTCCTGTCTAAGTCCTAGTACTTAGTGGGTTTGTCGGCTCCTTCACAGCTGGTGGTTTTGCCAGTGGAGCCTCCCGTATGGGTACTTCCTCGGATGGCTGTTGTGAGGCTGATTCGGTGGTGGAGTTGCCGGAGTTGCCGTGGTTTCCTTTCTCTCCTACAGTAGGGCTTCTTGTTACGTAGATTGGGGAGCTTTAGGTAGGATTTGGCCACTGCGGGGTTCCGAGTGCCCAAAACTTTGATCGCCACACTGGGGTCTAAGTTCTACATGCCCCTCTATGCGGCATGGTTTTTGAGATCTCCCTTTCTGGACAAGGACGCCGCAGCGATTGGGATATCTTCGGCTCCTGGCCCTGGTTCGCGTTTGCGAAGGCATGGGTGTAGGCTGTTTTTAAATTTAAGTCGATTGTGGCTATGGCGTCAACTTTCGATTTATGTTTGAATCACGATGATTCATCGTCTCTGGACGCAGTGCTTCAGTCGGCGATTTGTGCCGCTAAGCCTCTTGTCAACATGTCTTTGGAGGTTTCTATGGACATGCTCTTGTCCAGGTGAGACGCAGTGATAGCCGACTCGTTTTTCTTGAACGGTCCTGCCAGAGTTTTGCTTCGTTCGCCTCTTTTGACCTCTGATAAATTGTGCGATCGAACGGCCAAAGGGCAGCTACGGTACCGATGGTCCCTCCTGCTGCTCCGTCTTTTCAACCTCCTGTGGGGTCGTTTCCCCTGACGGGGGTATTTTCAAGGGTTAAGTAGAGTCTCTCTCTTGAAGTATAGTGCTATAGAGGAAGTTCGGGACGTGGTCGGAGCGCCATTTGCCCGGGAGACTGGGCTGTTTCCATAGATCTGCGGGTCTCGTACTTCCACGTGCCCTTCCGCGTATGCTCTCGGAAGTTTTAAGTTTGTTTCCGAGAATTGTGTCTTTTAGTTCCGTGTGATACGGTATCTGGCGGTGGTATGGGGTTTGTTACTCTTCTAGGTTTCTTTTCCTATCTAGAGTAGTCGTAGTTGGTTCCCACACAGGATTTTTCTTAGGTGGGAATGAACTTCTTGACCGATCGATCAGTCATCATAGTACCCTTTGGACAGGGTGCGTGGCATCTTGACCTAAGTTTTCCGGGTACTGGTCAGAGGTTCTCTGTCAGCTAGGAAATTTCTGTCACTCCTGGACTTTCGGGGTGCAGAATATGGGAAGGTTGTGTCTGCGACCTCCAGTATTACTTACTAGGGCTATGGAGGCCGCACCCCGATCCTTTGGATCGGTCTCTGCCTAGGATCACCATCTTCCTATGTTGTATCAGATGGTGGGCAGTGGAGGTCTGGTTCCTACAGGGATTTCCCATAGTGTTACCTCCTCCTACTCGCTTTCTGTCCACAGACGCGTCGTGAGAAGGCTGGGGGGCTCATTTGGAGCCCCTACATTGGTGTTTTTCGGGTTGGTGGTCAGTGCAGGAAACTCGGGGACACATCAACATGTTTTTGCTTTTGGCAGTGTTCCGGGGGTTGACAGCGGCGGATTCTGTTCTGCACGGACAGGTGGTTATGGTTTCTGCGGTCATCTCCGGTTCTGACGGAATGGCTTCTGCATCCGTTGGTGTCCAGTGCTATCTTGTCCGGATGGGGGTATCCATTTGTGGATTTGTTGCGGCAAGGCTCAAACGTCGGTTTTTTCCACTGTTTGCGCCCACGTACCGATTCGGACTTTTCAATAAACTCGTTCCAGTACAACTTCGGACCCATGTACTGTATGTTGGACATTGCTAAGGAAGTGATTTGATCGACCAACTGTTCGTGTTTATAAGATCGCATGTAATTCACTCAAATTGTAATTATTATAAACAAGCGTCCGTTAATGATTATGGCATTTACGGCTCGATTCATGTCCCGCAAATAAATTGGCTATTAACAAGAGTAATTTTGTGATTTCACGTCACACTGTCGTTAATTGGTTGACCACGGCTTACGTGGTCGGCTTTGACGGTATTCCGCGATTGTAACACGGTTACCGGCGGCATGTTTTGATCACTTTGAATGTGTGAAAAACTTACCTGTGCCAATCAAGTTTGACCAGACTTTACGACGCCCGCTGTTCAAATTGCATATCGACATCAAAGTATAATGTGTAGGAATTATACCATCGGGACTTGTTTTCCACATCGATATAAACGAAATATCAACATTTCCGATATCGATATATCAGGTATGTAATGTATGAGTTTATATAGCAGTTCGGCCGGGACCACGAGCGTACATCGACATAAGCAGGTATATCGATATAAGCAATGTCGACATAACGCGAATCGACTGTATATACAAACATGCTGTTGTCACTCCATCATTTCTGAAGCAATTGGGTATTTCAAAATGTTAATTGTGTTAAATAGAAGCACACCACTGTTTACACATCAGCAGTTTCTCCTATGAACCGGGATTTCTCCCTCAGATACTTTATCCCTTCTCACATGATCTGGAATCAGTTGTGGTTCGGGCCTCCGTCCGTCACGCCTGTCAGCGACAGTGGTTCACACTTTCTGTCCAGTCCGTGCGGTGAAGCATTAGGTTCGGAAGAATTAGGACATCCGGTCCGACCGTAAAGTTTCTTCTTACCAATTTTAGGCCAACGGGAGGTATCGCAATCCATTGTCTTCCGTTGGATAGATAGGGCCATTACTTGAGTTTATTCTACAGTAAGTGGTTCTGCAGCTGGGTTGTTTAGGCCCTAAATGCACGAGGTGCGTGTAGTCTCTACTTCTTTCTATGATCACTCTCTGCACTGGCAGGAGATGCGTAACTGCCAACTGTTACGATTTTTCCGTATTTATTCCGGGAAATACGTTAGATAGACGGTAGTACGGTTTACAATTAAAAGTACGATTTTTAATCGGCGCGGGTATATCTGGAAATACTTATTTCGTTTATAAACAATTCTGCCAATAATCCTATTGTTTTATTTACCCGTAATCATACTCGTCTAGGCGATTACCATTTGATATTCCAGCGCTCAGAGATATTGATTTATTCATCACGTAATTCGTATAATGTCTGATCTAAGCGTGCAGCCAACGAATTTGGGGATTGTTTTATCGGAAGAAGTTAGGATAACACATCTGTTCATCTATGATTACAGCGAGACATGGCCCAATTTGGTCCTGTCACAGCGCGGTGATGTTTTTGCGTCTTGCAAGCAGTGTTATTGTAGTTATTCGGGTGCTCATGGTAGCCGAAACTAGGGCCAAGGCTATATTTAACTTATTTTATGCATATAGTGAGTATTGATTTGTGTTCCGGAATACATATGTGGTGTTCCGGAAAGTAACCCCCTTTTCTCTCCATGTTCCTCATGTGACCGACATGGGGTTGGCAGCTCAGGGAGATGTTTAAGAACTGGGTCCGTTAGTAGCAGCGGGTGCAGTTGTGGGTTTATCAGCCGGTAGCATCAAGCCTAGGAGGCTGTTTGGATCTACCTGTTCGCGATAGGCTGCGATGTTTTCTGATTACCCGTTTATTCGGTTTTTGTCTTTACAGTCCCAGTGGAATCCTGGGGGTTGGTAAGTGTGGTTCACCGCTTGATGAACTTCACTTGCTTTTGTTGATGAACGGGGATCTGTGGTGATCTATGGTTCTTACGGTTCATCACGCTGGCCCAGGAGGCATTGTTTTGTACATGTTTCAATTAGGGCGAGGCTACCTATCTAGTTTGTAGCAGTGTTGTTGCAAAAGGATAGTGTTTCACTTTGGGTTAATGATTCTATTCTCTTGTCTGCTATACATGGGTTTATATGTATAGGTATTGATCTGGCTTTAGGGCCAGTTTGACTCCTCAGCACTTGCTTGTTAGGATGACCTTAGTGCTTAGGGCGTTTTATACTGTGTTCTCGATATGTACGAGTCATGTGTCGTCATGAGACAATGTTTAGACTTTGAGTATATCTCAGTTGAGCTATTGCGTGTGAAGTGCCGGGCGACTACATTCGCCAGGGCTTCGTTTGGTAGCAGCAGCTATACCATGAGTATTCTCCGGCATGCTAACCAAGTATAGCAGGTTGGAGTCTACGAGTCAGTCTACGAGACTAGCGTGGTGGTGCTTGTCTTTATCCACCTCTCATCTACTTTCGTAGAAAAGGGGGGGGGGGCCGCATTGGGCGCCCCTATGATTCTAGGGTGAGACCATGTTATTACTATATAGGTAACACCCAAGTTTGTACCTAGGCCAAATATTTTTGTCTGTTTTGAGGGTTTTTAAAATCTGCCTTACCATTCCGGTCGAGGATGAGTAGTGAGAATACCTCCCACCATCACTACGAATTCTTTGCAACCATTCAGGTTAGTTTGAAGACATAAAAATGGAAAATTATTACTAATTTTAGTTTTTATTATTCATACTCACCTGAATGGTAAGGTAGACCCTCCTCCCGTACCCCGCTTCATGGTTTCATCTTCTCTCTACTTAAGTTACTTCGGGCTGTTTCTACTAGCAGTTTCATTTCCTTATGGAAATGAGTAACTTTTTGAAGCTGTATACCTAACAATAATAGAAGGGGTTTAAATAGCGGACTAGCCAACTGGCTGTGTGTAGAGCGGAATGGTCTATGGTGGGTTATTTGAGTGATTAGAGTAGGCAGATTTTTATTATTAGGACGATTTCATAGCAACCTAATCGTTTGCAACCATTCAGGTGAGTATGAATAATAAAAACTAAAATTAGTAATAATTTTCCATTTTGGACAAATGTGCCCATTTTTTAAAACACAGAAATCGCTACACAGCCTATATAACTCTAATGTCTGTTTCACGTTAACCTGCCCAACTTTTACACCTATTTACTCACAAGGTACGCTGATGGTATTATACTTACTCTAGATCCATCCATCCATCCATGGGTCTGGTCAAGAGCTGACTGACTTTCATGGAACATCATTCTTGGTATGGATCACAAAGTTGATTTTGGACAAATGTGCCCATTTTTTAAAACACAGAAATCGCTACACAGCCTATATAACTCTACTGTCTGTTTCACGTTAACCTGCCCAACTTTTACACCTATTTAAACACCCTAAAACTCTTATTTTTTGGCATAAAATCATTTTTCAGCAAAATTTAGCAATGAGCCATCTTTTTATTTTTTTTAATTCGGTCCTATAATGAAGTAATAGCCATAAATCAAGAATTGAATGCAGGGTTGCAATGTTAAAATGTCACGTGCGATCAGATTTTCAACATTTTTCTAGCATCAAACTGCTTGCTGGATTTCATCATTAAAAACAAGACACTAACCTTGTATTTATGAGAGCAAATCTTGCCAGGTTGAGAAATAAAGGAATCAAGCCTCCATTTCTCGGTGTTCATACAAGAATTACAGAAGAAAATGCCGAGAATTTGGTCAACATACAACATGATGTCATCATCATCTGCTACAGCTTTCGTATCTATTGACAACGCCAAGCTGAGGTTGGCACGCTGTTCCTACCACGCAAAATTAATTGCACATATCCTCGCACATCGACACCGGTGTAAATCTACATTCTCTAATGGTATGACTTGGGAACACCATATATACGTCATTTCCGGCGGAAGTATATAGTCACTTCCTGTGAGCCAGTTTCTTTGCCGGACGAATTTCCGGCGGTGGTTTACTAAATGCTGATTGGTTGGTGAAGGTCACGAGTTTAATCGAATCAAGTTCGTTAGCATTCACAATTTACAATACATTAGGACGTATTAGCAATAGTATCAGATCGACTTGGAACCTTATGGATGAATGATATTCGCTAAATATATGAAGATTAAATGATTAATTGATATATTTTAATGCAAATTGTTTAAATTATATGCCAGAAAATGATGTTAATAAACAAATTTATTAAGAATTTGTGTTCAGTTCGCAAAAATAGTTGTTGTTGTTGACCGGAAGTGATTATTGCATAGCAGTTTCTTGTTTTATTGTCAACAACTAAAATTCGGTGAAATTAATTTATAAGGCAAAAGCCCATGCATCCATGACTGTTTATTCGAAATAACTTTGTTATTAGACGGATTTTCTTGAAATAAAAAGTAGGCTCATTTCTAAAAAATAGTTTTACATTGTTTTATATAAAAAAATAAGCAGTTTGGAGTGTTTTTATAGCAATAAATCTTGGGCAGCATTTCGTGGAACAGACAATAGGTAGCTTATCTACACACCGAGTATTTACCATGTATACGGTATGAGTGCAATAAGGACTGTAATGGTAATGGTATGGTTGTCATACTTGTAGTTCCAAAATTAGGTGAGTGGAGTGACTGATAATTTACACAGTGTAATATGGCCATTGTATATTTTGGAAATGACTAGTATGGAAATGTTCACATATACATCGTGTTCCATAAAAAGGTATGAAAACTGATTGCTTATCTATGAATTATAAAAAAAATTATTTCCAACATTTTATATATACGCTACACATACAGTGCGACCCCGTTAGTACATACAACCTTCCGTGTTGCTTATCCGAACCGTGCTATATCCGTTCTCGACCAAGACGCATCATAATGTCAACAAAAAATACATGTACACTGTACACTGTGACTGCGAATGAACGACGTCGCCAATGCCTATAATATGCCATAAATTTTCACTGTTATCTTTGCATGTAATAAATATATTGAATCCAAGAATTGTTAACGTCATGTTTTATTTATTCATCATGTTCATGTAGAATGTAGATATATGCAGGTCCGTGCAATCCATTATTGTAAACGCGCGTAGAAAAAAGTGTAGTAAACGCGTGTAGCCATCATCATTCGATGACGCAATGACCCAATGACCGATATCCTGTTCCATCAGCTGCAACGTCACGTGACAAGCTCGTGCGTTGCAATCTGTGTTTACTCATTATGGTGGGCACAGGTGGAAGACTCGGACCTATGACACCAAAATAAATGCCTGTTAAAAAAATCCCATTATCCCACCCACCTGGTATTGTACTGTACATGACGTTAATAATAGAAGATAGTACGAGATCAAGTGGGTGGGGTAATGGATATTTTTGTAATGGTCATTTTCTTTGTGTCACACGTCCGACTATTTCACCTGTGGGTTTGAGTACGCACAGAGTTAACCCTTTCAACACCACAGACCTGTATAGACCTGTTGTCTGTCAGACATGTTTTGCCCGACGTGTTATAATATTGCGCCAGTTCATGAGGTAATCAGGCTTATCACGTGAGATTTTCGACGAAGATGAATCTGATAATAGTGTACATTTTCTGTAAACGATATCGAATGTTGACGAATATTAAATTCGTAATTATTACGCATTTGCTCTGAAAATGTTATCAACTTTCCGATATATTTGCAGAAAAAAGTCATTCTCGGCGAAAATCTCAGTTATATAATACAGTTGATTATCTCATGCACTGGCTCAATTATGATGTAGCGAAACAAGGCCAGTTGTCACGTACACATTTGTGTACATGCGCCGGGGGCGTGGGCAGTGCTGTAACAATTTATTTAATCTGGGTTGAGTTAATCTGCGCGACTGATACGTGATCTCCGTTTGGTCAGCCTTTACACCTAATTAATATCCCACTAATGGTGAGTGCGAACGCATGCCGGAAAAATGAAATCGAGCACATAACAATTAGCACTGCTTTGTTACTGGGACCAATAATTGATCTTATTCCCAGTTTGCTCAGATTAATTTACGAAATGTGCAAACGTGATCAGCTGCACATTCACATCGGTGAGATAAAAGGAGGCTATTCATTCGTCCATTTTGGGTCTAATTTGGGAAAGCACAAACAAACAAACAACGTCTCTAAATTAGGTAAATTATTTAATTAAACACAACAACTAATGTACTACTTTATTTCAACTTCAAACACACACAGATAATACATACCGCACATCAGTAATTAACAAATCAATACCACTTTCGGCAGCAATATAATTTAACACGATTTCTGACAATAGTCATGATACAAATTTAACACGAGTTTGATATACAAATAGGCAAAAAATTTGGGAGCCAAGGCACAACCGTGTACTAACCGAAATCATGTTATAGTGAAGCGTGTACTAACGGTGTCGCACTGTATCTGATTATATGATAAATGATAACGTCAGCACTTTTTCCGCTCTGTCTACAACATGACGTCTTCGACATGACGTCCATTCTGTTTGACTACTGCATCGATCCAGTTTGCTAGCCATTACTCTTAACACCTGCCTGATATACATGTACCTCATCAGTTCAAATACACTCTTTGATTGCTGAAGTACACCCGTTTATTTGGTTAGAAGTCCTCATAAGGAGTCCAAGAGTTCTGTGGATTGCGGGGTCTAGACAGTATCAGTTTTCAATGAGATGAAATCAAACTAAGATTTGGCAAATTCCTATTATGGTAGTTACTGTTGGGTGTCTCCATCTGGTTGGAACCATGGTCTCTTGTGATTTCTGGGCCCGGTTGTTCAAAACATCAGTTAGCTTAACAGACTGTTAAATCCTTAACTGAATGGTTAAAATCTCTGTTAAACAGAGATTTTAACCATTCAGTTAAGGATTTAACAGTCCGTTAAGCTAACTGATGTTTTGAACAACCGGGCCCATGTTAACTTTCCGTTTGAGCGTTGATATGAAGAATGTTGTCAGAAGCTTGTGATTGTTGTTGGGTTTTATTTTATGGTTTACATTATCAACCTGCTCAAGAGTTCTTTCCTCCCAGAATTTCCAGCATAATATGTACCTTGTACGGTTTCTTCTGTACAAAAGTTGTCTATGGTTTCTTTAAAGGCTTGCTGTAATGGGGATGGGGGTGGGTCTTCCAAATACATTCTTAAATTTTCTTCGTACAACTGAATGTAATGAAACATACAAACTGACTACCTATATTCTCTCTACCACTGTGAGCGCCATTAGCCATTACACAAAATGTAATGACTTCATCATGACGTCATAATATGTATCTACGTATGATATCCTAAAATGGTGAGGTGTCTGTGACCATATGAGCCAATCACTTGCAGAATCAGACCTTTAACTAGGTACCTATTAGTTGTTGATAATAATACCATTTTTATGTAACACCCTGTATTGTTGAATCAAATTATTGAGATCAGTGGAGCTATGTTGCAATTGGGCGATGGGTATGGGGCGACTGTAAAAAGTATCCTGGTTTGGTTTCCAGTGTTATAGAGAATAGTAGGTTAGTGCCGTGAATGGGAAAAAATATCTGGCAAGGCTTAGGAAATGGAATGGGCAAGGCTCTGCCGAGCACATCCCGTTTCTGTGCCGCGCCAGATATTTTTCCCATTCACTGCACTAACGTACTATTCTATTTATCTCGTCAACACCTACAAATACCTTTAAAATGCAAAAAATAACCCCAGCCGCATCGTCAAAATCGGAGAATCGACTAGTATGACAACTGTACATATTCATACGCAGTTTCACGCTTTTTATACGACCGTTTGAAAATGGGACGTATTATGTATTCATGTTGTACGGGCGGGCGGTGGGCGGGCGGTGGACGGGTGGGCACAACTTGTCCACGCAATAACTAGAGTACTACTTGACGGATTGTAACCAAATTCGATATACATATTTATCATGGCAAGACGAAGAAGCCTGTTGACTTTTCTCCCCTTTGCGGCCATTTTTATTTTTTCGCACTCTATCCTTGTCCACGCAATAACTTTGGTATACGTGTTTATCAAGGCAAGATGAAGAAGCCTATTGGTTTTCCGTGAGTTATCTCTCCATGTTGACTGGCCTTGCCTCGACGGGCGTATATTGTGACCTTTGGAACTCTTGTTAAAGGCACTGTATCTCAGATATGCCCAGACACTGTTCAACATATTAGTAAAATTTACTGACACTCATTTGGCATAGGAGTTTGGCATAAAAGCAATTCGGATGAAATGTTTATCATTGTTCATCACTAATTCATTTTACCATTATGTAGTCAATCCTAATTAGGGTCCCTATAGGTTTCGCCTTGTCTGTCAGTCCGTCTGTCTGTATTTTGGAAGTTTTTGTAAGAATTTCTCAAATCACCTCAGTGCATCGACAGACCACATTTCCTAGTTATCTCCACTATTTAATACAGATACCATCTCGTTTGTTTGGAATATGTTTCAGTGATATGATGTGAAAAATAGCATAGGAGGCAAATTGCTTTGATAAAATTAAATTGTTTCATTGGTTGATATTAATGCTTTTAATGTTCTTCACCCCTTTCATAGGAGTTTAGGGATGGGTTGTGGCCTAGGTTAGAACATCTGACTTCCAATCCGGAGGTTGTGGGTTCAAACCTCGCCTTTGGGCATCAAAAATACTTCCATAGTATTTCCATCCCACTGGTCTGTCGGATGAGACTTTAAACTCTGGTCCCATCTCTATATGACCTTAGCTGTTGCTGGGACGTTAAACCCATTCACTTTCATTTTGTTTCATAGGAGTTTCTACAGTTTCAATCATTATAATACAGGATAATTTTGAAGCAATTTCACATTTCTGCAGCTATCCAGGAAAAGGTGCAAGTCAAACAGCTGAGTTGTTGTATATGACTGTAGAAATGGGGTTTATGGGTTTTAATGCCACTTCAGTTGTTGTATATGTGGCTGTGACTGTAGAAATGGGGTTTATGGGTTATGCGACCAGTGTAGCCCCAGATCAGCCTGCACATTCGCAGTCTGATCAGGGCTTTCACTGTTCGCTATTGAGTCCATGAAACACCCGTAATACTTTATAGTGTACGGTAACTATTTCACCAAGATTTCACCAATGCAACCCTGGTTCGATCATCGGCAGGGACAGTATGTGAGATGGTATGGTGGTCGCCAGATCGGACAAGTGGGTTTCCTCCAGGTACTCCGGTTTCCTCCCACATGAATGACCGCCCTTACGCCTTCATCTGTGTCAAGGGAAGCATTTGTATAAGTGCTCTCACGCCTTGTTTGTAATCATTGTAAAATAAATAAAGTTTCAACTTTTTTTTTTTTAATAGTGTAACTATAAAATTTAATCATTGTCAGGAGTGCACTAGAAGATCCACAAATGCCATATATTATATAAGCTCCATTTCTCCATTCACAGCCACATATGACCTTGCTATTGAAGGATGTAAAATCCAATCAATCTTTGCCCCTTTCAGAGGAGTTTCAGCGAGCGGTGAAGATCTGCACGGGGTTCACGCTCGGCTCGCACATCGTGAACACGGTATTCCAGATATTTGATGCGGACGGCGATGGCCACCTCAGCTACACGGAGTTCATCAACATCATGAAGGACAAAATGTACCGGGGATCTCGGGTGAGTGTCGGTTCTGTAGTCTTCATACGTTGTGAGCTTTATGTAGCTCATAGGTACTATACCAGCTTAAAGTTGATATACGATTGTGCTGATACTTGCTACGTCGACACAGGTCTGGTTGAGGTCCAACAAACTAAAAACACCTAACACTGTGTATAGGGGATCTCGGGTGAGTGTATAGTGGAACCCAGTCTTAACGATAAACTGATGCCCTGTAGCATATTTCACCAACATTGAGGGAGAAATTTTCAATTTAAGGATAAATATATTGTGTTTTATTATGCTGAATTTGTTACAAAATGGCTGTGATAATGTAATCAATTCAGTATAATAATTCTGCATACTTTTAATCATCAAATATATGCAGTCGTTAGTTCTATATGAAATAATAATTCCAGCACAAAAATATTTACACAATTCCCTAACATTTGATTGGTCCGTAGCAAGTCTCTGTCCAGAATTTATATCCCAGTAAACTCCATGCCGAACTACTTTCCATAACCGTCAGGCGCAGTTAAAATAATTCTTAATAAAACGGAAAATAAACACATTTTCTTGATGAATTTATTTCAAATGCTGGAATTATAAGGAATAAATGGCCTTTTTTTTGGAATTTATCGGGGATATAAACTTGGAAAAGTCGCGGGAATACTGGACGAGGCCTTCCGGCCTTCGTCCAGTATTCCCGCGACTTTTCCAAGTTTATACCCCGATAAATTCCACAAAAAGGCCATTCATTCCTATAATACATTTTGGGAAAAATAAATGATTACTCACTCAGTGTACTTACTAGGTAAGTATGCTTAGCAATTATGGTGAAATAGGCTACAGGACCAGTACAATTTGATGTCCCCAGACAATGGGCCAACAGAACTTCTGTAAATTCTTTTCTCACAATTTTAACAAATCTGGAAAAAAAAAAGTTTTCAAATTGTTAGCATGTGTATTTTCATTCAATAGCCGACCTACCGGTATGTGGCTCTGGTAAAATTGAAGGTCAAATGACTTGGCCAAAAACTTTTGCGCCAATTTCTAGATGATACGCTGCAATCTTAGTCGGATCGACTTGAAACTTCATTATATAGCCCACTCATGTGGCCCCCCGTCCCGTGTTCAGGGTTATGGTCAAATGACTTATTCATCAGTGATATCCATCAGTGTTGCCGATATATTGTGACTCCTGTTAGTAACAGAGCACAGTCCAATTACAGTTACTTACGTGTCATCTAATTTGTAGATGATTGAACTAATTGCATTGTTTGTAATTGTACGTACGTGTATTTTTGTTTTAGTTGTCGTTTGGGATGGAGGTAATTCGCCATCATCCTTCCCATGCCATGCATCTTTGTTTAGTAACTGTTGATTTGATTTTAGTCCCCTATCCTCTCAATGTAATAGTATCAGAGCTCCAGTTAAGGTGCGTAATTTGGAGGTAAATTTCTTATTTCTCCATCAAAAATGGCAAGTTGGGAGTGCTTTAGAATCGTCTCAATGAGACGATTCTAAAGGACTCCCAACTTGTCATTTTTGATGAAGAAATAACAAAATTTCATCCCAAGTTGGTCAAATTACGCACCTTAACTGGAGCTCTGAGTATCCTTCCCATATCATGATGCATGCTCTTTGTCCCTGGCCAATTTTAAACGATTCAAATTCCATTAATAGTTCAGGGTGAATTATGTCATGTGCACCTGCCTTTTAGACCCGTTTCCATCCAACTTTTAACACTTAAGATGCAATAACGGTTGTTTTGACAATTTCATCAACTGTTGACATTATTTATAGAAAATATCACAGTTTCTGTAAATATTCAGAGTGACCCCAAATAGCAGGTGTTGTGTGATTTTTATACCGTATAATAATATGTGTGATTTTTATACCGTATAATAATATGCATTGTGTATACACCATTGTTATCGGATATAAAACCACGGCATTATGCACTCGCTGCCTCATTTTCAATGTCCCATTAGATTAGCTTAGTGATAACGATGCCCTTGTGATTTATTGAACATGCTTTTATAATGTCACTGATGACCATATGTAGGGAAGTCTAAAAAAGAATGTATTGTATACTGAACAATTAGCTTGAAAGTCAGATATACATGTATTGCAAACCCATGTGACCCATCAATTATGTGGATAAAGTAGGTCACGGTCAAATGACAAGTGTTAAAGTGTCACTGAACTGATCATGTATGATCATTGGCAAACACTGCAGACCTTGATCTCAATGCAATTATATGCCTTCTATATTTGAAAACGAGTCGATATTTAGAGGTTAATACGTGGCTTGTTTGATATCGGCCTAGGTATCTGCCCGAGGTAACTTGGTATCAGCCTGAGACCGAAGGTCGAAGGCTGAAGTTACCGAGGGACGATACCTAGGCCGATATCAAACAAGACACGTATTAACGTCTTTATTACTTAGATATCAATTTCAATATCAATCATCCGGCAGTTGTGATAATCCTATATTAAAATCTATACCGTTATCCATGATTGAATGATGAAATACAGAGCCTACAAATTTAAATTCCCGGCGTCAAAATTTACGCAGCCGATAAAGTAAACATACGCACTGCACATGCCCAAAGGAACTGGTTTAATACGTGCGCGAGACATGGTATCGGACTGGAAACGGCGGTATCAGACTAGTAACGATGGTTTCAGACTAGAAATGGCAGTATCAGACTATAAGTTTCAGTATCAGCCTGGAAAACACGCCGTATCAGCCTGGGTTGTGTGTTATTGCTGTAGCCAATACAGGCAATTTCTAGGCAAAAATTGATATCTAAGAAATATCTCTCTATATTGCAGTCAAGAACGTTGATCACCCAAGGCCACTGGGAGTCATACAAGAGCTGTGTCAAGAACGAGATGAAGTCTTACTGAAAGTCTAGAACTTATGTCAGAATGCACAAACAATTATGTACTAGTTGGACATTGATGCAATGATGAACCATGTTGGACATACCGTACTACTGTTGTTTTCCGATAAAGGGGCGAGGGCAAAGTTCACAGGAGATTCCATATCAAACCATAATTTGTAAAGTAGGTGTGTTAAAAATGTTACGTATTTGCTAAAAATGAAAATAGTGAGCACAGGCACTCAAATTGTATCTATATCGCACCACCAACATCAAGCAATCCATGCTTATTAATCAATAATAATGCACCTGTGATATCATTATCCACTTTAGAACATCTAATGCATATAGCATAGTGGTTAGTTATCTGTTTTAAACTTGAAGGAATCTTTCTTTGAGGGTACATTGTGTTAATATCTTTTTTCTAATTCAATTTTGTTCTAGACTTCATAGTCCCAGGTATTTTGCATGGTTAATGCGTTTATTTTATTAACATTATTTAAGGTAGCTTATAGAAGCATTTTTATACGACCGTTTTTAAAAAACGGTACGTATTATGTTTTACTGCGGGGCGGGTAGGCGGCGGACAGAAAAAGTGCATAGTGTGTGTGTACACAACTCCTCTGAAACTGTTCAGTCGATCGATCTGAAAGTATACACAGGTCTTTTACACATATTGTTGATGTGCACCTTCGTGTTTTTATGCCGAAAGAATACTTTTTAAATGTTTATTACAACAAGAAGAAGAAATAATGCTATAGATTTTCACATTCTCATTAATGTTTCTTGCCTTTGTGACAGCTTCACATTTCTGCATCTTCGACGGCGTATTTTTTGACTTACGGCACTCTTCTTTAAATATGTGAATGTATTTTGCGCAACCAATATATTCCCTGATTATCTGGGGGGAGTGGGAGTGGGGTGGATTTAGCCAGACACATTTCCAGGGGCCGGTAATCGGGAGGCCAAGAACCCCGAGGATGTGTATATTTGACGACCCCAAGAGTCTTCTCCCCCCACCCATACTGTCGTTTCTATGAAATACCGAAAGCCGGCAATTTTAGAATGTATTAAAAATGCCGGTTTCGTTTCACGTATTTTTTCTTTATAGATATATAAAGCCCCGATTGTGACGTGTTATCTATCTGTAAAGAAAAAATATGTGAAACCTTTGTCAATATCAAAGACATAAAAGGAAAGCAGATCAAATTCATTTACTGAGCGCTTTACCATCTAATCTAACAAGACTGGGCAATCAATCAACTATCAAAACGTTTTACGTTTACAAATATGGCATTTATTGTAATTTTCAATCACTGTTTCAACAGTCAACAGTTGGTCATTTAAACTATTTCCCAAGCTATCAGGAGCATGTATTTTCAAGCTCTAATTTGCGCTAGATAAGGCGTCAATTCAACAAGCTAAAATGACTGAAAAATGGCTACATCACTACATAGCTAAAAAAATAAACATAGTCCGCTGACCTCGCGACGTCACGTGTCCTTGCCACTTTATCGGAAATCAACAGTACCTGCAATGTTTTTTATGTTTTATGTTTTTATGGAGGCATATAGTGTTTGGACCGTGTGTCCGACACATTAAGAAATTTGGTTATAATTTCCATATCCCTTGAAGGTTTACTTGAAATATTTTAACACAGTATACCTGTGAACAAATGCGACAAATCCATGCTGCCCTTATTATGACATGGAAATGACAAACTAATAAACTCACTGCCACTTTGACAGAGATAGCACATTTTTCTGTTTTCACACCAAGATTGTGGAGATTAAAAGGAACACGTGACGGGCCTTTACATTTCCGAATACTAATTGACAAGCAGTTTTAAAGCAAAAATAATATGTTTGGCAATCGTTAAGGACCCACCCATCATCTGATCATCCTTCGATTCCAAGATAATTGCTTTGTAAATGTGATGGAATATATGTATGTTACTTATCCAATACGGCACATGGAGTGGCACACTCGGCCATCTTTGCGTGTTCCAGCTATCAGCCAGGTTCACCTCTTCTGGCGTTTGACATAAAATGCAAAATGTGTAGTCCATCTCATGTAAAAAAGCCAGGACAACAGACTCCTATCAATTATACACCAAACTGTAAAATATGTTACTTTTTCTGGACCGTTTTGTGCCTGTATTTCAACCACATATTATATTATATATACTCCGTTATTAGTTATCAAATCCAGTGACATGTAAGCAGTTACCTGAATACACTGTCACTACTATGGCTGACGTGTGCATCGGATTAAAAAACTTACACATCGAATGAGAAATGCTCGGATATTTCGTCTTTTGCATAGTTTACTGGCATAATATTTATAGCACGCTATTGTCATATATGTCTATGATGTATTGCACCAAGTTTATTAGGTTTATTAGGTTTACTGTCATGCTTGACGTGGTGAAATTGTACGATGGAATGTACATAAAAAGATGGCTAGACAGCAACTCTATACATATGTTATATGACTATATCACATCTTGCTTGTGTATTCTGTCAAAATGGTGTAGCTTGTTTAAAGCCATGACGGGCATTTCATACCTGTAAGCCACATATATCAATATTATTACCCTCTTGTCAGGTACAATGTGATATGACCAACGTCTGGAGGACTTATCAAGGCTGCCAGAGAGGGGATTAGCCTTCTAATACTGATGACCTTTATGCATGTTTGTCACTGTGCGAGGGTACCTTTATTTATTTTTGTGGGGGGGGGGGGGGGGGGTGTGCTTGTCTCACTGTCAAGATAGTGACTTTTGTTGGCAATATCAACAATTTTGACTGTTCAACCGCTTCAAACGTTCTTGATGATCTGCTTTCGATAGTGGGTTGCTAGTTTTCACTGTCAATTTTTTGGAAGACATAGAATATAGGAGACAAACTTTTTGAATACTGTTTTGTTTATTTCATATAAATTATATACTGTTATTGCATACTGTATATTTATTACCTATGCCTTTTGTTTTATTACATATTTGCCAATTTCCTTACAAAATAAAAGTAAATAAAACTATGAAGTTTTCTTTCATTGAATTTGATATATATATATAAAACATTGGATGTGCCACCATGGATTGTACAGAAAGCAAGGACACGAAGAATAGTATGTGATCTTGGGACCTGATAGCTAACAGCATCAGCTAACCATCAGAGGCAGTTTTAAGTTTTACGGTTTTGAACATAATAAATATGTGACATTGACCTACAGTTCAGCAGGGCCCGAAGATCGTGGTCACTGCAAGATACAGGACAATCAGAGCAGTGCACAGGCGGGGTTAATGGGGTCGAATCCCATATGTTAGTTATGGGGTGGGGGTGGGGGGGTGTAAATCCCAAAATCAGAACTGAATATTTACAAAAAATATATTCAGCCCTAAAATTGGAATTACGTGACCTGGTTCGAGGTCCTTACAACACCAAAGTCACTTAGCCCCACTCCCCAAAGGTAATGGGATTAGTACTAATCGTTTCGTAATCGAAATCGCCAAGACGTTTCGGCCCACTCTGATCATTATGGTATGTCGGTAGAAATGTTAAATTTAATGGTAATGTATATCAAGACGGCGTCAATCATTAATGCTGATCAGATTTACGCCTACGGACGTTTCGTCAGCGTCAGCGTTTCGGATCTGTGGGTTTGAGATGCTTTGAAAATGGCGTCTCCGTAACCGTGTAAATTCTGATCACCCTGTGTCCGTGCAAATAGCTACTGCTGACGAGGAATTTACTGTGACACCGGAAACAGTCGAATTTCGCTTCCGCTTTTGAAAGTGAAAGTAGCAATTATGATTTTAAAGGAAGTTTCTTTCGAAATAATGGAAAGAAAAACAATGTTTCAAGTCGGTACTGGGCGTTTATTAAAGGCACTAATTTCGTGAACATCGGCCAAAAAATGTGTCATTTTCAACGTAAAAAGTGAACGGGCATTGTTATTTATTCTCTATTTCTTTGATGCCAATGATCATACTTTATAATCTGTCGACACTTATGTTTTCAGGCGACACATTTAATTAGCATAAATGATTAAAAAATGTCATGCCTCATTTGCATACGAAAATAGCCTGATGCCACCGCAAGTCACTATTAGTAAAATACATATTACTAAATGATTAAATCTGTATAGCGGGCACTCGCAATTTTTAGAACTGGTGGAATAGTGACACAATTATACACTTATTTAATTCCTATAAAAACATATTGTGGGCATATACCTTTAAATTACCCTTATCACATCTTTGACACATTTCTGGGTGTTGTTTCTGTATTAATACAGTTGGTGTGCAATGTATGTACATGAGGATGTGATAAATAATTGAGATCACGTTTGTCCGCATGTACGAGCGATAATCTGCGCGTTAAAGCTATTATCTCCTGTACATGCGGACGAACCGTTATATAACTTGTACATCGCATACTCCCACCTGCCAACCACCCATACATATCTTACGTTTGGCAGATAAACTAGAGCCTAACGTTGGCGATGTAATCAACATGTGTGCCCTGACACGGCCCGAGATGGCGCCGTCGTCCAAACCTGTAACCCGATGTCGTCTGCCAACTAGACACTGCATCACAGGTGTTCACGCCCTTTCCAACGTGCGGCCTGTGAATGTACTCGCGGAGATATCCACAATTCTTCAGCGGCTGCCCGGAAGTCATGCCGACACGAGGAACTATTTTCGAGGTGTTGACTTCCGGTAGGTGCGACTGTAGCAGTCGTACGACGAAGTTACTGAATGTCGGTTGGGGCTGGAAGGGGACGGTGTTGAATGGATCAGCTCTATTCGCCGAACCATTGGACAAGGGCGGGAGGTTGACACCACCATGTTCTGAAAATGTAGCCATGTGAAATTGTATTACAGTGGAACCGCTCTAAACCGGACACCAACTGTATGTGATTTCAATATGAGAGGTTTTTGGTAACGAATCTCAGATAATAATGCATGTTCATGATTGCAAACAATATAACTATGTCCCAGAATGGTAATATGCCAGATTGACAGTGGAACATCTCTAAACCGGACACCATGCGGACCTCCCAGGGTGTCCGGTTTATAGAGGTTTCACTGTGTAATTGACTAGAACATATGCCCATAGTACACGGATGCCCCACATACCACTTTGATAGTAAACGGGGCAAAATTGCACAAGTCCAAAAGGGGAGATGGGGTACATGACATTGGATTTCATTATCGGAGGTTGCGAGATCAATCCCCACCCATAGACGTGAACAATACTTGTATAGTATTTCCATCCCACTGGCCTGTTGGAGGAGCCTTTACACTGAACTGTGGTCCCGTCTCTATATGACCTTACTTATTACTGGGACGTTAAACCCATGTACCGCCCCCGCTCACCCTTTTGGATTTAGAATGTCACCATTTTGCTTGGTAGCTTGTACACCCTTTACACCCGTAATAGCTGGATGCTTGATACTTGGTATGTAGCTTCTTGATGGTGTGGAGACGCGCAAGTGCATTTCTATTTTAGATTTGACCCTGGGCCCACGGCTCATCCCCCTAACGGGGGAGACAATCCAAGACTGGGTCAAATTCACTTTGCGTATCTACACATTACATGTATAAGGAATCGCAATAGCCACGTTTTGGGTGTGTCGGACTGCTGATTCAACGGTATTGGGTTCGAGCCTCACCGGAGGCGTGAATTGTGTCATTGAGCAAGACACTATCCTCACTGCTTCAGTCCACCCAGCTGTAAATGGGTACCGGGAATTACCGGGAACCTCCATTGTATTTAAAATTGTATGTACATGCATATATGAAATAAAATATAATCCACATCTCTTAAGTCCCCAAAGTAGGGGTTTGAGAATAATGGATAATAGAACAAATAGGAAACTGCATACCAAGTATCAAGCCTTCAGCTATTACGGTTTAAACGTTTTGCAAGAACTATGTAAGTATTGGCAATTACAGGTGAAGGTCACATGTGAAGGTCATTTGTGTCACAGTGGTTTGCGGTGCACATCACTGGCTCATGATCGTGTGCAAGTATGATGACGGTATGCCGAATAGTATCGAAAATACAAGCTCAATCGAAACCTTTAAACAAGGGGAATACATATGTAAACATGAACATTCTATGTCACATGGAGGTCATTTGATTCACAGCGGCTTGTGTTGCACATCACTGGCTCATTATAGTATGCACATGTGCCCAATGGTATTGAAAATAGAAACTCAACAAAAACTAAAGGAAATAGAGAAAATGAGCTCACGTAAACACCCGGCCGCCGCCTGGACTGACGAATAAAAACTATTTAATAAACTTTAACGCAAATTTCTAAGTAATTTGACATTGACCTTGCACACGAAGGCCGCGTGGGTGTGGTATGAAATGAAACTATGGATGATTCTAAGGAAGTATACGAAGTTTGAAGTCAATCCAACTTATCGTTGCAGAGCAGAGATAATGGGTACTAGAAAATTGTAACGCAACTCTTACGGATGCAAGTTTCTAAGTACTTGTAATTGACCTTGACATTGGACATGGCATGGGTGTGGTATGGAATGAAATTATGGATGATGATGATAAGGAAATATATGAAGTTTGAAGTCACAAATGAAGAGCAGACCGTGACCGATGGGGTAACACCGTCGGACTGCCACGCTGGCGACCCGGTTTCGATTCATGGTTCAATTCCAGGACGTCAGTATTTCTGAGGTACTTTGTATTTCCTGATCTACTAGTCCGTTCAGATGGGGACTTTAAACGACGGTCCGGTGTATCAGATTTGAAGGGGAGTCTGGGTACGTTAAAGAACCAGAGAGGACTATTCTAATAAGAGCTAGGCCACATGGGGTCGGTTTCCTCTGTATCCACCGCATTCCTTTCTCCCCTTCTTGGGAGACGACTTGCAAGGTCATCGAGTCAGTGCCGTCGTTAAATCCAAGCATTTACATTTATGTTTGAAGTAAATAATAATAACCTGTAATTTACAGATAATCATAGCCGAAAACTGTAACGCAAATATTACGGACGCAAATTTCTAAGTAATTTGATCTTGACATGGACATGAAAGCCGCATGGGTGTGGTATGGAATGAAAATATGATAAGGAAGTATATGAAGTTTGAGGTTAATCCAACTTACCGTTGCAGAGATAATGGGTACCCAAAAACTAACGTGGACGGATGGACGGACAAACAGACGGACGGATGGACGGATGGAATTAGAAAAAACATATACCCTTTGACATAAATGTACTTCGTATGTCGGGGGTGTAAATATGGAAAATTGTACTGAGGTCAAATGAAGTAATTCGTTTGAGAGTAGTTTGCGGTGCATATCACTGGCTCATAATGCAAGTATGGTGGCTGTAGGCATAATAATATTGAAGATACAACTTCAAACTAAAACGGTAACATTTGTGACCAAGGAAACCATGTACATATTGTAACTGTAGGTCAATTTCACATGCAGGTCATTTGTTACAGAGCTCATTGTGATTATTCCTAATCCTATTACTTTTAGGGGAAGGGGCCAAGTGACTTTGGTGTGGTATGGACCAGGCACAATTTCAGTTTATTTGAATTTTAGGGCTGATTACTGAGTATATATTTTTTCTCATGTAAATAGTTCGTTCTGGAATAAAGTTATCCCAACTCACTAGCACTTTCAGGCATACAATATTTAGCTACATGTTCATTAAATGTACCTCAGTTACATAAATCGCCCATATTGATAGTCACCCTAAATATTGAATACACCAACATGGGCACTATTCCGCAAAGGTTTGGTTACTAAGGCTAAATTAATTGGTATAAATAAATGTAGAAAATGAATATCTACTACAAACTTAACGCTAAACCATATGACACTGGGACCCAATATAAACATGGCACATCGAGATACACTGTATATTTCTTCTTGGCCCTACATAAATATCAGTGTATGAACCTACCCATCACCATCTTTACTACGCTAATAGGTAATTACAAGGTGTACGATCACGTGGTACTAACGACAACAACAAGTACTGAAACTTCCAGAATCCATCCTGTCGTTTTTGCAAAGAATCGATTTCCGTGTCAAAAACGACATAAGTCTGTGCGGAACTCCATGGGCAAACACATGCAGCACGTGAAGACGCGTTTGCTGCGCCATATTTCATCAAAATCCGTTATATATTAAGGAAAATATCAAATAATACTTACTTTGGAGTGGGCAAGATTTCAACACTTTCAGCCACTGTTATATGCACGTGATCATGCACCTTGAATTATAAGTAGTTCATATTTAGGAAAAGCTATTGTACCACCGGTAGTACTGACCTATTGTCACTCAGGAACCCTCGCCCCATTCCGTAAAATCGATAATAGAGACCGTTGTGGTCGCCATTCTTTTCTATAAAGCTTACAACAGGGACCCTGTACATCCGGAACGATGGACGAAAAGCCGGACCAAAAACTCCGTGAAACAGAATGCACCTATTGTGTGATATCATGACCTTAATATGATAGCGTGATTATAAACAAAGGAATTGTTATGGCCAAAAACTTACCATACACTATACAATTATATACATGTGCTTTATAAACAAAGATTTCTAGTATGTATTTGGACAGTATACATTGTAAATTGACATGAATTATGAAAGGTCAGATATTGTCAGGTACATGTACAATGGCAGTTGTGTATCAGACCATATTGTAAAATTAGAACTATTAAGATGTCAAATTGCGATTTTGAGCACATTTGATTAACCCTTACACCACTGCACACAACAATTGTCGTCTGCTGTTGCTTTTATATATTGCCTTATTTCTCAATAAAAACAAGTGTTGACAGCACTTCAGAATCATTTCTAATGGAAATGATTCTAAAGTGCTGTCAAAACATGTTGTAAATTATTCTAAAGTGCTGTCAAAGCATGTTTTTGAAGATAAAAATGGAAAATATAAAATAAACAGCTGACTAAAAAAAATAAGAAAGCGGTGTAAGGGTTAATACTATTAACGCGACAATACTGACGCAATATTTGACATACGTGCAATATAACGGCATATGCAATATAGATATCTTTCGTCTGGTAATCATGGATCCATTTCATGTAGATATCTACACACGCTTGATAAATCGCTGTGTATACAGTTGTAACAATTTAACATCATCTACTTGCTGTGATGTTCAAGTAGAAACTTTAGGTGAGTGTTAGTGGATGAATCATTGTTACAGGAGTTAAAAAGTCATTTAATGGAAGACGTATGTCAATCCCTTGTGGACTGGTGAGGCGGTTGTGGTGATTGGTACAAGAAGATAGTGGAGACAAACCGACATTAAAATTACGCCAAAGGGTTGTTGGGAAATAACTGGAAACTAGAAAATGTGGTCTGTCGACGTACTTAGGGCAGGTGATTTGAGAAACGCTTATAAAAACTTCCAAAGAATAAACGGATGGACGGACAGACAGACGGACTGACAGGGCGAAACCTATAGGCCTAACAAGCAGTTGTAGCCTGAAGGCATACGAAATCCCCCGGTGACAAATTGGAGAAACCGAAACGTTTAAGTGTTCATGCAAAGTTGTGAAGGTCTAACGGCTAATGCCATATTAATGACAGCATGCATGTGCGGCATTTGAGCAAACGTATGATGTACAGAAATATTAAAGTAATCCTTCAATGGATATAGAAGTTAGGAGAACAATTGAGATATGCCGGCTATCTTTTTAACAGGAACCACGGACGGACACACGGACAGACGGGCACATAGTTCAAACACTATATGCGTCCCAGCTCTACAGAGACCCGGGACATTATAGGAATGAATGGCCTTTTTGTGGAATGTATCCGGGTATAAACTTGGAAAAGTCGCGGGAATACTGGACGAAGGCCGGAAGGCCTTCGTCCAGTATTCCCGCGACTTTTCCAAGTTTATGTCCCCGATAAATTCCACAAAACGGCCATTCATTCCTTATAATTCCAGCATTTGAAAAAAAATCATCAAGAAAATGTGTTTATTTTCCGTTTTCTTAAGAATTATTTTAACTGCGCCTCACGGTTACTGAAAGTAGTTCGGCGTGGGAGTTTACTGGGATATAAATTTTGGACAGAGACTTGCTACGGGCCAATCAAATGTTATGGAATTGTGTGAATATCTTTGTGCTGGAACTATACACATGTGAACCGATATTCGGATGACGAAGGCGCGGACGCAAACGGCATTGGTATGGAAACAATAGCACACTTATTTGCATAACAAAATAAAGATAAATATCTACAGTAAACAAATAAATGATACTCTTCACCACGACATATGACTACTAGGAGGGCCCACTACACCAATACCGTGTCCGTTCTACTAATGTAACGTATTTATCAGGTAATCAGGTTTTCATTGACCGAATATGTACTGACTGATAACATAATGTCCCATCAGGCATTGTCCTGGTACAACTATCCGGTTTACAACGAAATGAAAACTGGCTTTTCATTGGTCGAGCGGCGTCATATGACGTTGCCGAATGACGTCAGTGTACTGACGTAAAGCAAACTAGTCCCCCTATCCTCCTTTCAACGAAACCACATTATAATTGCTCATTATGTAGCGTAAATGTTACCTGATAAATAGAATACCAGTCTAGTGTATTTTTATATCATGTGTATCAGGCTCGGCTCGGAAACGGTAGGAATTCCTCGGCGAGCCGAGGAATTCCTACGCGTTTCCTAGCCATGCCTGATAAACATGATATAGCCACTAACCTCGTATTCTTTATGTACACCACATTAAAGTTTTACAGAATCTACTGAATGTACCGAAAAACTCACTTTTCCTAGAAGTGTATACTCTTGGTCATCTGTGAAACAACACCGTCAATTAATATAGAGCAAGTGAGCGGGGGCCAGAGCTCCAGATAAGCTGCGTATTTGCGTAAATGCCCAATTAAAATTGCCAAAAACCCAATTGAAATCCGAAGTAGCGAGTATTAAAAAGCAATAACAAATTTGTGGTACCTTTATCATGCTACAGAAAACAATAATCAGACCACAAATATAGCATATTTTTCTTACTTTCCATGAAAACACATCTTGGTATTTCATTATAATTGTCTCCAAGGAGACAATTCTAATGAAATGCCAAGACATGTTTTCATTTCGAAGCAAACTATTCAATAATTGCTGTCTGTTGATGTGTCTGTCTGTTGATGTGTAAACAGTAGTGTGATTTTGTTTTATCCAATTAAAATATTGAAATACACAATTGCTTCAGATATGATGAAGTGAAAATACTCAATTACTAATTCCTTATCTGGAGCTCTGAGGGGCTCATGGATGCCTCCGGCTGCCGCCTGGTTGTTCGGCCACCAACTATTTCCTGTGCCATTTGGCATTGACATTGGGCATGCAGCCATACATGTGGAGCAGTTTGTCTAAACTGGCGCCGGACGATATGAGTAAGATATCAACTACATATGAAAGCTATCCACGAAGGTGAACAGTAATTACAAGAACATGTTAACTGTATGTGTTACGGTTAACTGTATGTGTTACGGTCATAAGAGAACAAAGCCATACGTGAATGACCTTGACCTTTGGATGAAAGTTAGCTAATGAAGTGAAACAGACATTAAAATTAAATGTTACGTTCATGTTGCGGATGTACGGACGTACAGGCGAATACTAAGAGCTGTTAGCTGGTTAGAGACGCATCCAGTAGAACGAAAATGCTTATGGCGTGGTGAGTTTGACAGACACAGTAAGAAAAATAGAATAGTAGGTTAGTGCCGTGAATGGGAACACATATATGGCAAGGCTTAGGAAACGGGATGGGCGAGGCTCTGCCGAGCACATCCCGTTTCCGGCCGCGCCAGATATTTACTAACCTACTAACCTACTATTCTACTATTCTAACCTACTATTCTATTTATCCCGTCAACGTCTACAAATGGCTTTAAAATGCAAAAAAAAATAACACCAGCCATCGCACATATTCATACGCAGTGATTAGGTCGTATTGACAGGATATCATAAATTTTTCATGGCACCGTGTTTCACAGCACATACGCCCCGTGTTTACGGGATAATACCAATTTCTAGGCAACATGAAGTGAATGGTATATCATCTTTGTACAAATATTAGTACTTAAAGGTACATGCCCACTCAGTAGGCACAACATGTTCCTTATATCAGAGACATCATATGAGACATTTATTTCCTGGCAAAATAAACATTCATTCACAATTACCCCACGCATTGATTGGCATTATTATACACTTTATATCAGCCGTAAATATCCACACGGATATCCGGGGCGATAACCGTGTTTCCTTAAAATGTTAAAGGACATTACTATTTATTCTCCGTATTTTTTTTGGTGTGCCATATCATACTTTATAATCTGTCGAAAGTATAATTTATTTCAGGTGACTTATTTAATTAGTATAAATAATAAAAACATATCATGCCTCATTTGCATATGAAAATAGATTGATACTACCGCGCGTCACTATCAGTAAACTAAATATTACTAACTGATTATATATGTATATAGGGCTCTCGTAATTTTTATAACTGGAGGAATAGTGACACAATTATACGCTTATTTAATTCATATAAAGAACAGTTTATGCCTACTGAATGGGCATGTACCTTTCACCCACATGTGACATAATCGCCATATGACAATGAACAAGAGGGCCAGAAGTCACAATATAAGCCCGTCGATGCATGGGTCAATGAATGAAAGAAGGTAGGTCAATGTCACATTAAGGTCAAATGATATGTCGCTGCTGAGGTACACCATTAGCGGATTATTTTGTCAATGTGAATGTATACCGAGTATCAAGTGAATCCAAGGTGTATGATCACGCGGTACTAACAACAACAACAAGTACTGAAAATTCCAGAATCCATCTGATTCAAAGTACGTATTCTTGTATAGTGACCTTATTACGTAACGGATCTTGATGAAATATGGCGCATCAAACGAATCTTGTTAAGCTGCATTTGGTGGTCTCTGTATGTTCGCTCACACTTATGTCGCTTTTGCGAAGAATCGATTTCCGTGTCTCCGACACGGAAATCGATTCTTCGTAAAAACGACATAAGTCTGTGCCAAACTCCCTGGACCACCAAATGCAGCTCATGAAAACGCGTTTGCCACGCCATATTTCATCAAAATCCGTTTCATATTAAGGAAAATATAAAATAATAATTTCAAGATTTCAACACTTTCAGCCATTGTTGTTGTTGTTATAACCACGTGATCATGCACCTTGGAATCTGTTCAGCTGAAAACTGTAGAAGTAGTAAAAGGCAAGCATAACTTTTCATTTCCCAGTCGTACAAGGGGCATAACTCCATAGGTATTGGAGCCGCATAATAATTGTTCACGTTATTACTCATTTCGGCACTTGATGGTTGTCACCAAGTACGAATTGGACCGGTGGGAAAATGTAGGACTAGTTCGCCATACAAGTCAACAGTGGGAATTTTGGAGTCGGAAAAGTAGGATAATTCTGTATGAATTTAAGGTGGAGTGCAAATGTTTGTGTTACGCATTGTAGCACTTGGTGGTAGTCAGGTATGCACAGTACGGTTGACTGAACGGTTTCGTGGGAATTTTGGAGTCGGAAAAGTAGGATAATTCTGTATGAATTTAAGGTGGAGTGCAAATGTTTGTGTTACGCATTGTAGCACTTGGTGGTAGTCAGGTATGCACAGTACGGTTGACTGAACGGTTTCAGAGGAGTTGTGTACACTAATTATGTACCATATATAGAATTGAATACAAAAATGTAGAACAAATTGCTAAGTTAAAAAGGTGATATTTGTGTGGAAAAATATTTTTTCGGCATACAAATAGCAAAGTGCACATCACAAGTTAAAAATATGATATTTTTGTCAAAAACTATTTCTTCTGCATGAAAACACCAAGGAAGACATGTGTATAGTCTCATATCGATTGACTGCACCGTTTCAGAGGAGTTGTGTGCACTAACTATGTCCCCTACATAGAATTGAATACAAACATGTAGACAAAATGGCTAAGTTAAAAAGGTGATATTTGTGGTAAAAAAATATTTTGTTCGGCTTAAAAACAGCAAGGTGCACATCTTCAATATGTGTAGAAGACGTGCGTATAGTTTCAGATCGATCGACAGAACGGTTTCAGAGGAGTTGTGTACACTAACTATGTCCCCTACATAGAATTGAATACAAACATGTAGAACAAATGGCTAAGTTAAAAAGGTGATATTTGTGTTGAAAAATAGTTTTTCGGCATAAAAATAGCAAAGTGCACATCTTCAATATGTGTAGAAAACGTGTGTAAAGTTTCAGATCGATTGACTGAACGGTTGCAGAGGAGTTGTGTACACTATGTACCCTGCATAGAATTGAAAACAAACATGTAGAAAAATGGCTAAGTTAAAAAGGTGATATTTGTGTTAAAATATAGTTTTTTTTCGGCATAAAAACAGCAAGGTGCACATCTTCAATATGTGTAGAAGACGTGTGTATAGTTTCAGATGGATTGTCTGAACGATTTCAGAGGAGTTGTGTACACAAACTATGCAGTTGTTCTGTCCGCCGCCCGCACGTCAATAATACACAAAACATAATATGTACCGGTTTTTTGAAACCATCGCATAACAAGAGTTGTCAGAAGACAACGTAGCTCGCCTGTTGGCAGCATTCACTCAAACTTGGCACAGCTGCATAAAAAAACATGAATATTGGCCTTGGGTTAAGGGGCGTGCGGTGTACCTTGACATTGGGGTCAGTGGTGCAAGTTGGGTCGTGGGTTTGCTATAGCATAATATAGCATATTAAGATGAATGCATGTATGAAATATCAATCCGCTCCCTGAAAACAGAAGTAAAACAAAATTTAACCCAACGTTAAGTTTATGAACACACTAAGTTGGTGATTTTCTACAGCATGATAGCTATTCACATGAGGAATGCATGAATCAGATGAATGCATGTATGAAATATCAAGGCGTTCCCTGTAAAGTAACAAAAGTTATAAAAAGACATTTACTCCAACGTTAAGTTTATGATGTTGATCTTGGGGAAAGGGGTGGGGGGAGGGGGTCATGGATTTGCTGTAGCACAATAGAGGATCATCAGATGAATGCATGTATGAAATATCAAAGCGTTCCCTGTAACGAAACAGAAGTTACACAACATTTACCCCAACGTTAAGTTTATGAACATGCTAAGTTTGTGACCTTGTCCTTTGGGTAATGGTTGGGTGGTGGGTTGTGGATTTGCTACAGCATGATAGAGGGTCATCTGAGGAATGCATGTATGAAATATCAAGGCGTTCCATGAAAGGAAACAGATGTTATAAGACATTTACCCCAAAGTTAAGTTTATGAATGTGCTAAGTTTGTGACCTTGACCTTGGGGTAAGGGGTGGGCGGTGGGTCGTGGATTTGCGATAGCACGATAGGGTATCATCAGATGAATGCATGTATGAAATATGAAGGTATTCCCTGTAAATAAACAGAAGTTACACAACATTTACCCCAACGTTAAGTTTATGAATGTGTTAGGTTTGTGACCTTGACCTTGGGGTAAGGGTTGGGTGGCGAGTCGTGGATTTGCTACAGCATGATAGAGAGTCATCTGAGAAATGCATATATGAAATATCAAGGCGTTCCATGAAAGAAAACAGATGTTATAAGACATTTACCCCAACGTTAAGTTTATGAATGTGCTAAGTTTGTGACATTGGCCTTGGGGAAATGGGTGTGTGTGTGTGGGGGGGGGGGGGGGGGGTGATGAATTTGCTATAGCACGATAGAGTATCATCAGATGAATGCATGTATGAAATATGAAGGCGTTTCCTGTAAATAAACAGAAGTTACACAACATTTACACCAACGTTAAGTTTATGAACATGCTAAGTTTGTGACATTGACCTTGGGGTAAGGGTTGGGTGGTGGATCGTGGATTTGCTACAGCATGATATAGGGTCATCAGATGAATGCATGTATGAAATATGAAGACATTCCCTGTACATAGACATAAGTTACACAACATTTACCCCAACGTTAAGTTTGTGAATGTGCTAAGTTTGTGACCTTGACCTTGGGGTAAGGGTTGGGTGGTGGATCGTGGATTTGCTACAGCATGATATAGGGTCATCAGATGAATGCATGTATGAAATATGAAGACATTCCCTGTACATAGACAGAAGTTACACAACATTTACCCCAACGTTAAGTTTGTGAATGTGCTAAGTTTGTGACCTTGACCTTGGGGTAAGGGTTGGGTGGTGTGTCATGGATTTGTTACAGTATGATAGAGGGTCATCTGAGGAATGTATGTATGAAATATCAAGGCGTTCCATGAAAGGAAACAGATGTTATAATAAATTTACCCCAACGTTAAGTTTATGATTGTGCTAAGTTTGTGACCTTGACCTTGGGGTATGGATTGGGTGGTGGGTCATGGATTTGCTACAGCATGATAGAGGGTCATCTGAGGAATGCATGTATAAAATAACAAGGTGTTCCATGAAAGGAAACAGAAGTTATAAGACATTTACCCAACGTTAAGTTTGTGGACGACGCCAACTCCGACGCCGACGCCGACGACGCCGGGGGTATGCCATAAGCTCTTCTGCACTTCGTGCAGGCGAGCTAAAAATGTAGGATTACATATGTAGTTAGCCGTCTTAAATAGTAATTTCGGAGTCGAACAAGGGGGCTAATTCGGCAAGGATTTTAGGTGGAGTGAACTACGTTGTATTTTGTGTTACTCACTGTTGTACTTGATGGTGGGCAGGTATGCAAATTATGAATTGGAACTTTTGAAATATGTAGGACTAGTTCACCGTACAACCGAAACCGGGAATTTCGGAGTCGAAGAAGGGGGGTGAATTCCGTAAGGATTTGAGGTGGAGTGAATTTTTGTTTGTATTACGCATTGCAGGGTTTGATAGTAGTCATGTATGGGAAGTATGAACTTCATCATTGGAACACTATAGGGCTAGTGGTCCAAGACCAACGTTTAGGACGGACGGACAACGTTATGTCATACTACGTCTCGTTATTCAAACGGGCGTATACAAATATACCCATCCATAGCAATCACTAATGAAATTAACTCGCCCACCGCCTTTTTTCATTTGCATGAATGCAGATTTCTGTTTATTTTCACACATGTGCGCCTTCTGAAATGCATCAGATATATTTTAGATAACGAGCAATAAGAATAATCATACTTCTGGTTGAACACGCACATACCTGGGCTGTACGATTCCACAAACTTCTTGACCCTTGTATTCTGCCCCAATATCCTGTTCTGTTCAGCCCTTAGAAGCTTTTCCCTCTTGTACCTGTTCCTTATCGGTATTACATCATACCCCGAGCCACGATACGACGGGCCAATTGTCGACGAGAGACCACGAGGTGAAATGGTCGTTTGCATGTGACTACTTATTGACATTTCTTGTTTGCCGATCGGTTCCCTATCAATTGTCTGCTTGGGTCGTTTCTTCTCTTTGCCCTGTTTTTGGTTTAACAACATCACACCTAAATGACTGCGCGAGAGGAGTTTAGACTGTGGCGTGCTCACTGTGATTAAGGGCGTGTTGGGAGGTGCAGTGGTGTATTTCTTGTTATTATAATCAGCCTTCTTTCCATATATTGTCATATGTCTGGCATCGCTATCTTTCGTCATTAAGGAATACTGCCGAGTCATTTTATCTCGCATATCCATGAATTGCTCTGTGTGCGGCCTGCTTACGTCACTTTGCGAGTGCTGACTGTCTTCCTGCGGATGTGACCTGTTGCATGCACTTCCGGTTCGCTGATGATTGTCTGACCGTGGATTCATAATGAAGCTCCTTTCTTTGTATTGAAGTGAATACGGGTTTTGTCTTGGAAACTGATGAGGTGTTGGGTTAAAGTCTTTCTCATGATAAGCTTCGTACCCACGTGGGGTCAATCCGTGCTCTGTTTGAAAGGCATCATATTCCCTTGGACTAAAGCCGTATTCTTTGGAAATCGAACTAAAATCTTTTGGTAAGGGTCCATGGTAATCCTTTGGCAGCAATCCGTATCCATCAGCAACCGCAGGGTAGTCTCTGGAACACAACTGTCTTGGCCTTATGGTAAGCTTCGATATCGGGAATCGCAACTTATCGGCATGGAATTCCGATGAGGAGGTCGAACATTGGTCAGAGTAATCCGAATAGCTTTCCCAGTACTCGCCTTCCGGTAGACAGACGTCAGAGAACGTGTCCTCGTCGGATCTGTCGTCGTCGGCTTCGTATTCGTCGCTGTCCGACCCGTACAGTCCCTTAGCCGACGGTGACCTGCAAGGTTACTGGTAAGTACGACGCGATAACTGTGGGTGATACTACACAGTCAGGCTAGCTGTGAGGCATTTCTATAGACTTAACCAATAGTCAATAAACAAAGTCAACGGGAGATAACTAGCTAAGATCCTCATTGTATTTAAAAAGGGTTATCTTGACAATGCAGTCGAATATGTCCACTCCAGCATGGTCTCCATGTTAGCACAATATCAACACTAGGTTACAAAGTGACAATTTATATTGACTTTGGGAATTGCGAGGAGGATGTGGTGCATCAGCACGAAAGTATCACCCTAGACATACATTGTGGCCAACTATTATCAAAACCTGTCAAGGGAAGAAATTGTCGTGATATGAATTGCGTGCGTACGTACGTATATTAACGATTAAGTAAATCGGATCGAGGGTTGTGGATGTAGCTTGTACTTAAGTACTTTAACGCAAATGCCGGACGCATAGACGCACAAAGGGACACACAAAGGGACGTAAAAAGCCGCGATTACATCACGCCGACCGGAAGCGGACGTGATAAAAATGTATTTCTTTTAATTCATACCCAATTCGAAGTAATTAAAATGTTTCTTTTATCCTGTTTTTCATAGTGTCTTTTTTTTGCAGATGCCAAGAGTTTACGCAATGCTCCCGTTTCCCGTGTTTGATATTTCAATTCGATAGAACATCCGAACTGTTCTGGAGTTTATTTATGAATGACATATTGCTATGTGCCCGGATGTGACTACTCGCAGCCAATGAAAATGTTCAGAATGGTGTCAATCATTTCGAGTGTACACCGCCTTACTTTGTGTCAAGCATACACATATCGTGTTAACCCTTTCAACAGTACATACCTCTTTAGCAGTGTTTGAAAACAGTATAGATCTTAACGAGCCGTCTCATCAGCATCTGCACTTTGTACAAGTGATTTTCATATTTTGTTTAGAAAAAAACAAACAACTTATAAATGGATTAGTCTAAACTTCATTTTGTGATGAAGCAGACGACAGTCCAGTCCGGTTACTTAGGGTAGAAATGGTTATTAACCCATACCTTTCTGTCTTCGGGACTGGCCGGCTTGTCCTGGGCAGTTTCACTAGAAAGTTTTTCTTCACCTTGCGGTGGTCACGTGCCTTCTCCTCAATACCGTCAGCCTCGTATGCTGCCTGAAATACATCATTTATCAGGTAACGGGCTCTGTATTGTCCGAATACGCACTGATTGGTTATTATTCCAAACATCCATCTATGGCAGTCTCAGTCACAAATAACTTGGTAACATTGAAAACGATGCGGGAGCCTGCCGTAAGATCATCAACGCATCACAATCTAACGGCAAAACGGAAACCTATACCGAATTAGCTTAACGCAAAAGGTGAACGTAAGCAAATGACAACGAAAATAATAACATTGAGATTATATGTTTGAACGTGGATGCATGCACGCCAAATATGTATCCATAAATAGGCACATATTGTTAACAAATGTTAGTAAAACCAATACATGCTATTCAGGAGGGGTTAAAAGTTACGAGAAATGAAAGTGAACGGAGTAGTAGTTAACTCACATGGACTATCGCTATATCCCATAATGCCTGTCGATGAGGGGATACAAATTAGAGATTACCAAGACAATTCAAGAAGACTGTCACTCTATTAAGCTACATGTAGGTTTCCATAAGCTATCAAACCGCAATTGGTGGAACAAGAAAATGGCCAATTCCGGCACGAATGTTACCCCGCCCACTAATTTGTATTGAGTATATATCGTGGGTGGCATAATGTTAGTCTTTATCAGTGGATGGGTGTGGTAACTAGTTTAAATTGGACATTTTCTTGGCACCAGTTTCACCTGAGCATTTCACCTGTGCATATCTTCACCTACCGGCGTCTGCGTCCCCTTGTCGTCTCTGCCAGGGGAATCAACAATATCTACAGTCGATATATTACTCCGCGATAATTCCGGAAGTAAATGCACTTTTTCATTGGCGTCAAATACGTCTCTCTGTGAAGTGCTGCGGTCCAGCGGAATACGACGAGGAGACGGCAGCTGATGCCCTTGTTGCTCTTTTGTTTTATCTGAAACGACTGATCGGTTCATTGGTTCCTTGATTGATATATTTATGACTATATGTATTGATTTATGTCTGAATGATTTAGCTTTTGAGTGCTCCGTTCAACAACAAGGTTATATTCACACGAGTGTGTACCTCCATGGGGGATTGGATGATGAGTGGGTATGCGCATCTTAGCACATCCTTAAAGATTCATATCATAACGGTGAGTCTTATTGGGATTCATACATGGGGCTATTTATTTAATTCCCGGCTACATCGGACCTTGTTGTGGAACGAACGTAAACTCCTAAATCAATCAATCAATCAATCAATCAATCAATCAATCAATCAATCAATCAATCAATCAATCAATCAATCAATCAATCAATCAATCAATCAATCAATCAATCAATCAATCAATCAATCAATCAATCAATCAATATATATATATGGGAGAGCACTACATTCAGCACGGTCATTGCAGTAAAAGCGTTCAGCACATAAAGAAGACCGTGTCCTGGTCTCAGGATGATTCGTCGGTCAGATATCCATTGCAGCTATATCTCAACTGTTTTTTGTGAAATGCTTCTTTGGAGGTACTATCTGTGACACAGCATGAATCACCTCAGATACTCATTGCTATATCTCAACTGTTGTTGTGAAATGCTTTTATTTTTTGATGTACAATGATCATACATTATAATCTGTCGAATATGTTATTTTTTCAGGCGACGCATTTAATTAGTATAAATAATTAAACACAAATATCATGTCTCATTTGCATATGAAAACAGCCTGATACAACCGCGAGTCACTATCAGTATGATAAAAAGTACTAAATGATTATATATGTATAGCGTACTAGTAATTTTACAACTGGTGGAATAGTGACACAGTTATACACTTATTTAATTCCTATAAAGAGCATGTTGTGCCTACTGAGTGGGCATGTACCTTTTTACTGAGTGGGCATGCCTTTAAAGGTACATGGCCACTCAATAGGCACACAATGTTCTTTATAGGAATTAAATAAGTGCATAATTGTGTCACTATTCAACCAGTTCTAAAAATTACGACTGTCCACTATACACCATTACCTCACGCATTGATTGGAATTATTGTACATGTTATATCAGACGTATATTTCCACACACATATCAGATATATAGAGAATAGTAGGTTAGTGTCGTGAATGGGAAAACATATCTGGCAAGGCTCAGGAAACGGGATGGGCGAGGCTCTGCCGAGCACATCCCGTTTCCGTGCCGCGCCAGATATTTTCCCCATTCACGACACTAACCTACTATTCTATTTATCCCGTCAACACCTACAAATGGCTGTAAAATGCAAAAATAGTATTGACTGGATATCAAAAATGTTTCACGGCACCGTGTTTCACGGCACATACGCACTGTGTTTTCGGGATAAATTGTTTTACTCTTTTTTTTCAGGTCACCCATATACATGTTCAGAAAACCGATACAAAGATACCGTCAAATGCTCTTTACCACATGCTCACATTTCATCCACATCTGAGACACATCCACTTTCAGTTACGCACAGATCTACCTTTCCAAGGTGCATGATCACGTGGTTATAACAACAACAACAGTGGCTGAAAGTGTTGACATCTTGAAAGTATTATTTGATATTTTACTTAATATGAAACGGATTTTGATGAAATACGGCGCAGTAAACGCGTCTTCATGAGCTGCATTTGGTGGTCCAGGGAGTTTCGCACAGACTTATATCGTTTTTGCGAAGAATCGATTTCCGTGTCGGAGACACGGAAATCGATTCTTCGCAAAAACGACAGAAGTTTAGGCGAAAATACAGAGACCACCAAATGCAGCTTAACAAGACGCGTTTGACGCTCCACATTTCATCAAAATCCGTTACCTAATAAGGACACTATAAAAGAATACGTACTTTGAATCAGATGGATTCTGGAAATTTCAGTACTTGTTGTTGTTGTTAGTACCACGTGATCATACACCTTGCTTTCTATCATCTCATCATATATGAAACAAATAAATCCAGGTGTAACAAACATTCCCAAAAGATTACTGTCTGACCGTCTACAGCAGCATGCATGTGTTATTCACGTATTGGTATTGTGTAACATGTATCCCATTGATTAGGAACTAATCCATAAATAGTATATGATTATAACTATTAATCCGATCCATATTGTTTTAGATAACGAAACACACCTTGTCACGTGCCGACGGTATTTTACAGTCAGTTTAAGTATAAGTTAGATCACGGTTTGTCCGCATGTACGAGGAGATAATCCGCGAGCTTTAGCTAGCGGATTATCGCTCGTACATGCGGACAAACGTGATCTAACTTATTTATCACATCCTCATGCACATACCTTGCACACGAGCTGTGTTAATACAGAAACAACACCCGGAAATGTGTCAAAGCTGTGATAGCATGTTTTACATCTTCAGAATGTATCCAATGCAGCCGGACATTTAGTATATCCAATGGCTTATAACGTATATTGAAACAGTGCAAGTTAAACATATCGTTTACTATGGAAGAGTCCTGTTGCCAATGCTAAAATATATGTATCTCATAATTAGATTAACTATCTCCTCATTAGGACTTAATGTCTCCTAATTAGGAGTCAGAATCTCCTAATCAGGAGATAACACATTTTTTCAGCATTGACACAGCTATTACGGCCTAATTAGGATATAATAAATCATAATTAGGAGATAATAAGTCCTAATTAGGAGATAATATATCCTAATTAGAATAACTATCTCCTAATTAGTACTTAGTATCTCCTAATTAAGAGTTAGTATCTCCCAATTAGGAGTTAGTATCTCCTAATTAGGAAATACAAATATTTTAGCATTGACACCAGGACGCTTCCATAGTTTACCGGGCCGTTGGAAACTAAAACATATCATTGACTGTAACAGTATCAACTTTTAATAACCATTTGATCGCAAATTAACTCTTAAAATTGTATAATGCAAAGCTATGTCAATGTTTGAGAATAACTAACATGAAAAGAAACTCTTTTGTTAAAAATTAGAATAATGAGCTCAATGGTAAATATCATTTTCGGCCGTTCTTATGTTGTTTATACGATTTCATGGCCACTTGTAATTGTGCTAATGAGGTTTATAAAGTATTATATGCGTGATTAAACCTTTACTGATGTTTCGATCTTCAGTGTGGCTTTACAATTATGTTATCGTTTGGAGAAAGGTGAAAGGGAATGGGTTTCACGTCCAAGCAACAGCTAATGTCATCTAGAGACGGGACCTCGGTTATAAGTCTCATCCGAAAGACCGATGGGATGTAAATACTATGAAAGCATAGTTGATGCCTAAGACGAGGTCTGAACCAACAACCTCAGTAGCCGATTTCATCAAAATTGCAAAGTATACTTATCTAGCAAAGTATACTTTGAGGGAGTAATCTTTTATTTTTCCGGAAATGCGTTATTTCATACAGAACTAACGACTGCATATATTTGATGATTAAAAGTATGCAGAATTATTATACTGAATTTATTACATTATCACAGCCAAAATGGCTGTGATAATGTAATAAATTCAGTATAATAAAAAATAATAAATTTATCCTTAAATTGAAAATGTCTCCCTCAAAGTATACTTTGCTAGAAAAGTATACTTTGCAATGTTGGTGAAATAGGCTACTGGTATTGCAATACAGTGCTGTAACCTATTCGCCCCAACCAATCCCTATCGTTTGCCAGTGTACATGCGTACTCTATTGTTTAGTTAGTTATGTAATAAAGCATTACTTCATTACTGCTCGATATTTGTGTTATCACCGTGATATCCCCATAACCATTGGATTTTAAATTTGAAGTAATGCTTGTTGTCACCACACTAGCATTAGTCCTATATCAATTTAACCCGTTCAACCCTAAATAACTGGAATGGACTGTGATATGCTAATTTTCCTACCAATGCAATCGTCACAAAACGAAACGTAAGCAAAACTGGGCCAATCTCAGTGATTGATTGATTGGCGTTGAATGGACTGTGATATGCTAATTGTCCTACCAATGCAATCGTCACAAAACGAAACGTAAGCAAAACTGGGCCAATCTCAGTGATTGATTGATTGGCGTTTAACGGTCTATCAACCGATAAGGGCTCTCAAATGTCATTCTACATATAAAACATGTCAGATACGTACGTGAGGACCAAACCAGGTATCTGGTCGGGATTCCGGTAAGGATGAACACCGATCGTTAAATAACCCATCGCATGCTCCCACCTGCCACCCACTCAATGTCAGTGAAAGGTCATTGATACCGTCAACACAGTGCGTATGTGCCGTGAAACACGGTGCCGTGACACATTTTTGATATCCTGTAAATACGACCTAATCACTGCATATGAATATGTGCGGTTGTCATACTAGTCGATTCTCCGATTTCGAGGATGTGGATGGGGTTATTTTTTTTACATTTTATATCTATTTGTAGTGTTGACGGGATAAATAGAATAGTAGGTTAGTGCCGTGAATGGGAAACAATAGCTGGCCGGAAACGGGATGGGCTCGGCAGAGCCTCACCCATCACGTTTCCTAAGCCTTGTCAGATATTTTTTCCCATTCACGGCACTAACCTACTATTCTCTCTACGTGCTGACTGTTGACATAATGTATTGACCTGATACGAATATCCGGGCTACAACTGAAAACTGACGTTTCATTGGTCGAGTGGTGTCACGTGACTTTACCGAATGACGTCAGTGTAATGACGCAACATGAACAAGTCCAGCTCTTTTCAACACAAACTATATATCTATTTTATATTTGACCATATATATTTTATATTTGACCATTGGCTAGCATAAAACGGTACTTGATAAATATAATTATACCAGTCTAGTGTCTGTTGATATTAAGTTTATCAGGCTCGGCTCGGAAACGGTAGACATTTGTTTGGCAGTGTTTTACAGCGATATATGATGCACACACGTACATATGTACATTAGTTGATCATAGTGCGTGCATAACAGTACGTGCATAACAGTACGTGCATAACAGTACTGAATCTAAAAGCTTGATCGAAAACTTTAACTCCGGGAAAATAATTGAAATTAAATGAAGACGAATTTGAAAAGAAGCGAAGCAAAACTCAATTCTTCGGAAATGCAAAGTCTGAAACCTCGAAGTGCTACTACTGCAAACCACGGTACCCCATCCTAACTGTTACAATACTGAATTAAATGTTGTCGTCTGCTTGTAATGTTCTATTTCCCTTTGTTTCTCATAAAACATGGTTTGAGAGCACTTTAGAATCATTTCCAGTGGAAATGATTCTAAAGGACTGTCAACCCATGTTTTTATTGAGAAAGAAGACAAAAACAGCTTCCCGTATTCTAAGGGTTAATCCTGGGGCCCGTTTCACTAAACTTCGTACGACTAAAATGTTCGTAAGTGCAAACGTATGATAGTCTGTAAATTTCACATTAACAATGTGTTCTTGCAAACAATTATTGGATTTACATTTATTGAGCATAGGCTGCCTATGCTCAATACATGTAAATCCATAAAATTGAAATTTCCAGAGGATCCTAAATTTGCTCTTACGAACATTTTAGTCGTACGAAATTTAGTGAAACGGGCCCCAGGTTCGGCACTACTGTCACGAAAGCTGCCCACATTTTACGGCTATATAAACAATTCAAAAACAAGATTTCTTTTGATAATATTAAATTAAAGGAAAAATTAAGAATGAGTCTTCTTTTTATTTCGTGAAATGTGGTCAAATATTGATTTTATTGCGAAAAAACAATTTCCCCATGTTAAATCCCCATAGACATCTTCACGGAGTGAAGATGTCTATGGGGATTTAACATGGGGAAATCTTTTTGAATTTTAGAAATACTGGACCGATTTTTAAAATTTAACTTTTGTTTTCTTAGTTAGATCATATCCAAGCTATCTAGTCAGGTTTCGGAGTCAATTTCCAAATGTTTTCGTTTTTTGACTCCTCCCACACTTCCTTACCACTTTTTCCCCCATGTTAAATTCCCATAGACAAATCAATTTTTCGTAATAAAATCAATATTTGACCGAATTTCACGAAATAAAAAGAAGGCTAATTCTTAAATTTTCCTTTAATTTAATATTATCGAAAATAATATTGTTTTTGAATTGTCTATATAGCCGTACAATTTGGGCAGCTTTCGTGAAACAGACTATAAATGTATTCATACTCACATATACACGACATAGTCGTGATTGGATACATTGTGTATCCACGGAAATGGTATAAATAACACTCGCATTTTAACCCATAGCACTAGATCATATCGTGTAAAGTGTTATAGGAACAAGTATGTGGCTGTGCCTGGAGAAATGGGGCTTATGGTATTTGTAATCAGTGTAGCTCCTGTTCAAATAGCACACACATGTATCCTGATAACGATATACACGTATATTGATTATTAGAATCATGACGGGTTTTTCATTGACGGATGGCGGATACACGTGCTGTATGATCAGGATCTACACTGGTCACAAAACCGATATGCCCCATTTGTCCAGTCACAGCCGCATACATAATGGAGCTCTACTTCGTTGAAATCGGACATTAGGGAATTCCACACAGACAATTTCAATATTCACTTTCTATAATAATGGCACAATTCATTGCTGATATAATCGACATGTAATAATTGGTGACAAATCTGATAAAATCGACCTTAGTATATACATTACCGCGTGTGCTAATCATATATTTGTCTTTTTTATTTCAAGAGTTGAATATTGTGCTTGAAAGCAAGCAGCTTGATTGGCTGAGTCTGAGCTGCAGCGCAGCTCAGACTCAGCCAATCAAACTGCTTGATTGCCAGTTGACAGTGCGAATTGATGTTCAGAAATGTTGATAATCTGGGCAACATTAACGCGGTGGTTGTGTATTTTCCAATTATTTACCGCCATTAACTCCATTATAGTGTTGTCAAAGGTTTCTAAAATGACGGAGCATGACAGAACTGTGAAACTATAGTTTACACCTTTAGTATATTTCGATCATTTATGCAAATAATCTCGTATATGTCAGCATCATTTTCGACGAATAAATATACTACTAGTTCATGTAGTTGGTATAGCTATGTATTCTCATTATGGAGCAGGTTACACCTGTACGGAGTATGAAGTACAGGACATCACTTTTGCATTTTTTCTTATTTCTATTCAAAAGTATATAATATAATAATTATTACTATCTTGGAACATTCTCCTAGTGTAACAGAGAGCTAAGCACAAAAACCTCCGTGTATGATCAAGATAATTATTTTTTATCTTTTAAGTGAAAAATTGTATATATATAATAGCCTCAGCACGTAATGGGTTTAATTATGACGCAGTTTGAACAATGAAACACAAATTATGTGTGCAATAAGAATTACATGGTCCCTTCTAGCATACCATTGTATCACACAAAATTGGCGTCGTATACACACAATTAAAATACAATACAATACAAACACAATGCAACGCAGTGCAGCAAATAAATAACAAGAGTTGTCGGAAAACAACTAACCTCGCCTGTTGGCAGCCTTCACTCAAAACGTGGCACAGTTGTATAAACAAACATGAATATTATATAACTTGACCTTGGGTTAAGGGGTGTGCGGTGGACCTTGACATTGGGGTCAGTGGTGGAAGGTGGTTCGTGGATTTGCTATAGCATAATATAGCATATTAAGATGAATGCATGTATGAAATATCAATGCGCTCCCTGAAAACAGAAGTAAAACAAAATTTAACCCAACGTTAAGTTTATGAACGCACTAAGTTGGTGATTTTCTACAGCATGATAGCTATTCACATGAGGAATGCATGTATGAATGTGCTAAGTTTGTGACCTTGACCTTGGGGAAAGGGATGGGGTGGGTGGGTCATGGATTTGCTGTAACACAATAGAGAATTATCAGATGAATGCATGTATGAAATATCAAGGCGTTCCCTGTAAAGAAACAGAAATTATAAAAATACATTTACTCCAACGTTAAGATTATGATGTTGATATTGGGGAAAGGGGTGGGTCATGGATTTGCTGTAGCACAATAGAGGATCATCAGATGAATGCATGTATGAAATATCAAAGCGTTCCCTATAAAGAAACAGAAGTTACACGACATTTAACCCCAACGTTAAGTTTATGAACATGCTAAGTTTGTGACCTTGACCTTGGCGTAAGGGTTGGGTGGTGGGTTGTGGGTTTGCTACAGCATGATAAAGGGTCATCTGAGGAATGCATGTATGAAATATCCAGGCATTCCATGAAAATGGAAACATATGTTATAAGACATTTACCCCAACGTTAAGTTTATGAATGTGCTAAATCTGTGACCGTGACCTTGGGGAAAGGGGTGAGGGTGGGTCATGGATTTGCTATAGCACGATAGAGTATCATCAGATGAATGCATGTATGAAATATGAAGGCGTTCCCTGTAAATAAACAGAAGTTACACAACATTTACCCCAACGTTAAGTTTATGAACATGCTAAGTTTGTGACCTTGAGCTTGGGGTAAGGGTTAGGTGATGGGTCGTGGATTTGCTACAGCACGATAGAGGGTCATCTGAGGAATGCATGTATGAATTATCAAGGCGTTCCATGAAAGGAAACATATGTAATAAGACATTTACCCCAACGTTAAGTTTATGAATGTGCTAAGTTTGTGACCTTGACCTTGACCTTGGGGTAAGTGATGGGCGGTGGGTCATGGATTTGCTACAGCACGATAGAGTATCATCAGATGAATGCATGTATGAAATATCAAGGCGTTCCATGAAAGGAAACAGATGTTATAAGACATTTACCCCAACGTTAAGTTTATGAATGTGCTAAGGTTGTGACCTTGACCTTGGGGTATGGGATGGGCGGTGGGTCATGGATTTGCTATAGCACGATATAGTATCATCATATGAATGCATGTATGAAATATCAAGGCGTTCCATGAAAGGAAACAGATGTTATAAGACATTTACCCCAACGGTAAGTTTATGGATGTGCTAAGTTTGTGACCTTGACCTTGAGGTAAGGGCTAGGTGGTGGGTCATGGATTTGATACAGCATGATAGAGGGTCATCTGAGGAATGCATGTATGAAATAACAAGGTGTTCCATGAAAGGAAACAGAAGTTATAAGACATTTACCCCAACGTTAAGTTTGTGGACGCCGACGCTGACGCCGACGCCGACGACGCCAGGGGTATGCCGTAAGCTCTTCTGCACTTCGTGCAGGCGAGCTAAAAACTACTAAATCACAAAGCTGTATTTATAGTTCGCCCTGCTTTCCAAGCTAATCGCTGGCCAGTATCGAGCTCCACTTATATCCCATATTGCAAGATTTAACCTCAATATGTTACATATTACCAGATTTAATTACTACATGTACCTGTTCGACAGGAAATGGAAAATAAATACTCGGATGGGAGACTTCCTTATAAACCTGGCTAATTATAAGTATGTTATTGTTCACATAACTGATTTTTAAAGAACAAAATGCTACGGTCGCTAACGCTCTCTCGCATTTAATTCCTTAAACATCCAATATGTGAATAAAACGTATACTTATTGTTTGCCCTAGTTTCTCGACCAATTAAAGCACAGCATTTCATCTCAATTAATAGCATATTGCGACGCTTTGGCCAATTAATCATTAAATGTTGCAATACTTGCACAGTTTGGGGAGAAGTGTGAAGAGAAGGCGGCCCAGTTACACTAGGGGAGGGTGAACAGTAGCGGACCCGGTTACACTATGGCACGGTGAACAGTAGGGGGTTAGGTTACACTAGGGTTGGGTGAACAGCAGGGTGCCAGGTTACACTATGTTAGGGTGAACAGTAGGGGGCCATGTTATGGAAGGATGAATAGTAGGGGGGGGGGGGCGGGGTTGCAATAGGGGAAGGTGAACAGTAGCGGGAACAATAGGAGACCCGTTTACACTATGGGGAGGGAGAACAGTAGTGTGCCCGGTTACACTAGGAAAGTGAACAGTAGGGGGCCAGGTTACAATAGGAGATGGTGAACAGTAGGGGCCCGGTTACACTAGGGTAGTGTGAACAGTAGGGGGGGACCCGGTTACAGTAGGGCAGGGTGAACAGTAGGGGGTCCCGATTACACGAGGGGAGTGTGAACAGTAGAGACCGGTTACACGAGGGTAGGGTGAACAGAAGCGGATGCTAGGGCAGGATGCACAGTAGGGCCCTATGGGGCCCGGTTACACTAAGGCAGGGTGACAAGTAGGAGGCCCGGTTACACTAGGGAAGGAGGGGAGGGTGAACAGTAGGGGCCGGGTTACACATTAGGGGAGGGTGAACAGCAAGGGGCCTGGTTACACTAGGGGAGGGTGAACAGTAGGGGGCCCGATTACACTAGGGGATGTGAAGAGTAGGGGGCCCTGTTACACTAACGAAGGGTGAACAGTAGGGGGCCGAGTAACACTAGAGAAGGGTGAACAGTAGGGGGCCCGGTTACACGAGGGGAGTGTGAACAGTAGGGAGCCCGGTTACACTAGGGGGGTGTTAACAGTAGGGGGCCAGGTTACAGTAGGGCAGAGTGAACAGTAGGGGGTCCTGTTACACTAAGGTAGACTGAAGAGTAGGGGACCCGGTTACACTACGGAAAAGTGAACAGTGGGGGCCCGGTTACACTAGGGGTGTAAATAGTAGGGGCCCCGGTTACACTAGAGGAGGATGAAGAGTAGGGGCCCGGTTACACTAGAGGTGGGTGAACAGTAGGGACCGGTTACACTAGAGGGTGAAGGGTAGGGGGTTGGTTACACTAGGGAACGGTGAAGAGTAGGTGGCCCGGTTGCACTAGGGGAGTGTGAAGTGTGAAGTGTAGGGAGCCAGGTTACACTAGAGGGTGAATAGTAGAGGACCCGTATACACTATGGGAGGGTGAAGAGTAGGGGACCAGGTTACATTAGGGGAGGATGAAGAGTATGGGGCCCGGTTACACTGGGGGAGGGTGACAGTAGGGGCCGGTTATACTAGGGGAGGATGAAGAGTAGGGGCCGAATACACTAGGGGAGGGTGAACAGTAGGGGCCAGGCTGCACTAGGGGAAGATAAACCGTAGGGGGCCCAGTTACACGAGGGAATGGTGAACAGTAGGGGACCCGGTTACACCAGAGGGTGAATAGTAGGGGGCCCGGTTACACTAGAGGGTGAACAGTAAGGGCCCGTTTACACTAGGGGAGGGTGACCAGTAGGGGGTCCGGTTATACTCAGGTAGACTGAAGAATAGGGGGCCCGGTTACACAATGGGAGGGTGAACAGTATGGGGCGCGGTTATACTATGGGAGGGTGGACAGTAGGGAGGCAGCTTACACTAGGGGATGGTGATCAGCATGGGCCCGTTTACACTAGAGGAGGGTGAACAGTAAGGAGATAGGTTACACTAGGGGAGGGTGAACAACAGGGAGCGATGTTACACTAGTGGAGGGTGAACAGTAGGGCGCCATATAACACTAGGGAAGGGTAAAAAGTAGGGGCCCGTTTACACTAGGACAGGGTGAACTGTATGGGGCCCTTTTACACTAGGGCAGGGTGAACAGTAGGGAGCGAGGTTACAATAGGGAGGGGGGTGAACGGTAGGGGCCCAGGTTACACTAGGGAAGAGTGAACAGTAGGGAGCGAGGTTGCAGGTGAGGGGGGGTAGGGGGTTGAACGGTAGTGTGTCAGGTTACACTAGGGGAAGGTGAACAGGGCGGTGCCCTGTTACACTAGGGAAGGATGAACAGTCGGGGCCCCGTTTACACTAGGGCAGGGTGCACAGTAGGGAACTAGGTTACACTAGGGGGTGAACTGTAGGGGGTCAGATTACACTAGGGGAGGGCGAACTTTAGGGGCCCGTTTACACTAGTGAAGGGTGAAAAGTAGGGAGCGATGTTACACCAGGGGGTGAACAGTAGGGGTGCAGGTTACACTAGGGAAGGGTGAACAGTAGGGGCCCGTTTACACTAGGGCTGGGTGAATAGTAGGGAGCGAGGTTACACTAGGGGAGGGTGAACAGTAGGGGGCCAGGTTACACTAGGGGAGAGTGAATATTAGGGGCCCGTTTACACTAGGGCAGGATGAACAGTAGGATCGAGATTACTCTAGGGGGTGAACAGTAGGGGGCCAGGTTACACTAGGGAAGGGTGAACAGTAGGGGCCCGTTTACACTAGGGCAGGATGATCAGTAGGGATCGAGGTTGTACTAAGGGAGGGTGAACAGTGGGGGCCCGTTTACACTAGGGCAGGGTAAACAGTAGGAAGCGAGGTTACACTAGGGGGTGAGCAGAAGGGGGCCAGGTTACACTAGGGGAGGGTGAACAGTAGGGGCCCGTTTATACTAGGGAAGAGAGAACAGTAGGGAGCGATGTTACACTAGGGGGTGAACAGTAGGGGGGGGGGGCAGGTTACACAAGAGGAGGTTGAACAGTAGGCGCCCGTTTACACTAGGGCATGGTGAACAGTATGGAGATATGTTACACTAGGGTAGGGTGAACAGGATGGGGTCAGGTTACACTAGGGAAGGGTAAACAGTTGGGGCCCGGTTACACTAGGACAGGGTGAACAGTAGGGTGTTCTATAATGCAGTCAGATATCAGTGCAGATCGACTAACCTTCAATCTCCAACTCCTCGTGAATGGTTGCCATGGGAACCTTGGTAGAAGCAGTAAATGTCGAAACGGGAACAGGCTGGAATATACGTAATAGTTATAGTTCACATATTTAATTTCTTAATAAATTAGTTTAGTAAGCATTCAATATGTGAACTCTGTCTCATTGTATTGTTTGACCGGCCTTCATCACGTGCACATGTTACGTGCACATTGAACGAAGCGCCGCCCCTGCACGCTTCAAATTACGATACAGTTACGTGATTGGCTGGTTGACATCAAATCGATCGTACTCCCGCTGTAACCTGGTTGGCATCACGGGAAATTTAATGATTAATTTGAAAGATTAATTGAGACGAACTGCTGTGCTTTCATTGGTTGAGAAATAAGGTTTGCTTGTGTATTGGTGTTTAACGGCCTATCAACAGCTATGGTCATGTAAGGCCGGGCAAACGGGTTATATCCAGTTTTAACTTGCAGCATTGGCGGTGTGTGTGTATGTGTGTGCGTGTGTGTGATCCCAAAATCAGAACGCAATATTTACATCGAAACAAAAATATATTCTGTCCTGAAATTAGAATAACCTGATGGCCCCTTCCGCTAAAATAGTATTGCGAATTATCGTAATACTCACACAAGGGGTATAACAAGATTGAAAAGTAGGACACACAATAAATTAACTGTGTTACGACAGTGGAACAACTCTAAACACATTGGTGCAGTTAATTTGTATGGGTTTAACTGTCATTTCTCCCTGATGGTAATATCTGTTCATGACCACAATGCACACAAACACGTCTTGGCGTGGTCATATGCCATACATTACAAATAAAACCTCTAAACCGGACACCCTGGTTTAGAGAGGTGCCCATGTATATTTATTATGGGAATGGTCTTTCTTTTTAAGTATTTTAGTAAACAGGCGGTAATATATATTATATTGGAGATGTTCCGATATTAACGTAATGCAATTCAATTCATATAGTTGGAACTAGAAATGTGGCTTGTCGGCACACGAATACCCCCACTGGCAGCCAAAGAAAACGAGGCATTTTTTGATTATAAGCCATTTAGCCGAGCGTTAATGTTTCAAACGCATCAAGTCTGTGACCTTGACCATGGGCATAGTGTGATAATCCATGCATCGGTGTAGAAGATATAGAGCGGAAGATAATTTCAATAGGTTTGACCTTTGAACTTCAACTGTGACCTTGACCTTGTACGTAGGTGCGTTGTTATTGATCGCGACACACCTTCTCATCATGAGAAACATTTGTGCCAAGCCATTTGATAATCCATGCATCGGTGTAGAATATATAGAGCGGAAGGGAATTTCAATAGGTTTGACCTTTGACCTTCAACTGTGACCTTGACCTTGGACGTAGGTGCGTGGTTATTAATCGCAACACACCTTCTCATCATGAGAAACATTTGTGCCAAGCCATTTGATAATCCATGCATGGGTGTAGAAGATATAGAGCGGAAGGGAATTTCCAACAGACCGACAGACCAACCGACCGACCGACCGACCGACCGACAAACTGACTCCTATATACCCCTCAAACTTTGTTTGTTGGGGTATAATAACAATTTTCTTTACGAGATTCACACACCCCAACCACCAATCCAATTCCAAACGATGGCACTGCCAATCACTGCGGAATAACGTGACCTGATATGGTTAAGATATGCCAATCATACGAATTAAATATTGTTATTCGAAAAGTTATATGTATCTGATATGGTCTCCACATGTCACCTTACACCAGGTTAATAATTAATGCTGAACACGCTAATTAATTCCAGGGGCGGATCAAGCATTGGGGAACAGGGGGGGGGTTCCTATTTTCGAGCTCCACGAAGTGAAGCGAGTATGCTAGGGGGTCCGGGGGTATGCCCCCAAGACAAATTTTGAACTCTAGATGTCCAGAAATGCACTTTCCTGTGTTTTACGCCATTTAAATTCAGACTCCAACTGGTGGTAAACTGTGATCTATGTAACCTCCGTGGCTGAACGGGGGTGGGGTTGCAATCCCGGACCCCCGCACCCTCTAGATCCGCCCCTGAATTCAGTGTTGCGAGACTTGCCTACGTTGTGCCAACACCTCTAACCGACACTGTATACTTAAAAAAAAAACTTTCTTTATGTTACAACGATTACAAATAAGCAATAGAGCACTTATACAAATTATTTTGTTGGCACAGATGGAGGCATAATGTGGTACAGTAGGACTTTACCTGTGTCCCTAGGGGGAGGTGCGCCAGAAACCCCATTGGTCATACTACTGGTACTTAATGTAGGAGGAAACTGATGTACCTGGAGAAAACCCACTTGTCCGGTTTGTCGGCCACCATACCATCTCACATACTGCCCCGGTTGAGGATCAAACCCGGGCAGCATTGGTGGGAGGCACATCAACGTTTAACGCCATTTAAAAAAATGTAAATTTTGTAATCCTTATTTCATGTAATTAGGCAGATGTCCAAAGTACAAAATCACATGTCGTGTCTCATTTGACTATTACCTGAGTGACTTTAGGATCTCCGTGATTGCAGTCATGGGCCGCTGGTTTCAGTTCCTGGGATAAAGCGTCTCTCGTCAAACGCTCCATCGCCTTCCGGCGCTCATCTTTACTCATGTAAGCGTTCTCTGCACAAGGAGCACGGTAATTGTAACAACGTAATAGAAATAAAAACACTTTTAAAATGTTCTATAACCAAAGTGTTCATCTTCAGCATAAAAAGCGTTAATAACGGAGACTCGCCCATGATGGTGTCGTTCTTCAACACACAGATTCCAGTAAGAAAGACGTGATTCGGCGGCAATTTTGAATACAGGGTAATGGTACATGTATTAACCAAATTGTTCCATTTGTATTGTATTACATTGCAAGGCGGACATGTGAACATTTATAATAAACCTTTTCACATTTGCCAAAGGGAAACTAGCCTAGGCACTAGATAATCAGGTGATGATTAAGAAGCAATGAAATTAAATATATGTACACAGTGTGAACATGCACTATAATAATTTAATAAATATGGAAAAGCCATAAAAGTTGACACCTTAGAACTTCTACAGCAGTTCCAATTTACGTTTATTTGTGATTGGTTTCATAGAAAGTTATCTCTATATGATTGGTCATATTGTGAAACACACACGTACGCACGCACGCACGCCTTGGCATTTCTCATATACCTGAATAGCGATGAAACTTCTGGAAACCCGGACAACCAGTGTCGATCTGAATTCAAAACTATTCCAGCTGAGGTTCCATTGGTAACCAACGTCACATGACGTTACATAATCACGTGACGTAAACAATTCAGAGGTCCTTTCCAACACAACAAATACATTAACCCTTAGACCGCTATCTCAATTTTTGTCGTCTGCTGTTTATTAGGTTTGAGGCGGCTTTCAGCTGCGCCGAAAACCTATTGTATTCGATGCTTTTTTTTTTTTATTTTTTTTTTATTTTTTTTTATTCAGCCGTTCAGTCTACAGCCCAAACCGCTGGTCGGATCGACTTCAAATTTTGCATGCCGATTCGGATCAAGCGTGAGCAGAGACTCAAGAGATTTTCAGATGTATTTTAATGCTACTTTCCACGAAAACGGAAGTGACGTCATACTTCCTATAACTTCCTTATTTTCCAACCGATTTCAAGAATTCTTTTTGCATTGGAAAGCTGACAAAATTCTCTATCTCAAACTCACTAACAGTTTTCGGCTTTCTGCTCAAATAAAAGAACTATATGCATTTGAAGCTGAAAAATGTACATACTTTTCAACGATTTTACAGAATTTCGGCTGATAACGGGTGGTCTTTACAAACGTTTTCCAATTTGTACAGTACTGTCAGCAACAAAATTTCTTGCCAGGGTGATAGGGGAGTGTCAGCCGCATGGAAGATGATAATTTTCAGAGCTATATCTTGACTACTTACGGCTCTATTCGATGTCAAAGATGAACGTATTTTTTCAAAATAGAGCAAACGGATGTGACGTCAGCTTCGTTATTTATCATTCGATTTCAATTGTTTTTGCTGTAGTCGATATGTCAGTCCTTTAGCTAAAACTTTGGCTGAGGATCGAACCCGGTATCCCTCGCTCCGAGTCCATCGCTCTACCTCTAAGCTAACCGGCCCCACATCGGTGTGATGATGCGAACACAATAATGTTGGACTGTTCATTCTAAAACTTCAGAAATTATTTTTGCAACCGATAGTTTACACCTTCGGCTAAAGCTTAGTTACACATGAAATCAATGTTTGAGGCTCAAACCGTTGATGCAGCTCAAGCTGCTCTAGTTTTCCATTGTTATCATCAAAAACACGCCTTGACATCACTTTAAAAATAATTTACAACATACTTTGACAGCACTTTCCAGTGGAAATGATTCTGAAGTGCTGTCAAATCATGTTTTAATTGAGAAATAAGGCAATATATAAAAGCAACAGCAGACGACAATTGTTGTGAGTAGCGGTCTAAGAGTTAAATATCAATGACCTGGCATTGTAATAAAATAAAGCCAATCAACCGAGCCAAACCGAGCCAAACCAGCGCGAACTGCAACCTCTCTACAACAACACCCTCTCTGTAACAGACGATATTTGATATCCCAAATTGGCAATTACCTCCTGCAACAGCCACATCTCTGCAAAAGCCAGTCGTGTGTATCCCGCGGGTGTCTGTTGTAGAGAGGTAGTAGCGAACAGTAAATCTTACAATCTACTCCGTACGGGAGTAGCTTGCAAGAGTTAGCGTTCGCAACTAGTAGACAGCTTGCTCTGTACTGACCTTTGAACTTCTGCAGCACCTCGAGCATGAGCTCCCGCTCTCTGACGTCCTTCAATTGACGTCTGACCTCCTCCTGCTGTTTCGTGTACTCGGTGACCTTGAGCCGCCGCTGTTCTTTCTTCAGTCGCCGTCGCGTCTCGTACATCTCGTACTGCCGCGTGTTCAGCTTATCTGGGTCACGGAAAAAATAACATTATACTAGTGATACATGTATATAGGTCACGGGAAAATTGACATTGACATTATACTGGTCATATCTAGGTCACGGAAAATTGACATTGACATACTGGTCATATCTAGGTCACGGGAAAATTGACATTGACATTATACTGGTCATATCTAGGTCACGGGAAAATGAACATTGACATTATTCTAGTCATATGTAGGTCTTGTAAATGAACATGTGCATAACTAGGTCATGTAACGGAATATGTCCATATCTAGGTCATGTAAAGGAATATGTTCACATCTAGGTCACGTTCTAGGTCACGTAACGGAATATCTCCATATCTAGGTCATATAAAGGAATATGTTCATATCTAGGTCATGTAAATGAATATGTTCATATCTAGGTAATGTAAAGGATATGGACATGTTAGAGGGGCTTCCACGGGTGCGTACGCACCCCCCAGTTCTAAAAAGTACGATTGCCCGTTATACAGATAATCATTTAGTAAAACTTATTTTCTGATAGTGACTCGCGGTGGTATCAGGCTATTTTCATATGCAAATGAGGCATGATGTGTTTTTAATTATTTATACTAATTAAATGCGTCACCTGAAAAAATAATATTTTCGACAGATTATAAAGTATGATCACTGCACATCAAAAATAAATACAGAGAATAAATAGTAATGACCTTTAACATTTTAAGGAAACATGGTTATCTCCCCTGATATCAGTGTAATTTACGTCTGATATAAAATGTATAATAATGCCAATCAATACGTGGGGTAATGGTGAATGAGTGTTTATTTTGCCAGAAAATGTCTCAGATGATGTCTCTGATATAAATAACATGTTGTGCCTACTGAGTGGGCATGCACCTTTAAATATGACATTATGCAAGTCGTATCTCGGTTGTACTGGTTAGCGCATCTGTAGCCGATTACACCAACATTGCAAAGTATACTTTTCTAGCAAAGTATACTTTGAGGGAGTAATCATTTATTTTTCCTGAAATGCATTATTTCATATAAAACTAACAACTGCACATATTTGATGATTACAAGTATGCAGAATTATTATACTGAATTTATTACATTATCACAGCCAAAATGGCTGTGATAATGTAATAAATTCAGTATAATAACAAGAAACGAGGCAAAGCCACGAAGGCCAGGTTTTTTCCAAGCATAGACACTTGGATAACATAATTATACCCACTTTTTGTAGACTAGATGGCCGTGGCCTGCATGTCGCGCCTTGGGGCGAGGCATGGACACTAAAAAAAATAGATATAGTAGATGGAAAAATTTTAACGAAAAAACTTTAACCGGACACGGACGTACGGACGGAAGGACGGACGTATGCCAAAATGCATAAAATGCGCTTTCCGCAAGCGGGTGGGACAATGATGATAAACACCCATGTGAAGTATCAAGGTAATGGGTGAAGCAGTTGCAGAGATATAGTACACTTAAAAACTTTAACAAAAAAATTCAAAGTAATTTGACCTTGACATTGTGCACAGGGGCTGCACGGTTGGGGGTTAGAATGAAAATATGGATGATGATAAACACCCATGTGAAGTTTCAAGGTAATGGGCGAAGCAGTTGCAGAGATATAGTATAACGAAAAAGTTTTAAGCAAAAAACTTTAACCAGACGTACGTTAAAACGTTAACGTTGAAAATGGCTAAGTCAATTACGTAGAAATAATAGGTGAAGGTAAAAAAATGGTCACATGTTGGATAGTTGTATGTGGTAGGCACCCCTTGGTTATGAAGCTGTGAAAGTTTGGTGGTCCTAGGTGGTACAGTACCAAAGAAATGGACTTAAACACGAAAACTTAACATTGTAAACGCGAAAACTTAACATTGAAAATGGCTAAGTCGACTGCGCGGAAAAAATGGGTCAAATTAAAAAAAAAGTAACATGTTGGATAGTTATATGTGGTGGGCACCCCTTCATTATGAAGCTGTGAAAGTGTGGTGGTCCTAGGTGGTACAGTACCAAAGAAATGGACTTAAACACGAAAACTTAACATTGTAAACGCGAAAACTTAACATTGAAAATGGCTAAGTCGACTAGGCGGAAAAAATGGGTCAAGATAAAAAGAAAATAACATGTTGGATAGTGATATGTGGTGGGCACCCCTTGATTATGAAGCTGTGCAAGATTGGTGGTCCTAGGTGGTACAGTAACAAAGAATTGGACTCAAACACGAAAACTTAACATTGATTGTGGACGCCGCCCGCCGCCCGCCCGCCCGCCCGACTTTCGCCAATCCAATAGCCTGGATTTTTTTTTTTAAAAACCTGGCTAAAAATTAATAAATTTATCCTAAACTTGAAAATTTCTCCCTCAAAGTATACTTTGCTAGATAAGTATACTTTGCAATGTTGGTGAACTAGGCTACTGGTAACGAGCGCGCTTCTCGCCAATGCGGCTCAGGTTCGATCCTCAACCGGGACAGCATATAACATGGTATGTTGGCCGACATATCAACAAATGGCTATGCTACGGGTACTCCGGTTTCTGTCACATTGATGGCCACACTTACGCCTCCATATGTGCCTTTGCATAAGTGTGACCGTGTTGATTTGTACTAGTTGCAAAATAAAGACTAGAGCAGCTTGAGCTGCATCAACGGTTTGAGCCTCAAACATTGATTTCATGTGTAACTAAGCTTTAGCCCAAGGTGTAAACTGTTGCAAAAAGAATTTCTGAAGTTTTAGAATGAACAGTTCAACATTATTGTGTTCTCATCATCACACCGATGTGGGGCCGGTTAGCTTAGAGGTAGTGCGACGGACTCGGAGCGAGGGATACCGGGTTCGATCCTCAGCCAAAGTTTTAGCTAAAGGACTGAAATATCGACTACAGCAAAAACAATTGAAATCGAATGATAAATAACGAAGCTGACGTCACATCCGTTTGCTCTATTTTGAAAACTTGAAAAAATACGTTCATCTTTGACATCGAATAGAGCCGTAAGTAGTCAAGATATAACTCTGAAAATTATCATCTTTCATGCGGCTGACACTCCCCTATCACCCTGGTAAGAAATTGTGTTGCTGACAGTACTGTACAAATTGGAAAACGTTTGTAAAGACCACCCGTTATCAGCCGAAATTCGGCAAAATCGTTGAAAAGTATGTACATTTTTCAACTTCAAATGCATATAGCTCTTTTATTTGAGCAGATAGCCGAAAACTGTCAGTGAGTTTGAGATAGAGAATTGTGTTAGCTTTACAATACAAAAAGAATTCTTGAAATCGGTTGGAAAATAAGGAAGTTATAGGAAGTATGACGTCACTTCCGTTTTCGTGGAAAGTAGCATTAAAAGATATCTGAAAATCTCTGAGTCTCTGCTCACACTTGATCCGAATCGGCATGCAAAATTTGAAGTCGATCCGACCAGCGGTTTGGTGTAGATGGAGGGAGCCCGTAAGTCAGCGTATGATTATTTTTCGATAGTTATCAACCTTAAATTGCAGTTTACGCCATTTGTAAATACACCTAATAAAACGGAAATTACATAATTATGTGCAATATTCCGCCAGTGAAGTTTTCGTTTGTTTTTCACCATAGGCCGGGCACAAAGCGGGAAAGTTTTAGCTAAAGGACTGAAATATCGACCGCAGCAAGAAATTTTGAAATCTATTGATAAATAACGAAGCTGACGTCACATCCGTTTGCTCTATTTTGAAAACTTGAAAAAAAGACGTTCATCTTTGACATCCAATAGAACCGGAAGTAGTCAAGATAGAGCTCTGAAAATTATCATCTTTTATGCACCTGATACTCCCCTATCACACTGGCAAGAAATTATGTTGCTGACATTACCGTACAAATTGGAAAACGTTTGTAAAGACCACCCGTTATCAGCCGAAATTCGGCAAAAATACGGCAAAATCGTTGAAAGGTATGTACATTTTTCAACTTCAAATGCCTATAGCTCTCTTATTTGATCAGATAGCCGAGAACTATCAGCGAGTCCGAGATAGAGAATTTTGTCAATTTTTGAAATCGGTTGAAAAATAAGGAAGTTATAGAAAGTATGACGTCACTTCCGGTTTCGTGGAAAGTGGCATTAAGAGATTTCTGAAAATCTCTACGTCTCGACTCGCACTTGATCCGAATCGGCATGCAAAATTTGAAGTCGATCCGACCAGCGGTTCGGGCTGTAGACTGAACGGCTGAATAAAAAAAAAACCAACGAATACAATAGGTTTTCGGCGCAGCTGAAAGCCGCCTCAAACCTAAAATAGGTTTTCGGCGCAGCTGAAAGCCGCCTCAAACCTAACAATAGGTTTTCGGCGCAGCTGAAAGCCGCCTCAAACCTAATTAAGTAAACAAAAGTGAAAATGAATGGGTTTAAAACCCAGCAACAGCTAAGGGGAAAAATATCTGTACTTAAATTAAAAAATCTCTCAAAAAAAAAATGCCTGGCAGGGGAAGGCCCAGAAGAGATGCTAAACAAGTGAAAAGGGGGAGGCAGAACAGTCACAAGCCGGGAAAAAAGCAGAAATTGGCGGAAGGAGATGATCACCTGGAGACGGTGAATCGGAGTCCGAGTAATAGTACGGACTCGGAAGGTGATGGTGGTAGCTTTGGCAAGCCTGAAGGCATTGTACATTTTGACAATGTATTCAGAAATATATCTATGGAATGGGCAAATATTCCCCCTAATAATAATACTGACCCACTTCATTGTGCCGGTGATTTATGGGACAGGACTACAGTTTAATATCTATCCGTCGGACCAACAAGATGGAACTAATATGCAAGTACAGTCGAACCTACCCGAACCGCCATCTCTCTACAATAACACCCTCTCTGTAACAGCCGCTATTTTATCTCCCAAATGAATGATTTCCTCTATATCTAACCCTTAGACTGCTGAACACGAAACTTGTCGACTGCTGTTGCTTTTGCCTTCTTTATCAATAAAAACATGTTTTGACAGCACTTTAGAATCATTTCCATTGGAAATGATTCTAAAATGCTGTCAAAGCATGTATTTGATGAGAATTATCGAAGAAAGTAAATAAACAGTAGACGACAAAATTTAATTCAGCGTTAACCTCCCTACAACAGCCACCTCTCTACAACAGCCAGTTTTGCGTCTTCCCATGAGTGACTGTTGTAGAGAGGTTGCACTGTATTGTTCACGCCTAGTGGGTGATGATTGAACTCACAGCCTCCCGTATTGAAGTTCAATGTCAAATCCCTAGGGCACGTCCCATCCATAAGACAGATAAAGTTTAAATAAACGAAAAAAGACAACTACTTACTCATCCGAACTTTCTGTTCTTTCTTCCACTGGTCCAGTTGCCGACAGACATCACTAGCCGTGTGTCGCATCTTGTGGCGGGTCGTCGGCTCCATCTCGCTCTTCCGGATAAACTTCAGTCTATAGAGGTCCATTGCACGTTCCTTGCTCACCTCGAAAGGTAGTCGGACGCGCCTTTGCACGCTCATTGGAATTTATAGTAAAGAAATCTTTGAAAAGCTGTACTTCCTAATTCCTATCCATTATGCCAGTTATTAGGCATTTACTTAACTGACTGGCGGCTCGCCAAGCGATCATATCCTCCTAAGCTAGAATAAACTTGGTTATATCAGGCGCATTCACTTTTAAGTATCGTTGTACCACAATGGTTGCATTTGTTTCTAAAACGTCTTTTATATAGAGAATAGTAGGCTAGTGTCGTGAATGGGACAAAATATCTGGCAAGGCTTAGGAAACGGGATGGGCGAGGCTCTGCCGAGCACATCCCGTTTCCGTGCCGCGCCACATATTTTTCCCATTCACGGCACTAACCTACTATTCTATTTATCCCATCAACACCTACAAATAGCTTTAAAATGCAAAACAATAACCCCAGCCGCAACCTCAAAATCGGAGAATCGACTAGTATGACAACCGTACATATTCATACGCAAGATTAGGTCGTATTGACATGATATCAAAAATGTTTCACGGCACATACATGTACATGTACATTGACGGGATAAATGTAAGCAGTCGCCTAATAACTGAGAAATTATTACAGTGACGTTACAGTTTCACTTAACAAAGCAATACTGTTTTGCGCTCTACCATATACAAGTTAAAAGTTCGTTTGTAAAACGATGAAAATAGGTGAAGTAATAAATCCCAAATTCTAATTATTTTCACTTACACTTATTCACATTTCATTTGAATTTCTTCGTGAATTTATAAAGTCCGTTGAATTTAACCTGCCTCTAACGATGGGGAAACCTATTATTGATAACAAAATATGTAAAAAAAAAGAATCCCACGCATATTCCGCCATTCTATATTACATTTTCACTAACAATTAAAAAATGCGATTCAAACCGTTTGGGCATTTAAAACATTTGACAAAAGTCCATTGTTATAATGGAAACAAAGTATCAATGATCGACAATGAACATAGGAAAGCAATTTCCTCTTGTAACCGTAGTTAAAGTATCATTTGAAAATAAAGCAAATAGACAGTTGTTTGATTATCGCTTTTGTTATAGAGAACATTGTTGGTCCCGTGCACCGGGAATATGACTGGAAAAATCGGGCTTATGGGTTTGCGACTAATGCAGATCCAGATCAGCATGTGCATCCGCACAGTCTCATCAGGATCTGCACTGTTCGCCATTCCATCAATGAAACACCCGATATGCTTCTAACAATCAATATAGATCGTTGTCTGGCTAAAAGAGTGTGTTATTTTATCAGGAGCTACTCTGGTCAGAAATTCCATAAGCCCCATTTCTCCAGTCATAGCCACATATAGAGAAAGGTATTGTATCCGCACAATTGAATACGTGGGTTATAGGGCAACGTATATGTGACTGTGATTGGAGAAATTGGGCTTATGGGTATTGTGACCCATAGCTCCAGATAAGCTGCGTATTTGCGTATTTTTCCATGAAAACACATCTTGGTATTTCATTAGAATTGTCTCCAAGGAGAAAATTCTAATGAAATACCAGGAAATGCTTTTATTTCGAAACAAACTATTCAATAATTGCTGTCTGTTGATGTGTAAATAGCAGTGTGATTTTATTTTACCCAATTAAAATTTTGAAATACCCAATTGCTTCAGAAATGATGGAGTAACAATACTCAATTACTAATTCCTTATCTGGAGCCCTGGACTTTGACCTGTGTGGCCTGATCAAATACTAGCACATTCTGATAGCCTGATAGCGATCTATATTGCTTGTTAGAAGCATGAAATATGGATCGATGCAATGGCGAACAGTGCATATTATGACCAGACTATGGGTACAGACTATGCGGTACAGACTATGGGTACAGACTATGGGTACAGACTATGCGGTACAGACTATGGGTACAGACTATGCGGTACAGACTATGGGTACAGACTATGGGTACAGACTATGCGGTACAGACTATGGGTACAGACTATGGGTACAGACTATGGGTACAGACTATGCGGTACAGACTATGGGTACAGACTATGCGGTACAGACTATGGGTACAGACTATGGGTACAGACTATGCGGTACAGACTATGGGTACAGACTATGCGGTACAGACTATGGGTACAGACTATGCGGTACAGACTATGGGTACAGACTATGCGGTACAGACTATGGGTACAGACTATGCGGTCACAGACTATGGGTACAGACTATGCGGTACAGACTATGGGTACAGACTATGGGTACAGACTATGCGGTACAGACTATGGGTACAGACTATGCGGTACAGACTATGGGTACAGACTATGCGGTACAGACTATGGGTACAGACTATGCGGTACAGACTATGGGTACAGACTATGCGGTACAGACTATGGGTACAGACTATGGGTACAGACTATGCGGTACAGACTATGGGTACAGACTATGCGGTACAGACTATGCGGTACAGACTATGGGTACAGACTATGCGGTACAGACTATGGGTACAGACTATGGGTACAGACTATGGGTACAGACTATGGGTACAGACTATGGGTACAGACTATGGGTACAGACTATGCGGTACAGACTATGGGTACAGACTATGGGTACAGACTATGCGGTACAGACTATGGGTACAGACTATGCGGTACAGACTATGGGTACAGACTATGCGGTACAGACTATGGGTACAGACTATGCGGTACAGACTATGGGTACAGACTATGGGTACAGACTATGGGTACAGACTATGCGGTACAGACTATGGGTACAGACTATGCGGTACAGACTATGCGGTACAGACTATGGGTACAGACTATGCGGATGTACAGGCGCGTACCTGCGGATCTGCGACTTATATAGAAAAATATATGGCGCCTCCATACGGACAAGATATTATAGAATAATTCCAGCACAAAAATATTTACACAATTGATTGGCTCGTTCGTAGTAAGTCTCTGTCCAAAATTGATATCCCAGTAAACTCCCACGCCGAACTACTTTCCGTAACCGTGAGGCGCAGTTAAAATAATTCTTAAGAAAACGGAAAATAAACACATTTTCTTGATGAATTTATTTCAAATGCTGGAATTATAAGGAATTAATGGCATTTTTGTGAAATTTATCGGGGATATAAACTTGGAAAAGTCGCGGGAATACTGGACGAGGCCTTCCGGCCTTCGTCCAGTATTCCCGCGTCTTTTCCAAGTTTATACCCCGATAAATTCCACAAAAAGGCCATTCATTCCTATAGTGCATTAGATGACGCGTACATGCGAATACATTGTATATGGCTTGTATAACTAGAAAATGTGTTCATAGAACACGGATGCCACACCTACTGCTTTGATAATAAACGAGGCAAAATCCCAAAACGGGGAGATAATCCATGACCCGGGGGTCAAATCAGAATTCGAAATAAACTTTGCGCATCTGCTCATCATAATGAAGCTACATACCAAGTGTCAGGTCTGTATCTACTACGTTTTAAAAGTTTTACGAGTTACAAGGCAAACTTGTCAAATTCTAAGTCGAAAAGGGGGAGATACTCCATGACCCGGGGGTCGAATCCAAAATCGCAATGAACTTTGCGCATCTACTCATAATAAGGAAGCTACGACCGTGTAACTATTAGGGTTTAAAAGTTTTACGAATTACAAGGCAACATTGCCAAATTCTGAGTCGAAAAGGGAGAGATAATCTATGAACCGGGGGAAAAATCAAAAATCGAAATAAACTTTGCGCATCTACTATCATATGGAAGCTACAAACCACGTCTGTAGCTATTACGGTTTAAAAGTTTTACGACTTACAAGCCAAAATCTGAAAGTTCTAAGTCGGAAAGGGGTGATAATCCATGAACCGGGCGTCGAATCAACAATCGACAAAATAAACTTTGCGCGTCTACTCATCATAAGGAAGCTACATACCAAGTTTCAGGTCTGTAGCTAGTACGGTTTAAAGGTTTTACGAATTACAAGACTGGTGACGGACTTACGGAAGGACGAACAGGACGGGACGGACGGGATGGGACGGACAATGGTAACACTAAATGCCCCCTCCACTATCGTAGTGGGGCATAACAAAGTTTAGCTTATAGAGCAATGTGTAGGACGCGTACAACCGGTTATGATACTTATAGAGCAAAGTATATGAGGTGTACGTCCGAATATGTGGCTTACAGAGCGACATGCATGACGCGTAAATGTGAATATGATGCTTATACAACTAGAGAAAGTGTGCAGAGACTCACGTATACCCACGGCCGCCGCCTATAAACCGTAAACAAATACAAACTTTAACGCAAATATTTAAAAAGCTTTAACGCAAATGTATCAGTAATTTGACCTTGACCTTGGACATGAAGGCCGCATGGGTGTGGTATGGAATGAAAATATGGAAAGTCAATCCGACTTACCGTTACAGATATAATGGTTACCAGAAAACGTTAACGCAAATCTTACGGATGCATAGTTCTATGTATAGATTTTACCTTGACATTGGAGATGAATGCCGCACGAGTGTGGTATGGAATGAAAATACGGATGATAATAAGGACGTATATGAAGTTTGAGGTCAATCCAACTTACCTTTACAGAGATAATGGGTACCCAAAAACTTAACGCGGACGAACGGACGGAGAAACGGACAAACAGAAGGACGGACGGAATTACGGAAACTATATACCCCTCGACATACATTTACTTCGTATGGCGGGGGTGTAACAAAGTCTACCACATGTTCATGCAAATATGCGATTGATAGTGCACATTATGTGATGCGTACATGCGAATATGTATCGTATAAAGCAAAGTACACGACGCGTGTATCTGAATATGCGGGTTGTACCATGTCTACAATAAAGCATATAACACGTGTCATTGTTTGCGAATATGCGGCTTATTGTGCAGAGTCAATGTGTATGATCACGTGATACTAACAACAACAACAACAACAAGTACTGAACTTTTCAGACTCCATCTGATTCAAAGTACGTATTATTTTATAGTGTCCTTATTACGCAACGGATTTTGATGAAATATAGCGCATCAAACGCGTCTTGTTAAGCTGCATTTGGTGGTCTGTGTAATTTCGCCCAAACTTCAGTCCGTGTCTCCGACACGGAAATCGATTCTACACAAAAACGACACCAAATGCAGCTCATATTTCCATATTTCATCAAAATCCGTTGCATATTAAGGAAAATATAAAATAATACTTACTTTGGAGTGGGCGACGTTGTTGTTGTTGTAATCACGTGATCATGCACATTGAGAGTGCCAGTACACGCGAACATATGATGCGTACATGCGAATATGCGGCATATATTATAGAGCAAGGTATATGACGTGTGTGCGAATATTGGTCTTATAGAGAAATGTAATTGCACAGACTGTCAGCCGCTGCAGCCGAATAATGATGGATGTATTATGTGTTACAAGCCTGGCGGCCGACGACCATAATCCCGATTTCCCCAGTACCAATCAAAATATACACGCTATCTACCACATGTTATCATAGCAAGATAACATCACAGGAAAACAAATATACACTGATATCGGACACGTGCTCAGTAGCCTGTTCACCAAAATGGCGAGGTATACCTATCTTTCTAAGTACACTTGGAGGGAGAAATTTTCAATTTAAGGCTACATTTATTAATTTTTATTATACTGAATGTATTACATAATCACAGCCATTTTGGCTGTGATCATGTAATAAATTCAGTAAAATAATTCTGCATACTTTAATCATCAAATATATGCAGGCGTTAGTTCTGTATGAAATAATGAATTTCGGGAAAAATAAATGATTCCTCCCTCAAATTATGCTTAACTCGATAAGTATGCTTAGCAATTTTGGTGAAATCGGCTACAGAGCTCGAAGCGTCAATAGCGTAGCCAGAAACAGATATACGTAACGTAACATCACGTAAATACAATGCAAACTAAAACGGGCATAGTACAATTTTCCTAGATGTGTTTTTCTTTTATTTCCAGATTCCAGTTAACGTGCTACACCCTGGCATACGGTGTAAGTCAGGCTATGATGTTATACAATAACATGTTACTTTTATAGTCACCAATGCATACAAGGAATAGCAAGTAATTTTTGACTTTTGAGACACTCGTATCTTTACGCAACAGTATTTCCCAACTTCCATATTCTATGCCAGGCACCGAAAAAGCAACTGATACAAACTATTTAACTAACCGCGACCGCGAGCATACGTCTACAGCAAGCTCATATAGAGATGGCAATGCATATGAAATAGGTAGGGTAGAAAACGGAACAGTCTGCACTGACGTTACAGTAAACATTTTCAGCGCCGAAATACTGTCTATTGATATGATGCCAGGCACCATTACTACACAGGATCACGTGGTCCCAGGTGTGACGCCAAGGACAAACCACATATAAGTTATGAATTATTAGGGACGGACTCATCGTTACGATACACACACTCTCCCATCCCCCGGGTTAAGCACCTGGGGCCCGCTTCACTAATCTTCGTACGACTAAAATGTTCGTAAGCGCAAATTTAGGATCGTCTGGAAATTTCAATTGATGGATTTATTTTTATTGAGCATAGGCTGCATATGCAGCCTATGATCAATAAATGTAAATCCAATAATTGTTTACAAGAAAACATTGTTGATATGATATCATACTTTTGCACTTACGAACATTTTAGTCGTACGAAGTTTAGTGAAACGGCCCCTAGACTGTTTCACGATGTTAAGCAAGACAAGTATGGAAGAAGGTATATGCTGACTGTTTTAACCATGTTACATAGTTTTCACTTCGTACAATCACTCCATACAGTCTGATAGTGTTATATGCATTGTGCATGATAATTACGTCCGTCAATGTATAGCGTATGGTATGGTTATATGCCGAGTTGTTCGGGTGAATATATATTCTAATGCACTCTAGTAAAGGAGTACATTAGAAATAGGTTAACCGCATTTTTATTTTGAAATTTGCGGCGTATATCCGAAAATGATAGGTCGGAAAACATGTTTAATGGCTCCGCTAGCGCGTCGCCATTAAACAGATTTTCCCGACCTATCATTTTCTGATATACGCCACAAATGTCAAAATTATAATACAGTTAACGCTATATTGAAGGGATCATTGAAACAATGGGGCTAGCTTCCTAATTGAGTTATCCCCCCTTTTCACTGACCCACTCACTCAACCATGTCCACCAAAGCATTTTATTATACCCACTTTTTTTGTAAAAAAAAACGGGTATATTGTTTTCGTCACGGGTGTCCGTCCGTCCGTACGTACGTACGTCCGTCCGTACGTCCGTCACGTTTCTTGTAACTCGAAAAACTTTTTCACCTTCATACCTACGCGCCTGATTTATGTATGTTTTATCTCGTATCATCGTGCAGATGCGCAGAGATGGATGATTCGACTCATCAAATGAATTTATCTCCTCGGACTAGAATCTTTTTTTTGTCTCGCTACCTCGACTTCACATAAACCTCCACGCGGCTGATTTTTATTTTTTTGTTTTTTTATGTAGCTTCGTTATATGTGCGATGCGCAGTGAAATTTTGGATTTTTGATCCGACCCTCCATCATGGTTTATTTTCTCCCCCCCTTTCGGACTCAGAATTCCCATCCTTTCGTTTAACTCAAAAAAGAAAAAATTTTTCACCTTATACCACGCGCCTGATAAAGTTGTATTGTAGCTTAAAGTTCTCATGTGCAGTTTGCGCAAAAGTGATGGATTTTTGATCCGACCCTCCTCATGGATATCTCCCCCTTTCGGATCAGAATTTCCCATTTTTTCTCTCGTACTCGAAAAAACTTTTTCACTCAGACCTACGCGCCCCTGATATTTGGTAGTGTAGGTCGCTTCGTTATCATGTGCAGATGCGCAAAGTGAATTTGGATTTTTGATCCGACCCTCCATCATGGATTATCTCCCCCTTTTTCGGACTCAGAATTTCCCATTTTTTGCCTCGTAACTCGAAAAACTTTTCACCTTCATACCTACGCGCCTGATATTTGGTATGTAGCTTCGTTATCATGTGCAGATGCGCAAAGTGAATTTGGATTTTTGATCCGACCCTCCATCATGGATTATCTCCCCCTTTCGACTCGAATTTCCCATTTTTTTTTCCTCGTAACTCGAAAAACTTTTTCACCTTCATACCTACGGCGCCTGATATTTTGGTATGTACTTCGTTATCATGCAGATGCGCAAAGTGAATTTGGATTTTTGATCCGACCCTCCACATGGATTACTCCCCCTTTGGAGAATTTTGATCGACTTTTTCATTCAGTGATTTGGTCTCCTTCGACTCAGATCGAAAATACGTTTTTACGGTTTTTACTCCCCGGACTCACCCACCTCATAAAAATTTTTTCCTACGCGCCTGATATTTGGTATGTAGCTTCGTTATCATGTGCAGATGCGCAAAGTGAATTTTGGATTTTTTATTCGACCCTCCATCATGGATATCTCCCCCTTTCGGAACTCAGAATTTCCCCATTTTTTTCCTCGTAACTCGAAAAACTTTTTCACCTTCATACCTACGCGCCTGATATTTGGTATGTAGCTTCGTTATCATGTGCAGATGCGCAAAGTGAATTTGGATTTTTTATCCGACCCTCCATCATGGATTATCTCCCCCTATCGGACTCACAATACCCTTTTTTCTGGGGGTAACTCGAAAAACTTTTTCACCTTCATACCTACGTGCCTCATATTTGCTATGTAGCTTCGTTATCATGTGCAGATGCGCAAAGTGAATTTGGATTTTTGATCCGACCCTCCATCATGGATTATCTCCCCCTTTCGGACTCAGAATTTCCCATTTTTTTCCTCGTAACTCGAAAACTTTTTCACCTTCATACCTACGCGCTGATATTTTGGTATGTAGCTTCGTTATCATGTGCAGATGCGCAAAGTGAATGAATTTGGATTTTTGATCCGACCCTCCATCATGGATTATCTCCCCCTTTCGGACTCACAATTTCCCATTTTGTCCTTGTAACTCGAAAAAAAATTTCACCTTCATACCTACGCGCCTCATATTTGCTATGTAGCTTCGTTATCATGTGCAGATGCGCAAAGTGAATTCGGATTTTTTATCCGACCCTCCATCATGGATTACCTCCCCCTTTCGGACTTAACATTTGGGGAAAGTGGGTATATTGCGATGGCGCGCCATCGACTTTTTCTAGTTAAGTTTTATATACACTGACGCACTTTAAAGTTTAAGAACGTGAAACCAGATTTTTCCCTATACGAGGTAATCGCATAGTAGGTCTGTTAATCCTTAGACCGCTACACACAACAATTGTCGTCTGCTGTTGCTTTTATATATTGCCTTATTTCTCAATAAAAAACATGGTTTTGCAGCACTTCAGAATCATTTCCAATGGAAATGAGTCTAAAGTGCTGTCAAAGCATGTTGTAAATTATTCTAAAATGCTGTCAAAGCATGTTTTTGATGATACAAATGGAAAATAGAAAATAAACAGCAGGCGACAAAAAATGAAGATAGTGGTGTAAGGGGTAATAATTACAGGACTGCAGGTGATGCAGTTTTTGGACGTACATAAATTATACCATAGTTCATGTGGATGACATTCTTTATGGAATAAGCAATTTCTATTAAATGTACTTTACAAATACGATTTTTGTCGATGTCATGAATGTTAGTGAAAATGCTGCAATGTTCGCAAGATTTCAGAAAATGTTATCAGACGTGTCTAGGTTTAACGTCTCGGCTACAGCTGAGACAATACAACGATGGGATATCGATATATTACATGCTACCCAGTGATTTACCGTAATTCTGGAGGGCCTAATTTCCTTGAAGGAGATATTTCCTACTAGACGTTAGCAAGACGTAATTGACGTCACGTTTTGACGTCATTTCCGGCGAAGAAACAATTCATACGCCAACGTCAAAATTGTCAATTTTGCCAACGTTATAAGTATGGTCTAAGAGAAAATTTCCCAATTTACGAAGAGCATGTAATATTTAATTTATTCCACTACCACTTTGAAATACCGGATATATTTCCCATGACATCTGTAAATCCGACAAAGAAACTCGTGCTCCGCACTCGTTTCTTTATCGGATTTCCAAATGTCTCGGGAAATAAATCCGGTATTTCAAAACGGTAGTTGAATAAATTCTATGTAAATTATAATCCGAAAGGCTAGGACCAGACAAAACGAGAAATACAAATAGAGAATAGTAGGTTACTGCCGTGAATTGACAAAATATCTGGCGAGGCTTAGGAAACGGGATGGGCGAGGCTCTGCCGAGCACATCCCGTTTCCGTACCACGCCAGATATTTTCCCCATTCACGGCACTAACCTACTATTCTATTTATCCCGTCAACATTACAAATAGCTTTAAAATGCAAAAACAATAACACTAGCCGCATCTCCAAATCGGAGAATCGACTAGTATGACAACCGCACATATTCATACGCAGTGATTAGGTCGTATTGACAAGATATCAAAACTGTTTCACGGCACCGTGTTTCACGGCACATGAACACTGTGTTGACGGGATAAATAACCGTCGGCAACCGGTAACCATCGTACACGTATGCGATACCGTAGTCAACAGTTATCTCGGTTGATACATACAGATAAAGAGTTTCATCACATGCTTAACACTTCACACTCGCTAGTACATGTGAGTCGCTCTATATTATTATTGTTATTTGATTGTGCTCAATATGGCAGTTTTGAAAATTATTAGTGCGTTATTGGTTCTGGCGGCGGTTTACTGGACGACCGAGGCGAGTGTCGAGACGTGCACGTTTACGGACCCAAAGTCGGGCAAGAAGTTCGATTTCAGTCCATTGATTAATCCGTGAGTAAACATTAATGTTTGTACGAATCTGGCTGTGTTTATTTATTGCATAAACTGGGATTTCGCAGGGTACACATAACACAAGGAGTTCAAACTCATAACGCATTAATGATTTGTTTGAATAGTGTTTAACGGCCTGTCAACAGATAAGGTCATTTTAGGCCGGGTTAATGTGATCGAATCCCATATTTTGAAAAAAAACATTTGGGGTGGGGGGTAATTCCAAAATCAGAACTGAATAAGTACAGAAAAAATAGACTAACTTGACCTGGTGCCAGGTCCTCACCACACCAAACTCACTTGGCCACACTCCCCTAAAGTAATTAATACTAATCGTATTACTTTTGTAATGGGTATAACCGGATTCAAATCTCATGTACCAGAATGTCACAAATGTACCCGAGTGTCAAACCAGGCATATCGGGGTTCCGTTAAGGATGAACCCCATAGCTATGGGGCAACGGTTTTATAATATAGAAAACAAGAAATGCGTCTGTCGAACGCGGATGCCACCTGCAGCATATTTGAGAAACTGTGACAAAGTGGTTAACCGAAAAGTGTGACGGACGGACGGACAGACGGACAGACGGACGGTCCAAACACTATATGCCACCCGCTTCTTCGAAACCCGGTGGCATAAAAATACAATTTTTTTGTTATACATAATATATTTTACATTATGTTCGACACATACTAATACTACTTATATACACATTTTAAATCGTTTCTTAAGAAACCAATACAGTCTTTTAATAAATATCATATTAAATACGCTGTGCTCACAAAACAGTAAGTACTGCTGATTTCCGATAAAGTGGCAAGGGCAAAGGTCACAGGAGATTCCATATTGAACCATAACAGGTAAAGTCGGGGTGTTAAAATGCAAAACTGATATTAGCATGACGATGTAGCATTTAGGAGGCCAAGAACGCCGAGGATGTATATATTTGACGTCCCCAAGAGTCCCCCACCCGCGTACTGTCGTTTCTATGAAATATATACCTACTGGGGACAAGTTTAGAATGTGTCTACATCCCGATTTTGTTTCACGTTGTTTGATAGTGAAATATTTATTCTGTGAATGAATTGTGAACACCATATGCACGGATCTGACTGTGTGATATGCATCCTGATCGGTAACGGTGTAAACCCAGTGCACGTCACAAGGGCCCTTTTGTTAAACTATATCTAAAACATTTTCGTAAAAGTGAGAAAACGTTGAATCTGTTATATGAAAACAAAAATAAAAAAATATTAATTTGTCCGAGGCTCGAACTCGCACAAAAGGAACGCAGATCAAATGCATTTACCTATAGTCTGTTTCACGAAACCTGCCCAAATTTTACGGCTATATAAACAATGCAAAAACAATATTTTTTTCGATAATATTAAATTAAAGCAAAATTTAAGAATGAGCCTTCTTTTTATTTCGTGAAATTTGGTCAAATATTGGTTTTATTACGAAAAATTTACTTCTCTATGGGAATTTAACATGGAGGTAAAAGAGGTAGAGGACTTGTGGGAGGAGTAAAAAAACTTCTTTTTTTTGGAAATTGACTCCGAAACCTAGCTAGATAGCTTGGAAATGATCTAAGAAAACAAAAGTTAAATTTTAAAAATCGGTCCAGGATTTCTAAAATTCAAAAAAATTTCCCCATGTTAAATCCCCATAGACATCTTCACGGGGATTTAACATGGGGAAATTTTGTTTTCGCAATAAAATCAATATTTGACCAAATTTCACGAAATAAAAAGAAGGCTCATTCTTAAATTTTCCTTTAATTTAATATTATCGAAACAAATATGGTTTTTGAATTGTTTATATGGCCGTAAAATTTGGGCAGCTTTCGTGAAACAGATAGTAGTGCTCTACCACCTGAGCTGTGTGGACCATAATCATGATAATGCTTATGCTTGCGGACGACGAGGCAATCAAAATGAATCAACAATCGAAATGTTTTACGTTATTAAATATGGCATGTATTGTGGTTTTAAATCGCCTGTTTCATCAGTCAATCAGTTGGTAATTTAAATTATCTCCTAAGCTATCGGGAGAATGCATTTTCACGCTCTAAATTGCTCTAGATCAGGTGTCGATTCGGCCAGATAAAATGGCAGCAAACGGATACATCCCTAGAAGGCTATAAGACATAGTCCACTGACCCCGTGACGTCACGTGCCCTTGCCAATTTATCGATAACCAACAGTAAATATCACAAGGGCATCGTTATAATAATAATAATACACAAGAATTCCGCCACGGAACCGGTGACGCGCCTGCCGAGGCATTTGACCGTAGCATGATCATGGGCACCAAAAAGGTCAAGGCCATGTTAATGGCAGCAGGAGTGTATTCAAAATGCTTACATGTAGCCAGTGTCCAAATGCTGAAGCAATCCATCAACAATGCATATCATAAAGTTATATGACGATGACGAAATGTGTACAAACTTTTTGCCGTAAAAATGGCTAAGTGTTTCCACAATCACGTGAAGGTCAAGAAGGTCAAGGTCATGTTAATGGTGGCATGAGTGTGTTCCAAATACGTATACTGAGCAAAACTAGAAACGTCCCTCCATGTTTAAGGAAAGATTCATCAAAAACCAAAAGGGTTACTTTTAAAAATAAAAATGGAAAAACAAGTTCATTCATTTCTGTATCAAAGCCAATAAATTGCATTTGGATATCTTGTTAAATATTCGAGAGATAACCGGCCAAGGGCGGTAGGGGTCAAAATCAAAAATCACAAAAACTCAGAAATGTGTTACTTAATGTTTAGAGATGGAATTTCAATAAGTAATGTGGCAAATTCAGTAAATCTCGTTAGTACCGAGTGTGGCCACCATTTGCATGAATGCATGCAATGATCCTACGCCGCATCGACGTGACGTAACGCAATACCAGTGCGTTGGGCAAATTCCTCCATACACGTTGTAACGCCCGTGTAAGATCGCGAACATTGTCAATCTGATGGTTAGCTCGTGCTTTGCGGCCCAGCTCATCCCATATGTGCTCAATGGGATTGAGATCCGGGGAGACCGCGGGCCATGGCATGACGTCGACGTTGTTTTGCTGTAAGTATTGAGTGGTGACCCTGGCTACGTGAGGGCGGGCATTGTCGTGTATCAATGTCACACCAGGACCATGCTGACGGATAAATGGTAAGGCATGTGCATTTAGCACATCTGCAACATAACGTTGTGCATTGATGTTGCCCTGTACAACAACCAAATCTGTCTTCCGGTTTCCCATGATCCCACCCCAGACCGTTACGCTCCCTCCCCCAAACCTGTTCTTCTCAACAATGCAACAATCGGTGAATCTTTCATTTTTACGCCTGTATACCCGTAATCTTCCGTCAGCATGACTAACTGTGAACCGAGATTCATCGGTGAACAAAACTCGGTTCCAGTCAGCCCTTCTCCAGTTCAGATGACGTCGCGCCCATAACAGTCTGGCAGCACGGTGACGTTGGGTCATTATCTGACCAGTGTACGGGCGGCGTGCCCGGATTGGTTGGGCGTTACGACGTAACCGGTTGCGAATGGTCTGCCCTGAGACACCGTATCGCCTAGCAGTGACTGTGGCTGCCAATACGACGTTGACGTAAGTGCGTCAACGTAATGTAACGATCGGCTCTAGCCGTCGTTACACGAGGCCTACCAGGTCGCTGCCGGTCGTGAACAGCCCCAGTCTGCTGGTACCGGGCTGCAAGACGATCAATCGTCTTCCGACAGCAACCAAACCGAGGCGCGACCGCCCTGGCGGCCATCCCACCCGCAAGCATCCCAATTGCCTGATTTCGCTCGTTTTCGGAAAGCCGTGTCATATCGAAAACAGTGCAAAATTAAAAAAGTTTTTTAATTTTCCGAATAGCCCCTATCACATGAATGGTACGACATGAACTGAATCACCTTATCGATGACAAGTATAGCGTGCACGTGCAAAAAGTGGAAATCAACGTTCCGGTCACTGGCCGCTATGTAAACCGTGTGTATCGGCTAAACTCTACACGATCGTATTCTGAACATCGCCACGGTTTAAAATACATGTACTTTGAACATGTGGTACATACATAGACAGAGCTACACCGGCTATAAAACAGGGACGTTTCTAGTTTTGTTGAGTATATATGTATCAAGTGTCCAAATATTGAAGCAATCCATCAAATACTATTAAAGTTATATGATGATGAAACTTGTACAAACTGTTTGACGTAAAAAATGGCTAACGGCCATGGCCATGTTAATGGGGGAATAAGTGTGTTCCAAATGCTCACATGGATCAAGTTGCCAATTATTGAAGCAATCAATAAAGTAATATTAAATGTTTCCGCAACAATATGAAGGTCAAAAAGGTCAATGTCATGCAAATGCGTACATGTATCAAGTGTCCAAATATTGAAACAATGCAATACAATAATCCAATCCAATACTTGTTAACATTTCCGACGACGACTACGCGGACTACAACGACGACGACGACGGAAAAAGCAGGCGACAAAAACGAGGTCACATTTGAAAACACAAAAAGCCGGAGGTATATGGACAGGATAGTGGACCATCAGAGGAATGCATATGTGAAATATGAAACAGTTGAGTGAAAGGAGTATAATAAATTTACTCTGCGTTTTAAGGTTAGAATAAAAAAAGTATGTGACATTGACCTTAGGATTAGTGGGGACCAGAGGATCGTGGATTTGTCACGGCATAATAGAGGTCTACAAGAGGAATGCCGGTGTGAAATATTAAGCAGTTGAAAGAAAACGGAAATTATAAGAAATTGACATAGCGTAAAACTTTTGATGGACGGAAGAGAAATACGGAAGATGGGGCTATATAATGAACATATGTATGATTATAAAGAGGTGTAGGACATTTCCAATCGATTAGACTTAAGGATGCCGAGATAATGCGTATCCCAAATCTTTAACGTAAATCTTACGGTCGTGCGGGTAGACGGACGGACGGACGGACGGACGGACGTTCTCGCGAATGGATACTTATGTGACCATTTGTTCTTTAAAAAGGTGTCACATAAACGGAATAAGTGTCACATAAATAAATTATTCGTTAGTTTTTTCTATTAGTTATGTTACTAACCCTAACCTTTAACAAGTCCATCCCTATGTGACATAGTCACGTAACTGCCAATTCGTGTGCCCGGACAGACGGACGGACGGACGGACGGACGGACGGGACGGACGGACGAAAACTGTATGCCCCTCGACATACTTCGAAAAAGATATTCAGCCCTGAAATTAGAATAACCTGTCCTGGTGCCAGGTCCATAACACACCAACTTCACTGGACCCCTTCCCCTAACAATAATTCCGCCACGGAAGAGGTGTCGCGCCTGCCGAGGCAATTGACCGTAACATGATCATGGGCATGAAAAAGGTCAAGGTCAAGGTCATGATAATGACAGCATGAATGTGCTTCAAATGCTTACATGTATCAAGTGTCCAAATATTGAAGCAATCAATTGTGTAATATTAAAGGTATATGATGAAGAAGAAACTGGTACAAACCTTTTGACGTAAAAACGGCTAAGTGTTTCTGCAACAATGTGAAGGTCAAAAAGGTAAATATCATGTTAATGGGGGATTATGTGTGTTCCAAATGCTCACTTGTATCAAGTGTCCAAATATTGAAGTAATCCATCAAGTAATTTGAAAGTTATATGACGATGAAGAAACTTGTACAAATATTTTGACGCAAAATAATGGCTACGTCTTTCCGCAGAAATGTGAAGGTAAAAAGGGTCAATGTCATGTTAATTGCGGTACGAATGAGTTCCACATGCTCACAAGTAGCAAGAGTCCAAGTATTGAAGCAATCCATAAAGACATATTAAAGTTATATCATGTTAAAGAAACTTGTACTAAGTTTTTGACATTGCTGACGCGGACGACGACGGGAAAAGCGGCGACAATAGTCCCGCCTTCTGCTAAAGCAGGCGCGACAAACAAATACTCATATATGGGTATAGGCAGTTTCAAGCATGCGAAAGCCGTACCCGAGGGCCAAACCATGCATCTGGTCTCCATCGTTAAATTACCCATCGCATGCTCCCAACCAACCACCGCAGCCGGGGGTATAATTATATTAGTACTTGAATAATTGCATGGGACGTTACTATACTAGATACGTTTGCTATATTCAGCGCGGGTTACTACGCGTTCACGCAGGAGGTGTGGAGTATCGGCGGGTTCAGCCTGGACTCGATGTCCGCGGACAGCCAGGTGAACGTGACCTTCTACCTCCAGGTCTGCGGCAACATCAACCACCCACCCACCGGCTGTAACGACCTCGGATTTGCATACTCGGTAAGTGACGGTTACCCATTTCATTAACACAACATGCTTGTATAGTGGTATTTGCAAACAGTGTAGATCCAGATGAGCCGGCTCGTGACGAGCCGTCTCATCAGGATCTGCACTTTTGTTGCAAGTAATTTTCATATTTTTGGGAACTTAGACGCCCCCTGTTCATAAATGGACTAGTCAGAAAATCGTTGTTTCGTTTCGTTCATTCGTATGGGTAACTACATTTTTGTAGGTTTTAGATAGGGTCAACGGGGTCGAAACGGATGGGGCAAGATCATATATCCACTGACCGTTAAAGAACATTAAGCCACAGTTAGATCACCGTTCGTCCGCATGTACGAGGAGATAATCTGCGATCTATAGCGAGTACTGACGTGCATACAATCCTATGAACTAATAGTCGGTGTCAAAATGTGAACCTGCTGAAAATTCTGCTATAGTCTTCGGAAATGTATTTTCATGATCGAGTATATGACATAGAGCACAAACCAAATTGGTACCATGTTTTTCGGTCACACGTGTGGTGGCCATCTTGACTTTTAAAATGGCCGTCATTAAAGACCCACATACTCTATTTCTAAAGAGAATCAGCAAATGTTCGACTACAAGTTAGACAAATTATTTATGGGATATATATAACTAGATGGCCGCGGCCCGCATGTCGCGCCCGCCGAGACATTTGATAGTACTAAACGAGGTTTGATAGTATACTGAAAATCTTTAACCAAAAACTTTAGCCAATGTGCCGACTATATCGCGCTGTCCGCAAGCAGGTGCAACACAAACAAGTTTAACGCAAAGTTTACACAAGCGTTAACGCAAACTTCTAAGATATTGGACCTTGACCTTGGGCCTGTGGGCAGCATGGGCATTGCGCACAATGAATATTTGGAGGATGGTAAACATGCATATGAAGTTTCAAGTCAATGAGTGAAGCGGTTGAGGAGATATAACATACGTAAATACTTTAACGCAAAGTTTGCAAAAACTTTAACGTAAAGTTCGAAGACATTTGACCTTGACCTTGGGCATGTGAGCAGCATGAGTATTGTGCACAATGAATATTTGCAGGATGGTAAACCTGCATATGAAGTTTCAAGTCAATCGGTGAATTGGTTGCAGAGATATAACATAATATTATGTAAAACCTTTAACGCAAATCCGGCCGGCCGTCAAAGTGCCGACTATATCGCTCTGTCCACAAGCGGGTGCGACAAAAATGAAGCAGTAACATGTCTGTTCAATAACAGATATGTGTGCCATTTTAAAATTCAAAATGCACGCCATAACGTGCTATTTTCACTTGAATACAAACAATTCCAATGGTAAAATGGATAAATACCAACAGAATCGTGCAGTAAATGAAATTTGTTATTGGCACATGTATCATATGTGACGTAAGGAAATTAAATTGTTGTTTATATAGCTTTGTATTTCAAAATGGCAACCGTTATAACCAAACAATTTGGTCAGCAAGATAATTGCAACGGTTTGGACTAGAAATGTCGCTTGCTATGTACGCTATTGATCGAGACTTTTAAAATTCAAGATGGCCGCCATAGTTAGCATGCTTTGATTTGTTCCAATTGAGTACCTGCAATTTAAATAAGCAATATCACTGTTTATGAAAACAGGCAGAAAATTATAGAAAGTTTGTGTTTGACTGCAATATTGAAATCCAAGATGGCGGCCACCTATGGATTGGACAACATAGCGAACTTTATCTTCCGATAATTGTGTCCATACACTATCCAAAAATATATTATTTACAGCTATAAAAACAATCATAACACAATTATATAGCAAAAACTCCTATGCAGCAGTATTGACAACACTGGTGGTCATTTTGAATTTATGGAAACAATGATACCGATTTATTTTTTTGCTCTGCAGTGTCACAGAATGAAAGAAAATACACACATAATTTAAGACTACATATATATAGCAAATATTTCAGCAAATGCATATTTTTATTACAAGTTAATGCGCGTCAAAGGCAAAGTATCACGTATGATGTCTAAAATACTCAATATGTGTTGTTTTGTTACTTCCGCACTGCAAATAATCTATACCAACCGAAAAGTACAAGTTATTTGATCAAATTCCAAGGCGGTTCATTCTATTGTATACTAACGTAGAATACATATATAACATATAGAGCTGATAATATTTGGTAATGCAGTTCCATTATTTAATACTAGCTGTACCGTGAATCACAATTTGAGAAACAAAACGCGTTTCTTTGATAACATTCCAACGAGTTTGTGCTTTATTTTGCCATATAATATCAAGGACGGTGACAAATAAGGGGGATAGTTTTATATTAATTAACCCTTAAAACACTTGTCAGAGGTACAGTGGGGTCAGCGTGTAAGTGCACACACGAACGAACACGACAGGTTGGTTCCAACCTGTCGTGTTCGTTCGTGTGTGCACTTACACCCTGACCCCACTGTAATGTTTTGGGTTCTATGCATATCACACATGATGCTTATGTTCACTTTTGTTTTGTATTTCATAACAGACAACATCTACCAACTAATGTAAGATAGAGTAGAATAGTAATGTCGATATGATAGACAAGAGGTATAATATGTACAAGAAAATATGAAATTTCATTTAGTACACCAGTGACTCCATTTTACATTTATCAAATGTCAGTAAGTGTCTATCATTACATATCAACACTGTAATTATCGGTTAGATTGTACAATAACAACACTTCAACATTTATCCACCAAGTCACTGATAATAAAAACATGATATCGTCTCTTATAATTCTTCCAACATATAAATCACTGTTTTGATAGTCTTTAATCGTCTCTATTACGACAATCATATGTTCTTCTACGCGGTATAACTTCCTATTTAACTCTTTACAGTTGTTGTATATATTAACGCAATACTATAACCACGACACACCAATAGTTTGTTTACAAATCAAGTAACTAAAGGATACACCATTTAGTCCCAACAGTAATCCACCAGTCGACCTTGATTCTGCATTTTTCTGTATCACCCTTCTACTGATAAACACAGATCAAGCAGGACTGAATTGGCTTCCCCATATTGGCAATCGTCAGTCTCTCCACATTGCGAAGGGTGGGTCCATATCAGCTGCCCGATCTGCAATTACACACACATTTACCCCTTTACGCCCATGTATATTACGGAATCCTCATCCCATCCCTACTTCAGTAAAATTCCATACAATTCACGAAGTATTCCCTGCAGTTACAGTACATTTACCTCTCCACTGCAAAATATTATCTGATAATTCCAGCACAAAAATATTTACACAATTCCTTAACATTTGATTGGTCCGTAGCAAGTCTCTGTCCAAAATTTATATCCCAGTAAACTCCCATGCCGAACTACTTTCCGTAACCGTGAGGCGCAGTTAAAATAATTCTTAAGAAAACGGAAAATAAACACATTTTCTTGATGAATTTATTTAAAATGCTGGAATTATAAGGAATGAATGGCCTTTTTGTGGAATTTATCGGGGATATAAACTCGGAAAAGTCGCGGGAATACTGGACGAGGCCTTCCGGCCTTCGTCCAGTATTCCCGCGACTTTTCCAAGTTTATACCCCGATAAATTCCACAAAAAGGCCATTTATTCCTATAATAACCATACACTGGTGGTAACCACGACATCCGTCGGAATACAAGTCTATGTCCAGTCTATGTCACCATGTACATCGTATCATCTCCTCACCACATCGTCAATTTTACAATCAATTAACTTATATTCAGACCCAGAACTTGGTCATGCTCTATTAGTGTTTTGCCCACACAAGCTATGTCCAAACTGACCAAATTAACTGTATCTCACTCAGTCAATCGACTACTAATCCGCTCACCCAATATGCCAACACATACTCACCTTTTCAGTCCTGCATATCTGCCTGGGGTACAAACCTGATTAACTGAAAGGAATAGTTCAGCCTGTTATATCAATGTGTGACAGCACTACAGACATCTAAAGCTGTGTTTGCAGACAGTTTAGCTGCAGGTGAGAATGCTCGTGACGAGCCGTCTCATCACGATTTTCACATTCTGTAAGTAAATGTCATTTTTTTTGTGGCAGAAAACATCCCCTTTTCATAAATGGATTAGTCTGAAAATCATTTTGTGATGATAAGATTGGCCATATAATTGCCATATAAAAATCCATTCCAGTTATTCAGGGGTGAATAAAGTTAATATGCTTCCTCTATTGCAGGTCATGCCGGACGGAACGTGTACGTCATGGGGTAACGCCAACGTTTCCATATTCGACATTAACCCTTATAATGACGGTAATGCCACACATATTGCCAACGAATCTAAACTACAGTGAAACCTCTATAAGCCGAAAACCCTGGGAGGTCCCTAGGCTATCTGGATTAGAGAGGTGTCACTGTAAATCAGGCATTTGATCATTCTGAGCCATAGTTGTGTGCTGTGCGATCACGAACAGACATCAAAAATATTGTCAGAGATATGTTCTTGGTGTCCGGTGTAGAGGTTCATTCCACTGTACATGTATTACACACTGATGTTTTAACGCGATTTCTGAAGAAAACAACAAGGCAGCAAACACTGATGCAGCGCTCCAGATAAGCTGCGTATTTGCTTAAATACCCAATTAAAATTGCCAAAAATCCTATTGAAATCAGAAGTAGTGAGTATCAAGAAGCAATACAAAATTTGTGGTACATTTATCATGCTGCAGAAAACAATAAACATACGACATTTATAGCATATTTTTTTTATTTTCCATTGAAACACATCTTGGTATTTCATTAGAATTGTCTCCAAGGAGATAATTCTAATGAAATGCCAAGACATGTTTTCATTTCGAAGCAAACTATTCAATAATTGCTGTCTGCTGATGTGTAAACAATAGTGTTATTTTATTTTACCGAATTAAAATTTTGAAATACCCAATTGCTTCAGAAATGATGAAGTGACAATACTCAATTACTAATTCCTTATCTGGAGCCCTGTGGATGTATGCCTCAAATTCTTTAACGCAACTTTCTAAGGCACTTGGCCTTGACATTGAGCACTATGGCCGCCTTCATGGGTGGGCGAGAATTAACAAAAATATGCATGATGACAAATAAGTATATTATCAAGTTTCAAGCAAATCCTACTTACTGTTTAAAAAAACACTAAGAAAAGTTTCAAAGAAAAACTCTGGCTTTGTCATACAAATAAATAATTATTTTGTTAACATATTTCAATAAAAATATGCATTTATAAAATATATTTCACGTTATAGAAATTTTGAGGTAAAGTAAAATCTGGGATGTTGAATAATTGCAAAACCTCCATGAACAAAATGCGAGCTATATTTACAAAGTTGTACACATATGTGGCCTATTTACCCAGAGTTAACCATGGGCGGATTCAGGGGGCGGGGTGGGTGGGGGGGGGGGGCGGACGGCGCACGCCCCCCTAAAATTCGCCCGTTCGTTCGATAATATAGTCAAGTATTGCAAAATAGATACGCCCCCCCCCTAACCCGAAATCCTGGATCCGCGCCTGTTAACCTCAACATTATTATCAGTACAGTACATTTTTTTGAGAAACTATTTATAGGAGTAAGTTAGTATGCTTGTTGATCCGCTTAGTTCGCACAATTCAATATGACGTCACAGACAAAAAAGGATTTCTAAATATATTTTACATGTATTTACATTACAGGTGCAAACTGGAAGGTATTCCACGGCACGGCGCTAAACCACTACTCGTATACAGGAGGTCACGTGTATTTCGTGTGCAAACAGGGTCTACCTGACGAGGAGCCATTCTTTGAGCATATAAAGGCGGCAGTTAACCAGGCCCACTTCAAGTTCTTCACGAAATATGCATGTTGATTAAAGACGTAAAGACGCCATACGCCGAATAGCAAATCCTCGCCATTTGTTTCTTTGTTTCTTTGTTTCTTTGTTTCTTTGTTTCTTTGTCAATGGGTTTAGTACTAAATCCCATATATTACTTGTACAAGTACATGTACATTTTCAAGCTACTCACATATTTATGCACATATGGAAAAGCACTTAATTAGCATTTATCCCGTCAACTATGTCGCTACTAGACGTGAAAAGCAGGTACGTGTATTTTTTCTCGTTCACGTCTAGTAGATACGTCATTATGTATGACGTTACGTCATTATGTGAATGACGTAACACGATAATCTTGTCGCTTCAGAAGACAAACTTATGAGGCCACAAATGCATTTTTAGAGACATTTGAACAACTTTGATGTGGTTAACGGGATAAATAGAATATTATTATGTGTCATGAACGTGAATAAATATCTGACTCGGCTCGAAATCAGGATGTGCTCGGCAAGCCTCGCCCATCCTGATTTCTCAGCCTCGACAGATATTTATTCACGTTCATGACACTATAATAATATTCTCTATATAGTGTCATGAACGTGAATAAATATCTGACTCGGCTCGAAATCAGGATGTGCTCGGCAAGCCTCGCCCATCCTGATTTCTCAGCCTCGACAGATATTTATTCACGTTCATGACACTATACTAATATTCTCTATATAGTGTCATGAACGTGAATAAATATCTGACTCGGCTCGAAATCAGGATGTGCTCGGCAAGCCTCGCCCATCCTGATTTCTCAGCCTCGACAGATATTCACGTTCATGACACTATAATAATATTCTCTATATTCACGTTCATGACACTATACTAATATTCTCTATATAGTGTCATGAACGTGAATAAATATCTGACTCGGCTCGAAATCAGGATGTGCTCGGCAAGCCTCGCCCATCCTGATTTCTCAGCCTCGACAGATATTTATTCACGTTCATGACACTATAATAATATTCTCTATATTCACGTTCATGACACTATAATAATATTCTCTATATTCACGTTCATGACACTATACTAATATTCTCTATATAGATCAGTAGCATATAAGTAACTGCATTACAGGAAACAAAATGAAACCCATATCGATTGCCATATTGAATGTCAATTTGTATTACAACAAATGTGGCTAACACCCACAGTGAATGCCTAAAGATTATATACAAAGTACTATATTACAGAAATAAGTTTTGCTTTCAGACTATTACGACTCAAACGCCTGGTTTTGTTGTTTTGGGCAGCCATTTTGGACGCCATCTTGGATTGTGGAACATGCTCAAGGGTGACAGACGTCAGAGTGTCATTCTTCGGGTTCCAATAATATAGGTCCAGAAGATGCAAAATCACAAAAAACCCATTGTATACACAGGTTGAAGTAACGGACCGAGGTCTATAAATACATTAAATATACATAAAAGCAATAATAAGTGAGAAAAAAAAAGAGTTAAAACAAATATTCTTTACTCCCTCATATACACATGAGCTGTGTATACGAGGGAGTAAAGAATAACTTTATTAATTTTTGTTTCACTTATTAATGCTTTTATGTATATTTAATGTATTTATAGACATCGGTCCGTTACTTCAACCTGTGATTGTATATACGCCAAGTCCGGGTCCCGTTGTAGTTCGGCAGAACTATATAAGTACCATATAGTAGGCTTGTTAAGTGAACACAATAGGGGTTTGACTTCACATCATGATGCAAATGTCCCCTTTGGTATGGAAGTTCCTTAGCACCATATATACTGAGCAAAACTAGAAACGTCCCTCCATGTTTAAGGAAAGATTCATCAAAAACCAAAAGGGTTACTTTTAAAAATCAAAATGGAAAAACAAGTTCATTCATTTCTGTATCAAAGCCAATAAATTGCATTTGGATATCTTGTTAAATATTCGAGAGATAACCGGCCAAGGGCGGTAGGGGTCAAAATCAAAAATCACAAAAACTCAGAAATGTGTTACTTAATGTTTAGAGATGGAATTTCAATAAGTAATGTGGCAAATTCAGTAAATCTCGTTAGTACCGAGTGTGGCCACCATTTGCATGAATGCATGCAATGATCCTACGCCGCATCGACGTGACGTAACGCAATACCAGTGCGTTGGGCAAATTCCTCCATTCCCGTTGTAACGCCCGTGTAAGATCGCGAACATTGTCAATCTGATGGTTAGCTCGTGCTTTGCGGCCCAGCTCATCCCATATGTGCTCAATGGGATTGAGATCCGGGGAGACCGCGGGCCATGGCATGATGTCGACGTTGTTTTGCTGTAAGTATTGAGTGGTGACCCTGGCTACGTGAGGGCGGGCATTGTCGTGCATCAATGTCACACCGACGTTGTTTTGCTGTAAGTATTGAGTGGTGACCCTGGCTACGTGAGGGCTGGCATTGTCGTGCATCAATGTCACACCAGGACCATGCTGACGGATAAATGGTAAGGCATGTGCATTTAGCACATCTCCAACATAACGTTGTGCATTGATGTTGCCCTGTACAACAACCAAATCTGTCTTCCGGTTTCCCATGATCCCACCCCAGACCATTACGCTCCCTCCCCCAAACCTGTTCTTCTCAACAATGCAACAATCGGTGAATCTTTCATTTTTACGCCTGTATACCCGTAATCTTCCGTCAGCATGACTAACTGTGAACCGAGATTCATCGGTGAACAAAACTCGGTTCCAGTCAGCCCTTCTCCAGTTCAGATGACGTCGCGCCCATAACAGTCTGGCAGCATGGTGACGTTGGGTCATTATCTGACCAGTGTACGGGCGGCGTGCCCGGATTGGTTGGGCGTTACGACGTAACCGGTTGCGAATGGTCTGCCCTGAGACACCGTATCGCCTAGCAGTGACTGTGGCTGCCAATCGACGTTGACGTAAGTGCGTCAACGTAATGTAACGATCGGCTCTAGCCGTCGTTACACGAGGCCTACCAGGTCGCTGCTGGTCGTGAACAGCCCCAGTCTGCTGGTACCGGTCTGCAAGACGATCAATCGTCTTCCGACAGTAACCAAACCGAGGCGCGACCGCCCTGGCGGCCATCCCACCCGCAAGCATCCCAATTGCCTGATTTCGCTCGTTTTCGGAAAGCCGTGGCATATCGAAAACAGTGAAAAATTGAAAAAGTTTTTTAATTTTCCGAATAGCCCCTATCGCATGAATGGTACGACATGAACTGAATCACCTTATCGATGACAAGTATAGCGTGCACGTGCAAAAAGTGGAAATCAACGTTCCGGTCACTGGCCGCTATGTAAACCGTGTGTATCGGCTAAACTCTACACGATCGTATTCTGAACATCGCCACGGTTTAAAATACATGTACTTTGAACATGTGGTACATACATAGACAGAGCTACACCGGCTATAAAACAGGGACGTTTCTAGTTTTGTTGAGTATACATTTATTTTTATCCAAAGACACACGCTCTATCTCATATTCAAGATGGCTGCCGGCGGCCATATTGAAATTGTGGCCAACGATATATAAGTTGAGATAAATTTCAATTAAACTTATGATTCCCATTTCTAGTGTTGTATGCTAGCTTCTAACACTCATGGAGAAATGAATATCAAATACATGTATAGTAATTGTATCTACGGCGGCAATATTGGAAAAACAATGATCCACAGTATACAAGTTCAGCTAAGTTTCAATAAAAGAAATGATTTACAGTTATTCAGTTATATACAATGTTATAAGGGTCATGGAGGAATGAATACCTAATATGGAAGTTGTATATCAAATTCAAGATGGCCGCCGATGGCCATACTGGTAAAATATTGCTGACAGCTTTTTTTAAAAAAGTGGCCGACAATATATAAGTGTAGCTTAATAGCAATAGAAGTAATGATTTAAACTTCTTCTGTTATATTCAAGTTTATAAGGGTCATGGAGGAATGATTATCTAATACAGAAGCTTTATCTAAAATTCAAGATGGCCGCCGGTTGCCATATTGATAAAAGGTGATGACAATATTATGTAGTTAATGAATTAATGTTGTAATGTCATATGTGTCATAGAACACTCAATAACATAATTAGTAAGTTGTATATCGAATCCAAGATGGTCGCCGTCAGCCAATTTTCAACTAAGTCCGAGTTCGCTTACTATTTGTCGTAGATGCTATTATAATCATCTCTTCCATCTGTAGACAGTTTTCACATAAAATAAATGAACTAAGGTATATAATAACATATGTAAACAAAACTGAATCTCAAATCCAAGATGGCTGCCATCAATCATTCGGAAACAGATTCGACATGTATGTGTAGAAACACATAAAAATAAAATAATAAATATTTACATGAACATTTTGGATCCGGTTGATTCCACAAACTTTTTTTGTCAGGCAGTTTTCACTGTTATAATGTATTTAAGTACCATTGGAAAGTAGCACACAAAATTAACAACTTAGTAAAAGTTATGAAAACAAACTTAGATAGGCACTTGTAATGCAAAAGACATTTGAGGAAATGAAAAAGGACTGTCGCCTGCACATACATATACAGCTTAAAGCATTTGGCACTGGCACTGTGAATGCTAACTTTAACAAAAAAATTACTGTCAGCAGTACAGATCAACAGAAGACCGGAATGAATGATGAACAAAGGTTGACTAAAAACCTTAACCAAGGGGAATTAAGTAAGTAATTGAAGGTTAAATGTAGGTCAAGGTCAAATATAGGTCAGGGGTTGTTGATGTACATCACTAGGAGATGAAGTTGTCCAAGTATGCTTGGTGTAGGGCCAGGATTATTCCATCTACAAGCTTGACTAAAAACCTTAACCAAGGGGAATTAACTAAGTAATTCAAGTGGAAATGTAGGTGAAGGTCAAACATAGATCAGGGGTTATTGATGTACATCCCTATGAGAAAAGGTTGTCCAAGTATGGTGTCTGTATGCACACTGGTATTCCATGTACAAGCTTGACTAAAAACCTTAAACAAGGTTGACTAAAAACGTTAACCAAGGGGAATTAACTAAGTAATTCAAGGTTAAATGTATGTCAAGGTCAAATATAGGTCAGGGGTTGTTGATGTACATCACTAGGAGATGAAGTTGTCCAAGTATGGTGGGTGTAGGGCCAGGAGTATTCCATATACAAGCTTGACTAAAAACCTTAACCAAGGGGAATGAACTAAGTAATTGAAGAGGAAATGTAGGTCAAGGTCAAATATAGATCAGGGGTTATTGATGTACATCCCTATGAGAAAAGGTTGGTGTCTGGTGTCTGTGTGCACAATAGTATTCCATGTACAAGCTTGACTAAACACCTTAACCAATGTTGACTAAAGACCTTAACCAAGGGGTGACAACATACGCTCTAACTATTCTTCGAATATTCGAGCTAAAAATGAGTGAAACGGTTCATAATTTATTGAAAAATGAAAGGTGTCACTAACGTACATACGCACGCACGTACATGGACGAGCGATATATCACATTTTTGCCTATCGGCGAGGGGCCAGGGATAACAATGCATATGCTTAGATATGCATGTACATATATTTATGCTTGTTGACATGTGATGTTAGATGACTATGTTTGTTACAGATTGTTGGGATATCAGGAACTAATACAAAATAATTTACAACACATTCTATGTCATCCAGTCCATTCAACGTGGTAACATGAGGAGTGTGTAACGAGGGATCATAGCTAGTTATCTCCCGTTGAATTTATTTATAGAAACCCAGTCCAAATTGTGTAGTGTATGGCCTTATTTCTTGTAAAAATGGCGATTATAGCATGTGTTGTGAATCAGATTCATATTTTCACACTTATTAATGTTAATGCAATCAGTGTAGACTCGGATCTGATATGGGTTTACTCTGTTCGCAAAACTCAATTGTTGTGCTATTCATTAATATCGCATATAGTTTCTGGGGTAACGCTGGACGCACACATTGTAAGGTACGTGTAAAGTGTCTGGGGGTAACGCTGGCCGCACACATTGTAATGTACGAGTATAGTTTCTGGGGTAACGCTGGTCGCACACATTGTAAGGTACGAGTATAGTTTCTGGGGTAACGCTGGTCGCACACATTGTAAGGTACGAGTATAGTTTCTGGGGTAACGCTGGCCGCACACATTGTAATGTACGAGTATAGTTTCTGGGGTAACGCTGGCCTCACACATTGTAAGGTAGGTGTATAGTTTCTGGGGTAACGCTGGTCGCACACATTGTAATGTACGAGTATAGTTTCTGGGGTAACGCTGGCCGCACACATTGTAATGTACGAGTATAGTTTCTGGGGTAACGCTGGCCGCACATATTGTAATGTACGAGTATAGTTTCTGGGGTAACGCTGGCCGCACACATTGTAAGGTACGAGTATAGTTTCTGGGGTAACGCTGGTCGCACACATTGTAAGGTACGAGTATAGTTTCTGGGGTAACGCTGGCCGCACACATTGTAATGTACGAGTATAGTTCGGGGTAACGCTGGCCTCACACATTGTAAGGTACGTGTATAGTTTCTGGGGTAACGCTGGCCGCACACCATGTAAGGTACGTCTACAGTTTCTGGGGTAACGCTGGCCGCACACATTGTAAGGTACGTGTACAGTGTATGTGGTAACGCTGGCCGCACACATTGTAATGTACGAGTATAGTTTCTGGGGTAACGCTGGCCTCACACATTGTAAGGTACGTGTATAGTTTCTGGGGTAACGCTGGCCTCTCACATTGTAAGGTACGTGTATAGTTTCTGGGGTAACGCTGGCCTCCACAGTTGTAAGGTAAGTGTAGTTTCTGGGTAACGCTGGCCTCACACATTTGTAAGGTACGTGTTATAGTTTCTGGGGTAACGCTGGCGCACACATTGTAAGGTACTTGTATAGTTTCTGGGGTAACGCTGGCCTCACACATTGTAAGGTACGTGTATAGTTTTCTGGGGTAACGCTGGCCTCACACATTGTAAAGTACGTGTATAGTTTCTGGGGTAACGCTGGACGCACAACATTGTAAAGTACGTGTACAGTGTCTGGGGGTTAACGCTGGCCGCAACAAACTTGTAATGTAGTGTATAGTTTCTGGGAAAATAAACGCTGGCCTCACACATTGTAAGGTACGTGTATAGTTTCTGGGGTAACGCTGGCCTCACACTTGTAAGGTAGTGTATAGTTTCTGGGGTAACGCTGGCCTCACACATTGTAAGGTACGTGTATATGTTTCTGGGGGGTAACGCTGGCCGCACACATTGTAAGGTACTTGTATAGTTTTCTGGGGGTAACGCTGGCCTCACACCATTGTAAGGTACGTGTATAGTTTCTGGGGTAACGCTGGCCTCACACATTGTAAAGTACGTGTATAGTTTTCTGGGGTAACGCTGGACGCACACATTGTAAAGTACGTGTTACAGTGTCTGGGGTAACGCTGGCCGCACACATTGTAATGTACGTGTATAGTTTCTGGGTAACGCTGGCCTCACACATTGTAAGGTACGTGTAGAGTTTCTGGGGTAACGCTGGCCTCACACATTGTAAGGTACGTGTATGTTTCTGGAGTAACGCTGGCCTCACACATTGTAAGGAGTCGTGTATGTTTTTATGTGGGGTAACGCTGGCCGCACACCATGTAAGGTACGTCTACAGTTTCTGGGGTAACGCTGGCCGCACACATTGTAAAGTACGTGTACAGTGTCTGGGGTAGCGCTGGCCGCACATATTGTAAGGTACGAGTATAGTTTCTGGGGTAACGCTGGCCGCACACATTGTAATGTACGAGTATAGTTTCTGGGGTAACGCTGGCCGCACACATTGTAAGGTACGAGTATAGTTTCTGGGGTAACGCTGGTCGCACACATTGTAAGGTACGAGTATGTTTCTGGTAACGCTGGCCGCACACATTGTAATGTACGAGTATAGTTTCTGGGGTAACGCTGGCCTCACACATTGTAAGGTACGTGTATAGTTTCTGGGGTAACGCTGGCCGCACACCATGTAAGGTACGTCTACAGTTTCTGGGGTAACGCTGGCCGCACACATTGTAAGGTACGTGTACAGTGTATGTGATAACGCTGGCCGCACACATTGTAATGTACGAGTATAGTTTCTGGGGTAACGCTGGCCTCACACATTGTAAGGTACGTGTATAGTTTCTGGGGTAACGCTGGCCTCACACATTGTAAGGTACGTGTATAGTTTCTGGGGTAACGCTGGCCTCACACATTGTAAGGTACGTGTATAGTTTCTGGGGTAACGCTGGCCTCACACATTGTAAGGTACGTGTATAGTTTCTGGGGTAACGCTGGCCGCACACATTGTAAGGTACTTGTATAGTTTCTGGGGTAACGCTGGCCTCACACATTGTAAGGTACGTGTATAGTTTCTGGGGTAACGCTGGCCTCACACATTGTAAAGTACGTGTATAGTTTCTGGGGTAACGCTGGACGCACACATTGTAAAGTACGTGTACAGTGTCTGGGGTAACGCTGGCCGCACACATTGTAATGTACGTGTATAGTTTCTGGGTAACGCTGGCCTCACACATTGTAAGGTACGTGTATAGTTTCTGGGGTAACGCTGGCCTCACACATTGTAAGGTACGTGTATAGTTTCTGGGGTAACGCTGGCCTCACACATTGTAAGGTACGTGTATAGTTTCTGGGGTAACGCTGGCCGCACACATTGTAAGGTACTTGTATAGTTTCTGGGGTAACGTAACGTGGCCTCACACATTGTAAGGTACGTGTATAGTTTCTGGGGTAACGCTGGCCTCACACATTGTAAAGTACGTGTATAGTTTCTGGGGTAACGCTGGACGCACACATTGTAAAGTACGTGTACAGTGTCTGGGGTAACGCTGGCCGCACACATTGTAATGTACGTGTATAGTTTCTGGGTAACGCTGGCCTCACACATTGTAAGGTACGTGTATAGTTTCTGGGGTAACGCTGGCCTCACACATTGTAAGGTACGTGTATAGTTTCTGGGGTAACGCTGGCCTCACACATTGTAAGGTACGTGTATAGTTTCTGGGGTAACGCTGGCCGCACACCATGTAAGGTACGTCTACAGTTTCTGGGGTAACGCTGGCCGCACACATTGTAAGGTACGTGTATAGTTTCTGGGGTAACGCTGGCCTCACACATTGTAAGGTACGTGTATAGTTTCTGGGGTAACGCTGGCCTCACACATTGTAAGGTACGTGTATAGTTTCTGGGGTAACGCTGGCCGCACACCATGTAAGGTACGTCTACAGTTTCTGGGGTAACGCTGGCCGCACACATTGTAAAGTACGTGTACAGTGTCTGGGGTAGCGCTGGCCGCACATATTGTAAGGTACGAGTATAGTTTCTGGGGTAACGCTGGCCGCACACATTGTAAGGTACGTGTACAGTTTCTGGGGTAACGCTGGCCGCACACATTGTAAAGTACGTGTACAATTTCTGGGGTAACGCTGGCCACACACATTGTAAGGTACGAGTAATTTCTGGGGTAACGCTGGCCGCAAACATTGTAAAGTACGTGTTCAGTTCCTGGGGTAACGCTGTTCACACACATTGTAAGGACAACAGAATGTAGGCACGATTCAGCCACTGGTGTAACTTATTACTGCCATGGAACAAGCTCTACTTAAGATGTATGTCTAGAGGGGGCGTGTATTTCAAATGAGACACATATGATCGTCAACTTTTATAAAATACAGATTATTTTATGCATTTTTTCTTATTTTTTTCTTATTTCTCATCAAAAGTATATGTTGTTACCACTCAGTTGAACCGTCTCGACGAGACGGTTCAACTGAGTGGTGACAACATACACTTTGGGTGAGAAATAAGGAAACATTCGTAAAAATTGGTTAACTAAACTCCACCAATTCTAGAGGGGGGCGTGCACCGGACACGCCCCGCCTGGATAAGCACCTGTTGTTCGTTCGCATGTGCGAGGAGATTTTCGGCGATGTTCAGCTGCCTTTTATTGCATAAAGTAGTATTTCACAGTGCAATTACACGGTGTACTAAACTCTCACTACTGTCTGTTTGACGAAACCTGCTACAGAAAAACATGTTAGGTCATCAGTAGAGCTATTATATAAGGTATTGCTAATTACATGTATGTAATAAATATACTATGGAACCCTGTAAACCGAACATTCGGGAAAATATAGATGTTTACCTTAAATGTGTTTCATTGTTATGTCCCTCTTATTACAATCCTTACCGGAATGCCGACTGGAGACCTGGTTTGGCCCTCACATACGGCATTGGCATTTTATATGTGACAGTTGAATCTGGTTATACCCCTTATGTGAGTATTAAGATTATTCGTAATCATATTTTAGGGAAAGGGGCCAAGTGTTGTTGGTGTGGTATGGACCTGGCACCAGGTCAGGTTATTCTAATTTCAGGGCTGAATATATTTTTTCTCGATGTAAATATTCCGTTCTGATTTTGGGATCCCCCCCACTCCACTGTAACAGATTAAAACGGGATCGAACCCGTTTGCCCGGCCTTACATGACCTTAGCTGTTGCTATGCAGTTAAACACCAATACACAAACAAACAAGCTGATTACAATGACATTTCCTGTTTGCAAAACACTAGAATGTGTCATGAAGTGCTCACATGCTAGATTTAGAGTGGAACATCTCCAAACCGGACACCCTGGGTAACTCCCAGGGTGTCCGATTTGGAGAAGTTCCACTGTAATCTAATAGTAGTGTTGATTTCATATTATGCTTAGTAAGGTAATAGTTCATACGAGCCGCGTCGCGAGAAAACCTGTCTTCGGGAGTCTGACCACGTCATAAGATATGACGTCGTGAACTTAGCCGAGATTTCCAATTATCGACGTTTGTCAGACCGCCAGGCGCAATGTTAGGTTTGTTCCGTTGTGTTAAAGTTATCTAACGAACAGAATATATCTATAATCGGGCGTATGTGTATGAAAAAAACGAAACTGAAAATTCTGAGAATGTATTGGATGAACGTTAGACTGCCGTACTAACGGTCGTACGATCGAAATCCACCATTTTTATTCGAAACGGGTACATCTTCTATTACGTTTCTATTAACAATAATGGCGTAAGGGTAATTTTCTTTTATTATTTTGCTGCTGATATCACATATAAAAATGTTTGAATGTTATTGATATGTGTTTTTTATGTTCCGTTATTTTGACATGTAATATTTTCGTTGACACAGTTTACAGATAACTGTCCACATTAACTGCTATCGACCACCATTTACAGGTGAAAACTCTGTGTAAGCTACACTTTTTATTTACATACAGATGGTCGGCAGCATATTTGTAGACCGTTGTAGCCTGGGCCTGGTTTCCCGCACAACTATATGTTTCAGATCTGGTTAACTCGACGCGAATTTTCAGTTTATTGCTCAATTCTTTCTTTCTAATATATACATGTAATGTATACAATTAACATTTAGCGCAACCTTTACCTGCAAAAACAACAAAGCCATGGATGTTACGATGTCTCATCTGTGCATATGCACCGTCTGATCAGAACATAGGATGTCCGCCATTCAGTCACTAGGGAATCATTTGTCGATTACCGACAGGATATGTGTCGTCGATCGTACATTTATTGCAGATATTGTAAGGTCCGTTTTTTTCAGCAGGTGGTCCAAGTACAGCTGTAAGCGGGACGATGTCGTGAACATTCGACATTTATGTTGTCTGAATACGAAAAGCTTAAATCTGAATGCACACTGACGTGTGTGTCATGTTAATACAAGAAATAGATACGGTGGGATGATATTTCAAGGCAACATATGTTGGAGACATTAGTATCATGTACCGTGATCTGCACCACTTGAAGATATTTTTTATTTTTTTTTGCAAAACGATCCCCTTTTCTGAATAATGGAAGTCTCAAACTTAACATGAAACAGTTCATTTCAGTTACTTAGGGGGTTACGTGTTAATCGTCAAAGGTTGTAGCAGCATTGCCAATTACAAAATAGCAGTATGGAAAAACTTTTAAAAATATAATATCATATCCACAGGCATCTTCGGAATGTGAAATTCTTGGTGGATTAACTGTACAGTTGGTCATAGACATGCACAGACGGACGGATGGATTGACGCATCCTCACATGCACAACGTGTGATTACTGGCATTTAACTCATTTAATTTATGAAGTATCTCCCCTTTGTATCACAGTATATTATATTATACATATCAAGTAAAAGAAAATACAAAGTCCTCGGATTTTTATAAAATACAATAGTGTGTATTGTAATAATATAAATAGAAAATTTGCATTATATAAGCCAAAAAGATATAAAACTTCCTGACACATCATCAGGGCCGTAACCAGGAAGCCAAAAACGAGGAGGAAGTGATCATGCCCCCGCCCCCTCCACCCACACACGGAAATAACACGAGTATTTATTAGGAAATCTAAAAATATTTACAAATAGAGCAGATTCTGATGACACGGCTCGTTATGAGTTGGCTCACCTGTGTCTACACGGTTTTGTTGAAACTTTCGAATTAACTCGGCTTACCACATCTTTGACACACTTCCTGGTGTTGTTTTTGTATTAACACAGCTCGTGTGCAAGGTATGTGCATGATGACGTGATAAATAAGTTGGATCACGTTTTTGTATGAATAATATCGTCTAGCATTACAGGATCCGGATTCGGATACGGATAACAAAACGTCTAATCGAATATCAACATGATTGATGAAAGAAACTATTTTAGTTGACATTAACATGAAAATAAGACACATTACACTTATTTTCACGACCATGACTATTTGAAAAGCATAATAAAGGGGGTTGAATAAATGCTGTTTATATCTGAAGTAACCTAATATGTTATACCTGAAGTAGCCTAATATTAGTCTTTTTAAAATCGAAGTCGCTGTCGGTGCAGCTGAATTGTGTCCATTTTTACAGTATATGCGACGTAACCAACGACACGGACATGTCCATTATGATTGCAATGCTTATTATGACAACTGTGTAGTCTAACTCGAGCCAATATTGAAGTGCATCGTAAATAAATCGGAGATTTAATCAGATACAATACCGAATCTACATAGCGTGGACGCCGCCATTTTGCTTTGAATCACGTCACTGGATTTGTGACGCATGGCGAGGGAATGACGTCAAAACATGACGTCACGCACGTTCAAGTAATTACGTTTAGTATGCGGTATAAATTAAATACGTGATTAGTGCCGTAGAATATAAAATATATTCGGTTTCGCCCCGACAACTTTATAAGGCCAAGCTAAAGCTCGCCCCAATAAAGCTGTCTAAGGCTCAACAGAATATATTTTATATTCAACGGCACTAACCATGTTACATGTATTTACTATATATACTGTAACGTCGTTTGACGTGGCTTTTACGTGACGTCTCATTTGCTCAAACGACCTGCATTGTGGCGTTGTATAAACTATTGTATAAACTATTGTATAAACTATACTATCTTAAAGGCCCTGAACGGCTCAGTATTACAATTTTCCGATTTTTTCAAACACAAAAACATGTTTGGCAACTGATTTAGTACACAAAACTAACATATACTGCCTAATAGATACATCTCAAGTCTTGAGATTTACATCTTAATCGCAATGTGAAGACAACAAAAACTTGTTTTGTGTACCACTCAGTGCAAAATGTCAATATTGACAATTTCATTTCCGTAACCCAACGGCTTCGGCTCGGAAGCGAGTCGATAAACTCCGGCTATCGGAATACATCGGCCGCGAATCGGGCAGTTGAGGAGTTGACCCGAGCGTCTATCGGAAAATCGATCGGGCTTTGAAACACGCACCTGCTGTTTGTTTATCAACAAACATTGATATTTTCATCGACTACAAACTCATTTTTGTACCAAAATGAATGCAAACAGTTTCAAAGTGTGTGTAAATAGAAACCTGTTGGATGTATGTGTGGGAAAACCCAATAGGAGGCCAAATCGGCAACTTGAGCCGTATAGGGGCTTTAATGATATCATGATCAAATAAAAAGCATTCAATTCATCATACAAATACCATTGTCATAGTAACAAAATGTTAATTTGACCAAGAATTTCCCGAATACAGGTTTTCTCGCGACGCGGCTCATATATAGATACACTTGACTTCAATGACAATTGCTTCATAAGAGTGATGTGATATACATGTACATGTATGAATATAACATATGTGAATATTGTCTTGTTACTGTATACTATATGGTACATTGAGTTGCCATCTACGTCATCTTTGTATGTACAAGTCATCGTACAGTTTCATCACTTTGTGCGTTTGACACATGCAGCAAATAGTATGACAGTAAACCAAATACATGTTGGTGAAATACATAATATACAGATATGACAACGGGAAGCTATACATATTATGCCAGCAAACTGTACAAAAGACGTGATATCTGAGCACTTCTCCCATCAATCTAAAACTAAAGTTTGATGTGTAAACTTTTCCATCCGATGCACATCCTATGTTTGTGTACACGTTACCCATAGACACCATGGACAATACACTCAGGTAACTGCTTACATGTCACTGGATTTGATAGCTAATAACAAAGTACAGTAGTGGGTATATATGATATGTGTTGTGTGGTTTGCCAGATAAAAGTGATACACTGTGCGATTTCTGTGTATGAAGCTATCTATAATAGTAATTCATGTTGTTAAACACACAGGCACAAACCTGTCCAGAAAACTGACATAGTTTACAGTTTGGTGTAGTATAATTGATTGGAGTCCGTTCTCCTTGATTTTCTACATGCGATTAGCTACATTATATCAAATGTTCTACTTCACATTTTGTATCTAACAATATGTGTGATTGAAAGATATTTACAATATTTACGATTTTTTCCATAAATGACGTCGAAAATTAGTGAACTGTTTAGGGCCAAAAATGTGTAGTTAAAAAGATGTGCAAATATCTCTGTGATAGCTCATGAAAAATATGTACATGTACAAGATTTATAATATTTTCCATAAATGAAGTCAATAGTTGAAATCCGCATTTGCTCTGACAATTTCGCCAACTTTCGACGTTATTTACAAAACAAATAAACATCACTGTTTCTGGAAATGTTTTTCATGAAAAATATCATTTCACATTAGGTACAAACAGGTCGCATGACTTGCTACGTATTTTCACAACAGGCCACAGTACACGATGTCTCTGTGCGTCATTGAATGTATTCGGTTATAAAAAGAAATGACATATTGCCGTGTTCAGCATATCTATGCATATTGCGACAAATACACAGCTCAATACCTGCCCAACACACAACTATATCACACTACATGTATATTGCACAACAACAGCACATCGCGCATACCCACGTACACGTATTACGTTGGTAGACAAGGCAAGACGATCTTCAAGTGAAGTTCAGAACGAGACTGTTACACTTGCTGTTTAACATGTTTAAACGTGATTTTATAAAATAAATACAAATTAAAGTAAACCTGAAAGAACATTTTGACAACACAGTTTACGGATAGCAATTGGATAGTATTCTTATTTACTGATAAAATATAGATTGTTGGATATTATGCACTGTTAAAGAAACACCAGTAGAGGGTAACACTCTTTTTTATCGCATTTAATGGAACCCCTCTAAACAGGACACTAGGGAAAGTAAAGATGTTTCCCTTATATGCGTTTCGATGTTATGTATCTCTGATTACAATGACTTTTCGTGATTGCAAAACACTAGATTGTTTCATAAAGTGCTCACATGTTTTATTTACAGTGGAACATCTCCAAACCGGACACCCTGGGTACCGCATTTAATGGAACCCCTCTAAACAGGACACTAGGGAAAGTATAGATGTTTCCCTTATATGCGTTTAGATGTTATGTATCTCTTGATTACAATGACATTTCGTGATTGCAAAACACTAGATTGTTTCATAAAGTGCTCACATCTTTTATTTACAGTGGAACATCTCCAAACCGGACACCCTGGGACATCCCAGGGTGTCCGGTTTGGAGAGGTTAGGTCACAGGGTGTCCGGTTTGGAGAGGTTCCACTGTAATTACATAATTCAAGTTCTGAAGGTGATTTCCAAACATTTAGCATTTGTTAAACAATGGTAAAACAATGTTTTTAACGCATTACTTTCAGGTAATTGAAGTAGCCGATATATGTGGCTGTGACTGGAGAAATGGGTATAGATAATGGGATGTGTGACCAGTGTATATCCTGATCAAATAGCACAGTCCTGCAGCGTGATAACGATCTATTGCAAGTTACAAGCATTTATGACACGGCGAACAGTGCAGATCCTGCTCAGACAAAGAGCATGGCGACTCTTGCGAAGGGCTATTGAAGAGGCTGGACAACATATCGGACAACCGAGAGAGGCAATAATACAACGAACATCATAACAACTCTACCGGACAGCCAAGACCGGCGTGCAACTGGTAGGTGATAATACTCTCGTGGGATCCAAAGAGCACCATGACAACCTTGGCGAAGGACTTCCATCGCCTATTGAGAAGGATAGACGACATATCGAACAGTCAAGCAAGCATAGAGGACGTCGATGAAACCACACTAGATCGGTTTACTGTGGTCATACGGCCAAACGTTGGTTTATACAAAGGAGGGACATTCCGGTTCAAGGTACATGTGTAACATACACCTTTCCATAGGAAGGGGTCAGTGGAATAAGGGGGGGGGGGGGGGGGGGGGGGGGGGTGGGGGGGGGGGGGGTAACTCCCTCATTCTTCTATTGACACCTAAAGGAACAGCATTAAAATAGTACACCGAATTCTTTCGAAAAGGGTAATTTTCGTATTCTTGTCATGCCGGTAATGCGCATGACCTTTAAAAAAAAAAAAAGTATTTTCAGAAAAGTGTATTTTTCGCATTCTAGGTCACACCCGTGATGCGCATGACTGGGGAACTTCAGCTTAGGTAATCAAAGTACTTAAAGTACTGAAATGTGCTATCTCCACAAAAACTGATCACTTGCGGCACTAGAGAACGAAAGTTGAATATTTTCTCAATCATCATCCAGAGGCAAATGTACTGTGATGGTGCAAACCCATTCCCATCCATATGTTTTCTCTAGAATAAATTACTGTTTGAAACTCCCAGAAAAAAATGTACAAAACTAAAAACTAAAGATAAACATAAACTGAGCCCAAAACCGAAAACTATAGAAAAGAGGATGTGTAAAGTTTTTCCCGTGGAACGAATTGTTATTTCGTGGGAACGAAACAAAGCAAGACGGACCAAAACGCCATATGATAAGTTGGCACAGGGCACTATTTTCTTGGTCGTACTCGCCGTTTATGCGTAGCACGATCAATGGCTGCCCCCATAGAAATTTGCGTGACATAATATGCTATCTCAAGTGAGATAAGATATAAAAAGTGAAAACTGTAGACGAATCCAATGAATTCCGTCTAAAAAAATCCTGAATGCCATTGTTTTGTTTTATTCATATTCATCTGGAAGAACATATCTAGTCATATGGGAATGTTCGTGATTTATTGATTGCGAGTGTACGTCCATTCACCAACGTCGTCAGTCGTGTGAATGTGTCTATGATGAGAAAATTGTCCATTCGCATTATGAGGCCAACGGTGTGACCCTTATGCTAAGGTAAAACAGGCATGCACCACCGTAGTCCCGTCTCCGGCGACGCTCGGAGGCGGAATTGTCATGGTGTTGCTAATTCATGTACAGTAAAATACGCAACTTATGAAATCCCAGTTGCAAACACCGTTTACACACGACTGGAACGCGTGATGCGCAGACCGATCTGGGACTAAGCTATATAAGAATGTCTCTTTAACACATCTCTTTCTTATTACACTTTTTTTTCTTCTTTTTTTTGCAATCATTACTCTTGAAATGTACGAATGAACAGTGCCCTCCCTATAGTAAGCGCTCTGTGGTTTCTAATTCTCTTCCAGTACTCATTAATACACAATTGTAATACATTATCTTATCAAAAATAATCTATAACTAGAAAAAGTCGATGGCGCGCCATCGCAATATACCCACTTTCCCCAAATGCTAAGTCCGAAAGGGGGAGGTAATCCATGATGGAGGGTCGGATAAAAGATCCGAATTCACTTTGCGCATCAGCACATCAAAAGGAAGCTACGAACCAAATATCAGACGCGTATGTATTAATGTGAAAAAGATTTTCGAGTTACAAGAAAAAAATGGGAAATTCTGAGTCCGAAAGGGGGAGATAATCCATGATGGAGGGTCGGATGAAAAATCCGAATTCACTTTGCGCATGTGCACATGATAACGAAGCTACATAGCAAATATGAGGCGCGTAGGTATGAAGGTGAAAAAGTTTTTCGAGTTACAAGGAAAAAATGGGAAATTCTGAGTCGGAAAGGGGGAGGTAATCGATGATGGAGGGTCGGATCAAAAATGGGAATTCACTTTGCGCATGTGCACATGATAACGAAGCTACATAGCAAATATGAGGCGCGTAGGTATGAAGGTGAAAAAGTTTTCCGAGTTACAAGGAAAAAATGGGAAATTCTGAGTCCCTGCACATGATAACGAAGCTACATAGCAAATATGAGGCGCGTAGGTATGAAGGTGAAAAAGTTTTTCGAGTTACAAGGAAAAAATGAGTCCGAAAGGAGGAGATAATCCATGATGGAGGGTCGGATCAAAAATCCGAATTCACTTTGCGCATCTGCACATGATAACGAAGCTACATACCAAATATCAGGCGCGTAGGTATGAAAGTGAACAAGTTTTTCGAGTTACAAGAAACGTGACGGACGTACGGACGTACGGACATACGGACGGACGGACACCCGTGACGAAAACAATATACCCATTGTTTTTCCCCAAAAAAGTGGGTATAATTATATTAAGAAATTGTACGTGTACATGTAAGGTATATAATGCATTTTGATTGTTACATGTATCGCCATTGTGTCATCCTACAATTATCTTGTATACCTCATGTTGTCATGTCATGTGACCTGAGTGAATAAACGATTATTATTATATAGTAAACATTAGCTTTCAACACCACATGCCTACACATGTATAGTGGTATTGACAAAAAGTATAGATCCAGCTATAGAGGGGTTTGTAAACAGTACAGATCCAGATGAGCCGGCCCGTAACGAGCCGTCGTATTAGGATCTGCACTTTTTGCAAGTAATTTTCAAGTAATTTTTGAGAACAAAAACAACCCTTTTCATAAATGGACTAGTCTGAAAATCATTTTGTGACGGCTGGATTGGTTGTAAAATCAAAACGCACTCCAGTTACGTGAGGGTGAACTGGTTAATACTGCAATAACGTTCAACATGAAGGATAATATCGTGATAAGGTGACAAGCACCATTATTACAAGGTTTCACGTGTCACCATATGTGAATCCCAGTCAGATTCGAGATTTATAAATGGATTCTCAAGTATGAATCGATTGTTAACCCTTTCACCCCTAAGTAACTGTAATGGATTGGGATATGTTAATTTTGAAACAAATCCAATGGTTACAAAATCTAGACCATTTATGAAAAAGAGAGTTTTTGTTATCAAAAATATGAAAATTACTTGCAACAGGTACAGATCCCGATGAGACGGCTCGTCACGTTAATATCTTTTTTTTTTTAAATTATTTAATAACAAAAACTATGCAAAAACGATATACATACGGTACGATATACGTTGAAAAATAAACGACTCGAGACATGCGTTGAAAGAAACGACATTCGTATAATAGCTGCTAGCTTGGGGCCCATTTCACTAAACTAAGATTTTTATTAATTTGCTTGTCACATTAACGTGGTTAACTAAAGTTACCATATTGCACATTCATGCACACATGATCATGACATGTGAACACGTCCACAAAAGATTTAAAACATCGGCTGTCAGTGTAAATGATATTCTAAAATTGAATTTTGCATTTTCGAACTTCTTAGTCTTACGAAGTTTAGTGAAACGGACCCCAGGTATTTAAACGAAAATATCGTTTTCACGTATAGAATAAAAACGTTTCTATGCACATATTTGTACAAAACGATCCTTTTCACTTCGTTTTCGATTCGTTATTGTTTGCGAACCTTCAACAAATCTTCGTTTTACAGTCTACCACCCCATCCTCCCATGAATTTTTCACGAAATGGGCTCAGTAGCAATTACTATTTTTATATGTTATCTCCATTGCGGTAGCATATTGTGTCACGCACACTTCTATGGGGGCAGCCATTGATATTGGTACGCCTAAACGGCGAGTACGACCAAGTAAGTAGTGCCCTGTGCCAACTTATCCTATGTCGTTTTTGTCCGTCTTGCTTTGTATCTAAAACTCTACATATACTATTCTCTATAGTTTTCACAGTTTTGTGCTCAGTTTATCAGTTAATTTCTGGAAAATAGGAATTAAGCACCATCACGGTACATTTGCCTCTGTATGATGATTGAGAAAATATGCAACTTTCAGTTTCTAATTCCGTAAGTGACAAGTTTTGTTGAGATAACATATTTCAGTAATTTCAGTACTTTGATTACATTTTATTATAATTACACAGATAACCACGTCCGTGTAGCCAACACAATTGGTAAAGTAATATTATACACGTGGTATTTCAAGATCTTACGATACAATTATACAAGACACGCCGTGTGATTATGTACCTAAGAACATGTGCGATTTTTCATGAAATTTATTTACAAAAAGTGTGATATTTTCTGTAAATGACGTTGAAAGATGACAAAATTTAACCACTTTCGACATCAATTTACGCAAAATATCGTAAAAGTTGTAAATAATTTTAATGAAGTCACGAGGCGTGCCTCTGTGTATCTGGCTGCTTAGACGTGTATTGTGGCATATGTCTGCCGTCTACATAACGTGGTAACGTGATAGCTAAGTCGTCTTAGCAAACCGTATAAGTCGTTTTAAATACACAATTTTCGCATAAAGACGACTTGCTAATTGATGAAGACGAGATATATTGGACGAGATAGATAACGCGATACATCTCGTTAACAATGATACTGTCCACTAGTGACATCGACTTTAGTACATTTATCTCATCTTAGTACATTTATCAGGTAGTATGTCGCCTTGACGTGTCAAGACGACATACGGTAGTATCTCAATGGGCTGCGACAGCTCGCGACTAGTTGGAGACACAAAATTGCGAGAAAATACGCGAATTAGCGACAAATGTTCACTTGGAATCACACTGAATTGGAACTTACGACACGTTCGTTAAATTTGGGCTAAAATTCGCCGGGAGTTCGCATACAAATTTGTTTTAATCGCATACAAAATTAGGAATGTTTTGTACTTGCGACTGTTATGTGTGACAATTGAGAAATATTTGCAATCATTTGTCATCAGGCGTCAAGCGAATAAACTGCGAATAAATTGCGACAATCGCACGACATTCCGTGCGACATTCGTGCGAAAGTCGTCAGATTCTCATTTTTGTTTCCAATCAATCACAATTTAGTTTCATAGGTCGCCAACCCCTCACAAAGTTGTCTCACATTTCTCGCACTTTCTGACTCACGGAAACTAAATTGAGAAGAGTTCCAGACGGTTCGAGACACCTGCGAAGACTCTGTGACTATTTTGAGAGAAAATTTGTCGCGCGAATCTTTTGAACATGTTCAAAATTCCGGCGACACGATAGCGAGGCCCTGCGACTCACGCGAGGAAATTGAGAACACCTGCGAACGTTTCGAGGCATTTTGGAAACTCCCTCGCGAATGCCGTTCGCAATTTGTCGCCAACAGTCGCAGACCAGTGAGATACTACTAGCTTTACTAACTGGTCGATACGAGATACGAGATACGAGATTTGATTGTGCATAAATCGTTATACTGTCTTAAGTTGACGAGGAAACAATGTAGAAATTAAATAACAAATCTCTTTTACAATAGTTCGTGCATGTTATCTTAACTATTTTATCGCGTCTAAGTCGATAATTGTGTTGTTTACACGAAGTATATGGTGGATTAACATGACTTAGCTACCACGCCATCACGGTGTGTGGAAAGCAATAATGTACCACAATAGACGTGTATTGTACAGTGGGGTCAGCGTGTAACTATACACACGAACGAACACGACCGGTTGGAACAAACCTGTTGTGTTCGTTCGTGTGTGCACTTACACGCTGACCCCACTGTATATGTATAGTTTTAGATACAAAGCAAGACAGACCAAACCGCCAGAGGATAAGTTGCCACAGAGCACTATTTGCTTGGTCGTACTCGCCTTTTAGGCGCAGCACGATCAATGGCTGCCCCCATAGAAATTTGCGTGACATAATATGCGATCTCAAGGGAGATAACATATAAAAACGAAATCGAATCCCCTATTGTGATATTACGCATGGTGTTCCAATGAAAGTACAGTGTAAATTGAACCTGTCGTGTTCGTTCGTGTGTGCACTTGCACGCTGACCCCACTGTACGGAGCCCCGCAGGGGGGACGTATAATTCTTTACTCAATTTAACAATTCGTTCCCATGAATTAACAATTCGTTCCCACGAATTAACAATTCGTTCCCTCAATTTAACAATTAGTTCCCACGAAACAACAATTCGTTCCCATTGGATTTCGTGTGGGAACGAATTGTTAATTCGAGGGAACGAATTGTTACATTGAGGGAATGAATTGTCATTTCGTGGGAAACGAATGAAATGTTAAATTGAGGGAACGAATTGTTATTTCGTGCGAACGAATTAATACAAAAATCCATGTCCAATGCGGGGCTCCATAGTATTGTACTAGCGTACATTGTACCGCTCGCGTCTTTCGGCTCTGCATGCATGCCCATTTTCCTTGCTTCTTCTTCTTTCTTTCTGCTTATATTTAAAGGTGGGAATTGGCTCCAAGACCTTCCATACCCATGTTTCCTTTCAGATCACGATCTATGACTCGTATCCGAGCGAGAATGTTCCGGCAATCTGGTGTGAGACAAATATATACCACCCCAATATCGACCCCACAACCGAGCAGACTGACGAGTATACGACAAATGTTTGCTGCAATATGTTTGATAGATAAGTACACTCCGGTTGCACTCCGTACCAGCGTAAAGTGTTTATCGTCGAAAAATGCAACGGTATCCTAATGAGATCTCTACTTAGAGCTATTGCATACATGTATTTTTCGTGTGTTTATACAGTATCTTCTGCATGTAGTCGACTGGGAATTCGTCAGGAATCCGGCGCCTATTTCGACGTGAAACACTTTACGCTGGCACGGAGTGCAGCACCAATGAAGTAAACACATACAAAATACAAGGCTAGAGTTTCCGAGCCGATCCTGATAAACTTGATACCAGTTATAACACTAACACGAATTTCTTGTAATCGCACAGTTGTTTGATCAGGAGCTATATACACTGGTCACAAATCTCATAAGCCACATTTCTCCAGCAACAGCCACAAATGTTAAGAAAAAGGTATGTTTATTTACAGCGGAGTCTGGGACCAACACTTTGGCCTGGAGGGTGTCGTTATTGGCCTTATGTTTCTCATGCTGCGTCCAAACTGTAACGACATTCTATCGCCATATTTCGAAACGTATCTGGATGAAGATGAGTTTAGAGAGAACGTGCATCGATACATGACGGGTCAGGAAGTCCACGGAGTTCCATTCAATATCGATTTTGGTCTCGGAGGTGAAGAAACGGATGATGAGTGTAAAGAGGATGCCGAAGAAACGTTTGAGAACTACGGTGACGAAGAAAATCGGCATGAGGAAGAAGAGATACATCATGGAAATGACTGTGACACCTTTGGAGAGACAGGTGATTGTGATGCGTGTATAGATGGAGCAGATACAGCCGTTGACGATATATGCAATCACGGGGAAGTGAAGGAAGGAGAGCTAAATGCTGAAAATATCGCTTGGAAAGAAGACACAGAAGCAACTACACATTGTATGTTAATGGAAGAGTTTGATATCGGCGGTGCTAGCAACAATGATGCAGAGAATGACACAGATAAAGATTCAGAAACTGAGATGACGGAAGAATATATGCAAACACTTTTGACTGAACGGGAAGAAAGGATGTACGCGGAATTCGTGGATAAGTCCGTCTTAGAGTTGCATTGCACTGGCGTGACGAGCAATATTAATCTGGAACATGAAGTTACACCAGGTACAGTGCACACTACGCAAGACGCGAGAAGAGATATGACTGGCCGCGTTGAGAACGCTAATGAAATACCAACTGTCAACGAAACTGAAGACTGTATTAACATATTGTATATCGATGGTGATTTCGTCTTACTACAGGCAGATGAAGCAACAACAGACAACATGCTTAACTGCATGCACGAGAGAGACGAACAGATGTGGGACGATATGGAAACTATTGAAAGCAACGCTTCTGAGATGAGCGAGTCTGACACAGAAACCGTTACCACACATTTAGAAAGTCATACAGATAACCATGTGCAGTATGTAGAAATAAACAGTCATACTGAAACATTCGTAGATGCATTTAAACGCGCATGTATATATTGGATGCGAGTCTACATCAAGATCTCAAACTGTTTAGGTCGGACTCGCCATTCCATTTCAACAACGCATTAAGCTTACATGTATTAAATGTGTGAACTATGCATTTCACAGTGTAATAACACAAAGTATAAAATCACAATGTACAATAAAACATTAGTGTAATACGAGTACGTCAATGTGATGTTGTGTTATGCAATAATATTTACACTGTCCTTACATTCAGAAGCGCAACGCCCATTCAACGTATTGCGTCTATATCCCAGTACATTACATTAGCCCCACGTGACGTCGCGGGACGTTGCCGATTCGTTAACGTCCAGCAACATCGATGTTCTATGAATTGCTACAAAATGACGTCAAACCAGATTATTCTTAATTTTACCGCCATATTTGGTTATTTACATTCTTTAAACTATTAGAAAATGCAGTGTAAATATAAGTAATAAAACCATGGGCTGTTTCATTTACTGGTGTAAACAATACATTTGGTCTGTGTAATGTTTGATCACATTGCATTGTGTAAACGAAACATCCCAAGGTTTTATTCCTCAAAACAGAATCGAACATTTATCATGATTTTATATGATATTTATTAAACGCTTTGACTGATTTCGTAAGAAACAGTCTCGTTTGTTATTAAACCAGAAAACATGTTTAATACGGTATTACATCATCACTCGTGTACATGTTAACACCCGTATTTAATGCCGTCTCCACATTGCTGGTGTACAGCAACAGTGTGGGTAAATATAAAATATTATCTCTTAGAACAGAATTGTAGCACTGACGCCTACACATATGAGACAAACCATGTGATTTTGTACCAATAGAAGTTCGATAAACTGCGAATGTAAACTATAAATGTCGAAAGTAGATGAAATGTTCAGAGCAAATGTTCAGTTTCATAGTTTCTAGACACACTGGTGTAACTTACATGGTCGGTAGTGAAGTATATAGAAAATCGTCCATACCCTGTTTAAAGCTAGCCGCTCACTGTCCCGTGAGACCTAAATACATCGTCGGCCATGTTTTGCAATATAGACGAATCTTGAATATGAGATACACTTCCATATTTTGATAGTCTCCATTACCATTAGAAACTTGCATACAACAGAAAAAATAATTAATAAATCTTGAATTGAAATTTAGCTAAATGACTATTTACTTTTGGCCATATTTTCCAACATGGTCGTCGGCGGCCATGTTGGATTTGAGATACGACTTCTATATTTTATAATAATTCCGACATGACTCTTAGAAGCTTGCATACAACAGATACATTTGAATCTTAACTTTAAATAGAATTTAGCTAAAATTACATATGATCGGTTATTTTTTTCCAATATGGCAGCCGGCGGCCATCTTGAAAATGAGATATAGCGTGTGTCTTTTGATAACAAACAGGTTCTATAGTCAATAGTTCTAAGTACATAACTACAATTATATTACATTACATTACATTACATGAGCGTTATAGCGAAGTAGTATTTCCACAAAAGCGTTTGAAGCGTTCTTTGTTTACTTTCTACTTCGTAGAGAGTGACATAATAATTTGCTAATACACACTTTATTAAGTGAGTTTATGATATTATGTTTAGCTCATATTGTAGAATTGTCTCTCAATAACAATATGAACGTCAACACTCTGCACGTTTTGTTTAAATAGAGAATAGTAGGTTAGTGCCGTGAATGGGAAAAAATATCCCGTAAGGCTCAAGATTTTCTTTATTTCTCATCAGAAGTATATGTTGTAACATTCATTTGAACCGTCTCGCCGAGACGGTTCAAATGAGTGGTCACAACATATACTTTGGTTCAGAAATAAGGAAAACACATAGAGAATAGTAGGTTAGTGCCGTGAATGGGAAAACATATCTGGCAAGGCTCAGGAAACGGGATGGGCGAGGCACTGCCGAGCACATCCCGTTTCCGTGCCGCGCCAGATATTTTTTCCTATTCACGGCACTAACCTACTATTCTATTTATCCCGTCAACACCCACAAATGGCTTTAAAATGCAAAAAAATAACACCCGTCACCGCACATATTCATACGCAGTGGTTAGGTCGTATTGACAGGATATCAAAAATGTTTCACGGCACATACGCACCGTGTTGACGGGATAAATAGAGAATAATAGGTTAGTGCCGTGAATGGGAAAACATATCTGGCGCGTCACGGAAACGGGATGTGCTCGGCTTTTCTAATATCTGGCGAGGATTAGAAAACGGGATGGGCGAGGCTCTGCCGAGTACATCCAGTTTCCGTGCCGCGCCAGATATTTTCCCCATTCACGGCACTAACCTACTATTCTATTTATCCCGTCAACACATACAAATACAAACATACACCAACATTATATTGTCGATTTCAATACATTTTTTTACTAAAAAATATGTGTTTTTTTTTCTAAGATATTTATGAATTTTGTCAATAAAAATGATTTCTTTTATTTCTATAAACAATAAAAGCTTAAAATATTTCACAACTACTATTTACATGCATATTGTAATAACCCACAAATTATATTTGCTTAAATATGTAAATTTGATACTTTATCACTGTTTTTGAAAATTCCACATGAAGATTCCACTTTACAAGAGTAAGCCATCATGACTGTATATCTAGACAGTCATGAAGTCACGACTACATGTATGATTCTACTACATTTGAAACAAAAGGTCAAATTGTATAAAGTCAGTCCTTAAGATGAAATGCAAAGTAATGTATGGTAAGTATAGTTATGTAGCCAGAACTAGACAATGGTGTCTACATAGCTTAGATAATACAGGGCTCCAGATAAGCTGCGTATTTACTTAAATACTCAATTAAAATTGCCAAAAACCCAATTGAAATCAGAAGTAGCGAGTATCAAAAAGCAATACAAAATGTGTGGTACCTTTACCATGCTGCAGAAAACAATAAACAGACCACAACTAGATTGGTCAGTAAGCGAGGCTTACGGAATACCCCCCGCGTGGGCCCAGGTACCCCTAAAATATGTACAAATTTCCAAGTGTGTGGGCTTGTGACCTTGACTCTTGGATTAGCGCGAGCGGCATGAACATGAATTTGTCACAGGGTGGTAGAGGTCCATTGGAGCAATGAGTGTGTGAAATGTGACGCAGATCCGAGCAAGGAAATAGAAGTTATAACCGATTTCTCTGATGTTAAGTTTTGTAAAGAGACTACCGTATAACCTCGAAATAAAGCCCCCGGAGGCGTTACATTTTACAAAAGGGGGGGGGGGCGTTTATTAGCCAGTAAAAAAAAAAAAAAAAAAGAAGAATTTACCAAGGACCGCCAATTTCAAACACAAATAAGGATTTAAGGATTATTTGTGTTTGAAATTGGCGGTCATTGGTAAAAAAAAATTATTATTTTTTTTTTGGTAAAAAAAAATAATTATTATTTTTTTTTTCGTTTATTAGGAGGGGGGCGTTAAGCAGAGGTTATACGGTATGATTGTGACGTTGACCTCGAGATCAGCGGGGATTTGTCACAGCATATGAAATATTAAGTATTTTCAATGAAAGAAATAGAAGTTATAACATATTTCTCTGATGTTAAGTTTTGTAAAGAGACTAAGTATGTGACCTTGACCTTGGGATCAGCGGGGGTTGGACACTCGTAGATTTGTGACAGCATGATAGTACAACCTTAGAGGAATGCACAAGTGAAATAATAAGAATTTTCAATGAAGGAAATAGAAGTTATAACTTATTTCTCTGATGTTAAGTTTTGTAAAGAGTATTTGACCTTGACATTGGGATCAGCGGGGGTTGGACGGTTATGGATTTTGCACAGCATGGTAGTAGAGCCTTACAGGAATGCATGTGTGAAATATTAAGCATTTTAGATGAAGGAAATAGAAGTTATAACAATATTTCTCTGATGTTAAGTTTTGTAAAGAGACTAAGTATTTGACCTTGACCTTGGGATCTGCGGGGGTTGGACGGTCGTGGATTTGGCACAGCATGGTAGTGGAGCCTTACAGGAATGGATGTGTGAAATATTAAGCATTTTAGATGAAGGAAATAGAAGTTATAACAATATTTCTCTGATGTTAAGTTTACGGACTAAGTAATTGACCTTGACCTTGTGATCTGCGGGGGTTGGACGGGCGTGGATTTGGCACAGCATGGTAGTAGAGCCTTACAGGAATGCATGTGTGAAATATCAAGCATTTTAGATGAAGGAAATAGAAGTTATAACAAAGTTTATCCGGACGGACGGACGCACGGACGGACGGACGGACAACCTGACTCCAGTATACCCCCCCACAACTCGTTGCGGGGGGTATAAATATAGCATATTTTTCTTCTTTTCCATTTAAAAACATCTTGGTATTTCATTAGAATTGTCTCCAAGGAGACAATTCTAATGAAATGCCAATACATGTTTTCATTTCGAAGCAAACTATTAGTAGTATATAGGGAGTCAAAATGATACCACCTAACGGTGGTATCATTTTCACACCTATATACTACCACCACCACCCCCGATAAAACACCGTTTCGTCCAATAGCACAAACTGGTCACCAACACAAAAAACGTGACAATTGGTGTCATAAATACATCATGTTTTCTCCAATTGAACAGATAAAACTATAGTAATAAAAAGGATTTGTTTTCGTCTCGTTGTCATAAATACCTCATGTTCATTTAACGTGCAATTGAACAGATAAAATTAATAGGCTATAATAAAAATATTATAACAAAATGGATAAAGTAATAGAATGGGAAGTGGAATTTTGTAATGACCTTGTTGACGAATTTTACTATAAAATGAAATCATTATGCAAAATAGATTACATGAAATATCAGCGTAATTTATTACGCGCCGATGAAAGAGTTGCATTTTCAATATTATCCCGAAAATTATGTAGATTATAGAGCCAAATTCGCGAAATGAGGCGACTAAATAGGATCGACAAACGACTAGTTGAAGAGAATGGAGCAAATTTTATAAAACTGTTTAAAATCAACGATTCGTTTACGGATACGTTTTTCTACGAAGAAACGGAAGAAATTAGTGATTTATTTGAATCAAATCTTCCATATGAAGAAAAAGTTTATTCAGAGTTTTTTCTCCCCCAATAGGTCTAATTTAGCTTGAAGATCAGCAACTAACTCTACCAACTCTAGTCTACCACGTTCCCCCCTAGCCACAGGGCAGCGTAGTTGCTTATGTCTACAAAGAGTTTGGGCACTAACGAACTTACAGGGGCATCTGGGGCATTGAAATTGTGGGGCGACACAAGGAAACTTTCTACGTCTCGATATATGTCTTCGTAGATAGTCTTTACAAGCAAAAGTCTTACAACAAGTAGCACACTCCATTTTTTTTTTGGTATATATGTATATGTTTATGTTTAATTGGACATGAAAAAACATCATGTGTAAATTATTCATGTCCAATTGAACAGATAAATCTCATAGGTTATACAAAAGTATATTACAGAAAATATGATCACGCCAGAACTAGAAAGTTTGAGAAGAGAAGCCGAATCTCTAGGGATTACTTATAGTAAACGGTTGAGAGTTAGGGGGTTGACAAATCTGATAAACTCCACAAAGAATGAGGCGTTTATGAAGCGGTTTACCCGCGCCCACAAACGAGGAGCCTTTAATGATATATCCAAAGCGGAGGAAGTAGGTAACAGAATTCAAAAAGAAAGTATTGCGGGGTTAAGGGCTAGTGTAATTAATTCTAAACAATTACCTCCAAGCACGTCCCAAATTAGACGCCAAAATAATAAGAAAAAATCTATCGTTAGCGCGATAGTGGAAAAAGGTGAAGAAATATTGGGGGCTCACGATGAAACATTGGAAAAGGTAGAAAAAGGGGTAAAAAGGGAAGACGGGTAGTTGCATTATCCTTTCGTAAAAACATTGACATTAACGAGTCTGAACGCATGTCCGATAAAATCGCTCCGTATCTAACAACAAATTTTTATTTGAGATATTCATATTCTTACAAGCTAGAACATATGGAGGAAACTAAAAATAGAAAACCTAAAACTATAATATTTCACAAAAATCTCGGTGGTAGCGAACCACTATCATCAATGAAAACCGTTAAAAAATGGCTGTCAGATAAGGAACAAACACGAATAATGTCCGATAAAATAGACAGACCGAATACAAAGTGGAAGTTTGTAAGATGGGTAGAGGTTTTTGTAAAGTTAATACAGGGTAGTAGGGTAATAGATTTGGGACTACAATCCAAAGAAGCGGCGGGAGGAGAACTTCCAGAATGGTTGAGGAATAGAAAAGGTATGTATTCTTTAGATAAGTATAAAGACGACCTTTGTCTGTTCAGGTGTTTAGCTATGCACCTTGATAAAAAAATCAGACCTGACAGATGTACGGAAAAAGCGAAAGAACTTAGTAAGCAATATTTCAGTAGTAATGTGGTTTCACCAATTCCTTTTTTCGATCTGAAAAAGGTTGAAGAGTTTTTTAAAATCGGTATAGAAGTATATCAACCCACCGAATGTGGCGTATGGTGGTTGAAAAAGGTACCAACGCACTATGATGCAATAGGTAATAAACCAATGACAATAGGACTGTTTAATAATCACGCATTTCTGATAAAACACCTTAAAAACCTATCTAAAATTTACGCCTGCAATAATTGCAAACAGAAATTCACGAAAGCGAGTAATATGAAGAGACACGGACCAACATGTATGAGAGGTGAGACAAAAGTAATATGCGATGGTAATTATTTAGAGCGCCCGCGTTCGTCGTTCGAGAAAGCGTTCTACCCAAAAGGTTCTAACAGTTATGGCGCGATCGATTGGATGTACTCTGTGGAAAAGCGGGAGGGAATTCACATTCACCACGAACAGTGCGGACACGGAGGTGAAAGATGGATTTTAGTAGCTCCGGTAGATGGATACTGTCCAGAAACCAATACCGTATATCAATATCACGGCTGTTACTGGCACGGGTGTGAGATTCATGCAAAGCATAAAAAAGAAGAACGCGCATCCACAATGAGAAGAGATAAAGTTATTAGAAATAGCAAAGAATTCAACCTAGTAGTTATGTGGGAATGCGAATTTCAAAGAACGGGTAAAGATATAAAGATCGGTTGCGACACTACTCTTTATCCATATCAGATAGTATACGATTTTGAGGCGTATCTCCAGTCAGAAGTTGAAACTACCGGTAATAGTTTAGAGTACGAAGCTGAGCACGTTCCGGTAAGCGTTAGTATAGGAGATAATTTATCAGGAACGGTAACTCATATTTGTGATAAAGATCCCGCAAAACTTATAGAAAAATTAATTCGCAGAAGATTTGAAAGTCAGGGGAAAAGCTATAAGAGAAGAAGTATGGTCAAGATACGAATTTAATACGGAATATTTACGCGAAAAACAAATCGCCCAGATCAAACAGTGGATAGATCAAGTACCGGTTATAGGTTTTAACAGCAGTAAGTACGATATAAACTTAATAAAGAAATATTTAGTAGGCGAACTGTCATCAACAACGAAGAAAGTAATGGTCGGAAAAAGGGCGAGCGCGACAATATTTCTATTTACTCCGGAGTTTAGATTTCTTGATGTAATACTTTATCTAGGACCCGGTGTAAGTTACGATAGTTGGATAAAAGCCTACGACTGCAAAGGACAGAAATCTTTCTTTCCTTACGAGTGGTTCGATTCTACAGACAAGCTGGATTACCCGGGACTACCGGATATAGATAATTGGTATTCCAAACTATCTGGGAAAATGTTACTAGACGAAACAGAATTAAGTAAATGTCGTAGAATTTTCGAAGAAAATAATATGAAAACTTTCAGAGATTGGTTGAAATATTATAACGATTTAGATGTAGCATCGTTCCTAGAAGCTGTGGGAAAAATGTGTGAATTTTATAAACACAGGGGTGTAGATATCTTCAAAGACGCGGTAACACTACCGGGTGTGGCTATACAATATGTATTGAGAGGAACCATTAAAGAACAACAATCTTCGAAGACGATTATACCGGAGGATGCTCTATGCGCGCCGAAAGAAGAAACATACAAAATGATGAAAGACGCTCTAGTTGGTGGTCCATCGATAGTATTTACGCGATATGCGGAAGCCGATGTTTCAAATATTAGAGTGGGTTCCAAACCTTGCGAGGCTGTTTTGGGGTACGACGCGAACGCGTTATATTTATCTACGTTAAATAAAGAGATGCCGTGTGGGAAAGAAACTATACATCATATAAATAACCCACATAATCCTAAACTTATTAAAAAGTTTAGTAAAAGAGTTTTATCCGGAGACTGGTTTGGGTTTGCGGAGGTGGATATAGAAGTTCCACTCGACTTAAAAGATAAGTTTTCCGAAATGTCTCCACTTTTTATAAACAGAGAAGTAGAGGTTGATGAAGTTCCCGCGCACATGTTAAAATATTTAAATGATACTGGCCGAACTAGAGGAAACGGAAGAAAATTGGTGGGATCTATGTCGGCCACTAAAGTATTGCTGTACGCGCCACTGTTGAAATGGTATTTAAAACACGGCCTAGAAATAACGGGAGTTCATCGTGTTATAGATTATATTAGTGGTAAACCCTTCGAATGGTTCGCTAAAGAAGCTACAGCCGCAAGACGAACGGGGGATGTAGAGTGAGTGAGTGAGTGAATAGGGTTTAACGTCCGCTTTTCTGACATAGAGGTACAAGCCTCAGGGAGTCTACACGCAGACGGGTCAACGGGGTCGAGTCCCATATCCACCTGTCCAAGGGGGGTAAATCCCAACTTCAGAACTCAATATTTACAATCAAAATATATATTCAGTCCTGAAATTAGAACAACCTGATCTGGTGCCAGGCCCTCGCCACACCAGCATCATTTATCCCATCCCCTAAAAGTAATAGGATTAGCGCTAATCTTACTTTTATATATGGGGCATAGCCCGACTCAACTCTCACATACAAGAAAGCCAAAAATGTACATGAGGGCCAAATCCGGTATAGTGGGTTCCGGAAAGTATGAACCCAATCGTTAAGCCAGTTTAGTCGCCTTTTACGACAAGCAATGGCTACTGCAGCACTATTCTCAGGATCAGTTGATCCCGCCCCGGTGCCTGCACGGGGCTGGGGGGATGTAGAACCGAATAAGAAACCGGTGGCCGACATAATGAAATTATTAGGAAACTCGTGTTGCGGAAAAATGATAGAGGCAACGGAGAGACATTTAAATACGACATATACGCGAGACGAAACCTGTGTTGACAAAGCATTAAGATCCGCGTATTTTGATGATTTGGAAGAGATAGGAGATGCGTACGAAATATCTTCAAGAAAACCCCGGTGCGCGGTAAAGAGACCATTCCACTGCGGAATAGCGGTTTATCAACTAGCTAAATTGAGAATGCTGGAATTTTACTACGAATTTCTAGACAAATACGTAAAAAGAGAAGACTTCGAATTAATACAGATGGACACGGATAGTATGTATATAGGAGTTAGTGGAAAAACGATAGAGGAATTGATTAGACCTAACTTACTAGATGAGTTTGAAAAAGAAAAAAAGAAATGGTTGGCTTGGGATAAATGGAGTAATAGAGAACCAGGACTTTTCAAAATGGAATTTAGCAGAGATAGGGCGATAGCGTTATCTAGTAAGTGTTATTTCGTAGAAAAATTTAATTCAATTAATAAAAACTCCGCGAAAGGAATGTCCAAGAGAACTAACGATTTAAATTGGGATAGATATAAACGAGTACTAAGCGAAACTACAGAAGACGGAAAACTCATTATAGATGTAGCGCAAAATAGAGGATTTAAAATGAAAGACGGCGTTATGAAAACGTACTGTCAACGAAAATTAGGACTCTCGGCGTACTACGATAAAAGACGCGTGTTATCGGACGGAATACATACGGAACCTCTCTAACGATCCGGGGGTAGCTAGGTGTCAGAAGGCACCATAAGAAGTTCTTCGCGAACAAACCCGCGAGATGGACCACCATCTAAATAGTAGAGCACGGGCTCATCGGGTTTGGTAATAGATCGATCTAGATGATATACATTGAGAGACCACACGGGATCAGTCGCGCGGCGGCTGCCACCTTCGAGCTCTCCCGGTTGATAGAGGTACCAGACGCCAATATCCGACGGAAGTGCAATCGGTGATTGCTGCTCCTGTAAACCAACGGGTCGCCCGCGCGAGACGGCAGAGGGCTTGCTCGTCACCCTTTTAAACTTGATAGCATCTACGGGCTTCTTACCTATCAATCTGGTCACCTCTTCGTTCAGTGCGGAGACCACGGCGGGCAGTCTGGTCACCCACTCGGTCGATCGCGTATGAGGGTCTACGAGTTCTTTGGCGTATTGGTGACCGAACAGTCTCTCAGTCAGGGTTCGATTGAAACGCTCCACGATTCCCTGGTCCTGGTGGATGTTGACGCGGCCGCGTCTGACAGAAACTTTGTGTTTAGATAATAGATGAGATACCGCGCCCATGAACTCGCGGCCGGGATCGACCTGGAGAAGATTCGGCCATTTGAGAGGACTCCTTTTATATATTCGGGAAAGGGCCTCGGCCACCTCCTTAGACTCTTTAGTGGTCAACGGCTCAGCCCCCTTATAGCGACTCGCTACGTCAACGATTGTCAGCGCGTACTTGTACGTCTTGCGACCGACGCGATCGTGAGGGAGAAACAGGAGATCCGCTTGGTGAACTTGGTTCGGCACCGGCACGTCGAATTTCGGGCGCGGAATATTGTGAGGCGCGGTTAAATATATCTGCCAGATGGCCTGCTTCTTGAGCCATTCCTTGGTGGCGTTTTCTGAAACCTTGGTCGCCGCCGCGAGGTTCTTGATGGCCGCGAGTCCCTTCCAGTAGCCGCGTGGGCTATAGTACGTATTCGCCAGCTTGCGCGTTAGTTTGGTATCAAGTTCGCGCGTGTTCATCGTAATGCGAAGTATTATAATATATCGGACAATCTCCAACACGCACTCGTCATATAAATTTTTTTTAAAAATATGTTGGTTGGTTGATCAGTAATTGTTCAGAATTTGATAAGAATTTGCAAAGCATTTGCTAAGAATTTGCTAATTACATTATATAAGAGGTTGGTTGGTAAGAATTTTGCTAAGAATTTGCTAAGAATTTTGCTAAGAATTTTGCTAAGAATTTGCTAAGCATTTGCTTTATATAACAGGTTGTTGGTTGTTCAGAAATTGCTAAGAATTAACTATGAATTTGCTAAGAATTTGCTAAGAATTTGCTAATTTTAATTTTAAGAATTTGCTAAGAATTTGCTAAGAATTTGCTTTATATAAGAATTTTTTTTTTTTTTTTTTTTTGTGTTTGCTTTATATAAAGTTGGTTGGCTAGAATTTGCTAAGAATTTGCTAAGAATTTGCTAAGAATTTTGCTAAGAATTTTGCTAAGATAAGAGGTTGGTTGCTAAGAATTTGCTACGAATTTTGAAAAGAATTTGCTAAGAATTTTGCTAAGAATTTGCTAAGAATTTGCTAAGAATTTGCAGCATTTGCTTTATATAAGAGGTTGGTTGGTTGTTCAGAAATTGCTAAGAATTTGCTAAGAATTTTGCTAAGAATTTGCTAAGAATTTTGCTAAGAATTTGCTAAGAATTTTGCTAAGAATTTGCTAAGAATTTGCTAAGCATTTGCTTTATATAAGAGGTTGGTTGGTTGTTCAGAAATTGCTAAGAATTTGCTAAGAATTTTGCTAAGAATTTGCTAAGAATTTTGCTAAGAATTTGCTAATTACATTATATAAGAGGTTAGTTGATCAGTAATTGTTTATTTTGTAAAAATAATTAATTTAAAATTTTCGATTGAATATAGTAGCCGACGAGACCCACCACACCCATTCCCACGACGATGAACGCGATCTCGCGGTCTTTTTGGGCCTCTGACGGTACATAGAAATCTGAAAGTTGCGGCTCACGATCCAGCGGCGCGAGACTTCTCTGCGGATATGCCAGCGCGTACTCGCGGTTGGCTTCTTCAATGTTCTGGAAAGTTTGCGTGGCGTGATTCTCGCGGCGAAGCTCTTCGTTGACCCAGTCCAGATGGGCGGTTCGTTTTTTCGTCCATGCTGCGTCTGCACTCTAGAGTTGTTCTTCGGCTAAATCGTGACGCTCGCGCTCCTCATCCGCGTCCGAGCTTTTCAGTTTAGAGAAGAAATAGTTGCTACCGCTGAAAGCCAATGCGTTCACGAGCGCACCACCTATCATTATTCCGATCGAAGCCATTTTATTTCCATATATTAACGGGTAGAATTCCAACTTTAATTAGATAATCTCGGGTCCAAACTGCGGCCGCTACATCTAAGGTCACGAGCCCTACGTCTCTCACAGTAAAGTCCAATTTGGGAGCGGACCCTCCTAAGACCCTCTTTGATAGTTGAGCATACCCGATACTGAAACCCGATATCACCACGGCGTGATAAAGCGCATTCACTAACATTTTACCATCTTGTTCAGCCATTATTGCATATAAAAAGGATCGCGTTTAATGTTTAAATGGGGCGCATCCCTCAACGATTGGATTGGAACCGCGTCCAACAGTGTTGGGGGTTGTTTTTTCAATTTCAGCCTCGTTGATGATCTGTTGTTGAAACGGTAAAGCACATACAGGGTGCCCACAACTGACAGACCACCAACAACAACCCACGGGATCCAATCAGTTGGAGCAATCGGTTCCAATCCAATAGCGATTGGGGGAGAAACAGCTGCCACCGGGTGTTTGTCGTCTCTGTCTCCGATTGCAACGACCGTTTGGCCTCTCGAAGCTCGGCGAGTATTTTATCTTGTTTAACTTTTCGTGTGGCAGCAGCCGCTCTCCCAGCCGCCTGCCTTTTGGGATTTTTTATACGCTGAATGTCATCCAGTGGCGGAGTAACACTCGGGTTCGATTGTGTTGGAGCAATCGGGTTCAACACCGTCACTCTCGCGGGTGCGTCTTGTGTCATCATCATTTATAATATTAGGGCTTATAGTTCGTGGACATATATGTCCCGTGATCAACGCGGTTGTCAGCGGAGCTAAGTACATTCCAAACTTGTGATAAAATGAGCAGCAGGCTGTTCTAAGAGTGTGCCCTATAAAAGGGTCGGTCTCTAGATCGCCAATCAATCCCGCGGTGTCTGGTATAGGGAGAAGTATACTAACGGTGGTAGCGTAAAAATAAATAGCCGCCGATCCGAGAGTTTTCGTCATCTCCGCACCTAATTTGGATTCGTATCGCGCGTACATTTTATCGACCTCCGCATCCGACATCTTATCCACCCGACAAACTGAGAGACTCCTACCGAGATAATGCTCCGATTGTCCCCCAGCAACCAGCGCAGCCAACCGCTCACGTCGCGCCGCGTTTTCATTTTCTTTCGGGACGGTATCGGCAGCCGTGCTGACAGGTGTTCCTACAGGTTCAGTCGTGTCGGTAGTCGGAGTGACTGTTTCTTCCATTAGCTGATCGAGAAGTTCGTCGCAGTTCATTTTTCTTATAATTAATTTAATTATTCTTACGAGTCTCATAAGTCTAACATTTTGCCAAGCGCACCACCAGATACTTATGATCACCGTTATGCTCACAATAAAGCTAGCAGCGGAGCAACAAATTCTTAGCAATTGCTCAGCATTGTTAAGCATTTTCTCAGCATTGTTAAGTATTTGTTAAGCATTGTTCAACATTGTTCAGCAATTGCTCCAGCATTTATTCAGCAATTGTTCAGTAATTGCTAATTACATTATATAAGCGGTTGGTTGGTTGATCAGTAATTGTTCAGAATTTGCAAAGCATTTGCTAAGAATTTGCTAATTACATTATATAAGAGGTTGGTTGCTAAGAATTTGCTAAGAATTTTGCTAAGAATTTGCTAAGAATTTTGCTAAGAATTTGCTAAGCATTTGCTTTATATAAGAGGTTGGTTGGTTGTTCAGAAATTGCTAAGAATTTGCTAAGAATTTTGTTCAGAAATTGCTAAGAATTTGCTAAGAATTTTGCTAAGAATTTGCTTTATATAAGAGGTTGGTTGCTAAGAATTTGCTAAGAATTTGCTAAGAATTTTGCTAAGAATTTGCTAAGAATTTTGCTAAGAATTTTGCTAAGAATTTGCTTTATATAAGAGGTTGGTTGCTAAGAATTTGCTAAGAATTTGCTAAGAATTTTGCTAAGAATTTTGCTAAGAATTTGCTAAGAATTTTGCTAATTACATTATATAAGAGGTTGGTTGATCAGCAATTGTTTTTGTAATTTGCTCAATTTATTAATTAATAATTGATAACTTCGTAAGCAGTCGGTTGATCGGTCTTTAACAGAAGCTTGGCGTGCTTAGTTTCCGAAAGCATCTGTCGAACCTCCAGGCGCTCCTC